>JAEIGQ010000238.1:0-448042 GCA_018904275.1 Lordiphosa clarofinis | reverse complement strand
TGTGTTTGTATCTATGATGCCTGAGGCTGGCATCAGCTTAGCCAGGGCTTACTCCTCAGCGGCGCGGGCTTAAGTGCACTCGAGTTGCTTGTAAACACACACACACACACACACACTGTCAGTCGTATAAAAATTACATATAGAGAGTCAGAGAAGGACATGATATGCTTTTGTCTGGCCACACACACACACACAGGATGCAAAGTAGAGGAGACGACGAGGCAAGCATCTGCCTTGAATCAGTATCCTTCTGCCTAGTTATTATGTTGCTCAAGTGAAAAATGACGCATTATGCGTCTGTGTGTGTGAGCGGGGTTTCTTTTATGCGCGCGTATGTGTGAGTGTGTAGTCAACTGTAACCCCTTGTGGCCGCACACAGACACATCAGAGTTGTCCATGATGCTGAGATTTTTATGCGAAATTTTCAACAATTTTTTTTTTTCATTTATTTTATTTTGTGTGAAGTACATATTTCTTGCCTGCTGCGCGAATTTTGTGGCTTTAGTTTTTAGCTTTGCGTGTGGATGTGTTTATTTTTCAAATTCATTCTAAACACCCCAGGGGTTTTGCACTCAAAATGTACGACTTGATATTTGTTGTATGAAAATCTAGTGTAACCACCTAAAAGTATGCTACAACAAGTTTGGCCCAGACCTTCTTTTTAATGACTTTGGTGCATTCGTGACATTTTTTTAATGAAGAGATTGTTGCTGCTCCCAGCTGGACTTCATGATCATTATAAAAGAGTGGCTTGCGAACCGAAAAAGGAAAGGAAAAAGGCTCAGCGTATAGAGTATAGATTTACCTCCATTAATAATAAACAAAATATTTTGGAAAAAGTCAAGTCCTTATTTTTGGCGAATTTTTTGTTTGACGCCCTTTGCACATCTGCATGGGTGATTTTTCGACTTGCCAGTTATGAGTCTCTTAGCTGTGAACCATTTGGGGGGTATGTCCCAAGTATGTCCCAAATATATCCCAAATATGCCCCAAGATTGCCCCAAATATGTCCCATGTCCAAAATATGATCCAAGTATGTCCCAAGCATGTCCCATGTATGTCCCACGAATGTCCTAAGATGTCCCAAGTATGTTCCAAGTATGTCTCAAATTAGTTTCCAAGTATGTCCCATATCCAAAATATGATCCAAGTACGTCCCACGTATGTCTCAAGTATGTCCCACGTATGTCCCAAATTTGTCCCAAGTATGTCCCATGAAGGTCCCAAGTATGTCCCATGTATGTCCCACGAATGTCCCAAGATGTCCCAAGTATGTCTCAAATTTGTTCCAAGTATGTCCCATATCCAAAATATGATCCAAGTACGTCCCACATATGTCTCAAGTATGTCCCAAGCATGTCCCAAATATGTTCCAAGTATGTCCCACGTATGTCCCACGTATGTCTCAAGTATGTACCACGTATGTCCCAAATTTGTCCCAAGTATGTCCCAAGTATGTCCCATGTATGTCCCAAGTATGTCCCATGTATGTCCCAAGTATGTACCAAGTATGTACCACGTATGTCTCAAGTATGTCCCAAGTATGTCCCTTGTATGTCCCAAGTATGTCCCACGTAGGTCCCACGAATGTCCCAAGATGTCCCAAGATGTCCCAAGATGTCCCAAGATGTCCCAAGATGTCCCAAGTATGTTCCAAGTATGTCCCATATCCAAAATATGATCCAAGTACGTCCCACGTATTTCCCAAATATGTCCCAAGTATGTCCCAAGTATGTCCCAAGTATGTCCCAAGTATGTCCCACGTATGTCCCAAATATGTCCCAAGTATGTCCCAAGTATGTCCCAAGTATGTCCCACGTATGTCCCACGTATGTCTCAAGTATGTCCCAAGTATGTCCCAAATATGTTCCAAGTATGTCCCAAGTATGTCCCAAGTATGTCCCAAGTATGTCCCAAGTATGTCCCAAGTATGTCCCAAGTATGTCCCAAGTATGTCCCATGTATGTCCCAAGTATGTCCCATGTATGTCCCAAGTATGTCCCAAGTATGTCCCAAGTATGTCCCAAGTATGTCCCTTGTATGTCCCAAGTATGTCCCACGAGTGTCCCAAGATGTCCCAAGTATGTCCCAAGTATGTCCCAAAGATATCCCAAGTATGTCCCAAGTATGTCCCAAGTATCCAAAATATGATCCAAGTACGTCCCACGTATTTCCCAAATATGTCCCATGTATGTCCCAAGTATGTCCCATGTATGTCCCAAGTATGTCCCACGTATGTCCCACGTATGTCTCAAGTATGTACCACGTATGTCCCAAATTTGTCCCAAGTATGTCCCAAGTATGACCCATGTATGTCCCAAGTATGTCCCAAGTATATCCCAAGTATGTCCCAAATATGTCCCACGTATGTCACAAATTTGTCCCAAGTATGTCCCAAGTATGCCCCAAGTATGTCCCAAGTATGTTCCATGTATGTCCTATAAAGGTCCCAAGTATGTCCCATGTATGTCCCACGAATGTCCCAAGATGTCCCAAGTATGTTCCAGGTATGTCTCAAATGTGTTCCAAGTATGTTCCAAAATATGATCCAAGTACGTCCCACGTATGTCTCAAGTATGTCCCAAGTGTGTCCCAAGTATGTCCCTAGTATGTCCTGTACTAACAGTAAAATGTACAGAAGAGATTTGTAAGGTTTACGTATTATTTAGCACGAGTTTTGTTGTTGCATTTAACAACTGTACGCTGAGTAAATTTAACTACAAATATTTTTTTTCACATATTTTGTTGTTTTTTATAAGTTACTGTAAACTACAGTAACTTTACCATAGAAATAGTAACTCAAACGTGATTTTTTCAACTCATACTTTGTTGTTGTTGCAACTAACTGTACCCACAAGTAAATTAAACCGCACATATTACTATATATAACTATTTGAATGCATTTGCTGCACTGATTAACTGTACCGATGGCAAATCTAACCGCGAAAATTGTTGACTCAGTAAATTTTAGTTGGTCTTGTATACTTGAACGGAATTTAAACTTGAGAATTACTATTGGACTCATTTATGCGATATTCAAAAAATATTTCGTGGATGTGCTTAGGCAGATTTCATACAAGTTAATAGCGTAACTGCCCAGAGTAAGTAAAAATTTTTCAAATTTAATAAATATTGTTTCATTCAAACAAATGCTTCAGGACCAAAATTGGTGCGTAAGGGGAAACGGGAGTTGAAGAAAGAAAAAAGCTAGAGAGGAGTACTGGAAAAGGAGAAGATAGGTGAGAAAAAACTTGATTTTAATGAATAAGGTCTTAGAGCTGGAGAAACATCGATGGTAACATGTTTTGTTCTAAACTGCAGACATCGATGTTTTTACAATCCTACAAAAACAAGACACGGTCACACTATTTTCTTATAAAATTAAATTGGCGTCCCTATGAAATGTAAGATTACAAATCAAAATGTCAAGATGCCAAATGCAAAATATAATAGGACCAAACCCTATTATGAATGAATTTAGATTCTACAATCAAAAAAGCGTGCGATTTTTTAAAACTCACAAATTTTCCATGATTTGAACACACACAATCCCTTTTCGAAATGTAAGCGCATCAAGTAGGGTGACCAATGAAAAACTAACTAAAACAGGGAAGTGACTACACGGTGGAATAGTTTATAAAGCGAACATTACTTCGGTCTGTCCATTTATCCACAATTATACTCCAAACTCTAAGTATCTCCAAAAGCCCACAAATCCTGGAGAAGACCTATGAAAGAGGCATCCAAACGCAGCACCTTTATGCTGATTATAAATCAGCCTTCGACACACCAAAAAGGTCAAGCTCCTTCAAAGCCCTGTCTACTTTAGGTTCGACTTTGCATGATGACGTTGAGAAAGGCGCAAGGCTCTGTCTACCTCGGAACGCCGATAACCAGTAAGAACAACATCAGTCTGGAAACCCGACGAAGAATCACTCTAGCGAACCGATGCTACTATGGGCTAAGTAGGGAGTTTAAGAGCAGAGACCTCAAGCGAAGAACAAAAATAGCCGCAAGTAGATATATGATGGCAAAAGAACAGATTTTGTTCAGTTGGTTTTAGTTGATCCTGGAATGAAGGCCAGTTTCCCAATACTGGACAGATTTCACCAAGTAGAAGATATGGCGCTTCGTTACTGATCAACCTTCAAAATCAACATTTTCAATATTTCAATTGGATCATTGATCGGGACTCAAGAAGTTCTGCTGAAAGCACCCAAAAATTGTTGATAACAAAAACTTTCTTCGCTTAGATCAGCCCAAAAAAGCAGGCTACATTTCTTGAGCCTTAAGGAGAGAGCATTTCCCTTGATCACTAGCCACTCAGTGCTCGCACACAAACAAAACATGAAAAAAAAAAAAGAGAAACTTGTTGTCAATTCAACACATTGCACTTCCGTTTCCGCCTTACTGCGGGTTGCTCACAATTAATACCAGGCCAAACAATAAGTCCGGAATCTTGTTCTTTGTTTGTTTGTGTTTATTTATGCGCTTTGGCCGGTCGAGGTAAACAGAAAGGTAACGGATGCTGCTGCTGCTGCTGCAGGTGTAGCCTTGAAATATACAACCGAACCACCGACGAAAAGACCACGAAGCAGTTGGCCAAACGACGACGACGCGTGGCGCGCGTGCAAGTTGGAGTTGACGCTTTCAGCGCAGACGAGACATTAAACGCGCCAGAGTAAAACATCAACACAAGAAGCCAACGCCAGGCAAAGCAGCAGCAGCAGCAGTGGCAGTGGCAGAGGGCAGGCCAGACAGCGGCAATGGTGGACACCCCTCCCCCTCCCTCCCTAGCCGCATCCTTTAAAAACGATTGCCACACGAGCCGAGCTTGTAACCGAATTCACATCGTGCGGCAAGTCGAGAGGCCAGTTAAGTTCCGACTGCGAGTCGAGAGTTGTCGCAGTGAAGCCGATTACTGGCAAGGCAACTGATTTGGGTTAGGCGACTTGTGTATACCCTTTTAGGTTTTGTAAGGGAAAGAAATAAAATTCTGAAGAAGATTATAACTAAAGCATAAAAAGATTTTAATTCGAACCTTGGTTAGTTTCAGAAATTATAGATTGTAAGGAAGAAGAGTTTGGGTTTGAACCTTGGTTTGAAACTGTCGTTAAATATAGATCCAAGAGATATGAAATTAGGTTCGGGGCTTCAAACTCATAAAAAGGCATAACCGGATTAAAAGAAAAACCTCGAAATCATAATTTGATTTTAAACCTTATTCGTTTGTTGAAAAATGTCCAAAACTTAACTAATAATAAAACTCATGCAATTCCAAATTCGTTAAAACTAAAAGAAAAAAATTGAATATTTACATTTATCAAGTCTGTTCCCATTTCCGAATGGATATCAACAGTAAAACGATTGGAATTTCGATTCGATTTCATTCAGAGTGAACTAGAAAACTAATTTTCTATTCGAATGAATGTTCGAATCGTTTTCGATCTGGTCCGATAACAATTATTTATCGATCGAATCTCTAATGGATTAACTGTAAAATGGACATAAAAATGCAGAAAATGGCCTTTTTCCACATTTTGTAAGGACCCTATGTCCTAGAGACGGGTCCTTTTTTAAAAATAAGATATAAGTTCGAGATCGATCTGCAAAGTAAGGATGATTTGCATGCAAGTCAGCAGCTCAGTACTAAAATTTACATTCAAATCGGCCATACTTTGCAGACCGATCATGAACTTATATCTTATAAAAATGAAGAAAGAAAAAACTACAATTTATAGATAAAAGTGAGTACTTTAACTTGACATTTACAAATTTTAAAAAAATTACCCGTCTCTAGGACATAGGGTCCCTGGAAAATCGGCAAATATGCCATTTTCGGCATTTTCGTGACCATTTTACAGATAATCCATTAGAGATATGAAATTTCTAAAGCCAGATTCGAGTTTAGCGTGAAAAACTTGTCCAGAAGCAATCATTCGTATAGCATTTGAGGTTCTGCGCTGAGAATAAATACATTTTGAATTCTTGTCAAAATACTTATGTCCTCCCCCATTTTCACATTTTGATTTATATTTTCTAACCTATGCAACCGATTGTGTACTTCTTATGTTTTATTGAAAGCTGACATTTATATGTTAGTATTCGATTGAAATTTCAAAATTTTGGGATTTTTTGTTTAAAAGATATAATGGGTTATTTATGAAATTTTTTTAGTCAAAATACTTTTGTCCACTATTGTAGAATTAGGATTTTAGTTAATCGGTTATGTTCCAAATTTCAACGGCGAGATCCTTTAAGCTTACATCTTTGGTCACTTGACATTGTCTGGAAATTTTGACGGTTTGAAATCGACTGCTGACTTCACTTATAATCTTAAGCAATTCTAATTCGAAATTCATAAGTTCATACGGAAATCGACGTAGATATGTGGAACACATCTCATTATAGAATAAACATTTTATTTTTAATAAACTTTAATAACATATCGAGATCTTCAAGACTTTGTTATTTCATGAACAGGGAATAATATAGATTTTAATCAAAAATTAAATTAACTTCAATATGATGGAATTTTAGTGAAGACTTAATAATATTATATCTCCTAGAATATTTTCATCGATATTGGCTCTTAAGTTTGATAAATCAAATTGCAATGTTGACACTTGTGCGGGTGGAACTGCTAAAACTATTCGAGCTATTCGCCTAAGTTGATTTTACTGATAATTATTCCAATATTTTAAAATCTTTAGGTATTATTGAGTTGTTTGGCAAGCATTTCCAACTGGTCGAGTTCAAAGAATTATGAAGACATAACTTCAATGACGTTTTGAATTTTGTTGTATATTAACACTAACATTACTTCTCATAGCAGGTTTGATTCCAAAATTCTTCTTGAAGAACAAACGGATCATATACTTAGCTATTAAACTACTAGCTGTTAGGTTCATATTTTAGAATTTTAAATTTCTATCGTATACTGGAGCCAATAATCACATTTATTTTCTATTCTCAATCTTAATTGGAAATAAAAGTTAACTTACTAAGGCCCATTTTCTCAATGTTCGGTTAGTCGAACTTACAGGCAGGTTAGCCGAATTTGCAAATTTAACCGCAGCCTCATGATGGGGTCAAATTATAACCGGCCGGCAAGTTTCGATAAAACTATCGATAGTTTCACTCGATAGACCACGGTTGTGTCGAACAATTGAATTATTTATTTTGCTAAATGCCAAACCAAAATGTTTATAAATTACGAAATCGAAGGATCAACTAGGCCAATGGCCTTTTGTGATGTGGCATTTCGATTGATACGTGTGCACCGTAACGAAAATAGGAACAGTATCGCCACAATGACCAACATGGCGACCTAATCCCAGACGGAGCAACGCGGGGGGGGCCTATTTATTTATTGCTCTGGATGAAGTCATATTTATTCAAAGAGTCAGGTTAATGTCATATAATTCATGCTAGGACTAGACATCAACTGGCTCTGCGATCTCATGCAAGTTGTAGCTCCAAATCATTGAGGGTGACTTCTGGGAGTCAGACTTAATCGGCGAACCGTGCAGTTATTCATGAGTCCCACGCTAAGGCATTACTGGCTTTTGCAAACACACAGGGACTGATTGATTTGTGCTAAAATTTTAGAAGTCAATTAAATATTTTTTAAGATTACATACATATCAGCTTGGGATAACCAATTTTTTGGGAAATGGACGAGACTCCAACGGTGTTGAAAATGCCGCCAAAAGTACGCTAATTTTAAGCTTATAAGTTGCAAATTCTTTACGCAATGTATCTAAGTCTCGTTGAGAAAACCAAATGACTTACCGGCAGGTTGACCAGCCGGTACCTAACCGCAACTTTTGAGAAAATGGGCCTTAGTTAACGTAAGTTGACCCCCAACTGATAACACAATCAAGATTTGGCTTATTTCAATAAGCTTGGCATTTTTAGCTTTTTCACAAAAACTCTTAATTTTCCAAAAAATTGCTGATTAGGCTCACTATTCGCCAGTAACTGAACACCTAGCTGAAGTGAACCGAGCCGAACCATTTTATTTTTCGGTTTTTGGTTCGGTTCCGAATTTTCTAAAATACACCGTAGTGTTCGATATGTCTCTGTAAGTCTTTTTTCCAAGCAATGTTTCTTTTATAAATTTTATTGATCAGAATATGAGGGAGTCTATTTCTTCTGAAATCGTACAAAGTTTTTCCAAAATAAGAATAGGTATAAAAATGGCCATCTTTCATGTCCGTTTCCAATGCTATTACGTAGTTCGATGTGCAGTCTGGTAGTTTTAGTATCCTTTAGCAGAAGTATCCATCGCTGGGCGTGTTAAATGCTTAAAAAATGTGACTCTCCTATATGGGAGTGCGTTATCTTAATCTATTCTGGGGTGACATTGCACGTTTTGGGTCGTTCAGAGATCTCAGAGATGGTAAGAGATAGAGGTTTGACATGTATGTTATTTTCAATTTTTGCCACGCCCCCTCCCGCCCCCGCAATTTGCAAAAAACGTTATATCTCCTACAGTTTTGAAGATAGACAATTTGTACCTTCTGGAGATAGTTAGAAATTAGCAAAATGTGTAGATTCGCCGAAGAAATGATAAAGATCGGATAAGCGGTTCTCAAGTTATGAGCACCCCCCACCCCCTCCCACCCTTTTACAACTAACACCGCACAATCTTAGGCAGAGGGAGAGAGTGAGAGAGACTTAGAGATGAGCGCAGCACCAGCATTGCTTCTACTCCAAGTACAGAGTATATTATAGTCGGGCTTGACCGACTTTCTCACTTGTTTTTTTCAAATGAAGGGTCCGATACTTTAGTTTCAATTTAAGAGACTCAAATAAAACCTAAGCCAAATTGGTGTCATCAAATGAGATTGGAGCTATAGACTGCAGCTATTATTCTGATCCATTCTATCCATTCTAAGTTCTAAGTCTAAGTTTTAAAGTCCTCATTCCCATTTCAAATGTTTTTTATACCACTTCTGAATTCCGTACCGAAAATTTAAATTCAGTCTCAAACTGCCCAGAAAAGCATTTCTCAATGACCTTTTTTAACCATACTTTAAAGAGAAAGGAAAAGAAAACGGAGAAAAGATAAATCGAAATTATTTGTTGAGTATTCAGTTTTAAGGGGTTAAAAATCACGACTGTATAAGATCGTAAATCGGTTTAGTAAGCCACATACGTTCGTTTCGTATTAAATGATTAAGCAGAGAACTGAAAATATCATATATTTTTTCTTCATAACGAGCATATACAAAAACTCCAACTCACTTTTAATTAATCATCAAAACTCTTTTAACATAAAGTTGGCTATACAGCTCCAAAGGGTCCAAGCCAAGCTTCTCTCAATTAACAAAACTCAGCGTTGAGTAAAATCAGCTTCATACTGGCAAATGCATTGAGCGGCTTAATGTGATCAGAGTATAAAACTCAGCATTAAAAAAAATCAGCGTCATACCGGCTGAGAGTCGGCTGATTGAAAATGTGTGCGAGTAAATCGGTTTTCGTCGTCAACAAAACAAGCAAAATTTATCTGATACCAGAGCAAGATATCTCTCTCTCTCTCCTTCTCTCGTTTATCTCTGTCAGCAACGCTGTTTCGGGCCATGCAAAAAATCCTACAGGGAATTAACAAGGTGAAGCTGTCAGCCTCTGCTGAGGGCCAGTTGATGTATATTCCTGTGCGCTAGAAAGAGACGACTGAACATTTGTTTGTCTTTACTGTATATTGCCGTTTGTTTCTAGCATTCACAATGCGCGGGCCCATTGGCCCTACAAACAGAAAGAGCGCTTTCTCGCTCGGTTTCACCATGTGCGTACGAGGTGATGCTCGAATTGAATAGATTGATGAACACAACATACCTTTTGAGATTTTTTCCCTCTTTTCCGTGTCTGTCGAAGTTCACCAGTTAATAAGAGAGAACGGCCCTTAAGTTACTTCGTGGGGAAATCATTTAAGGTGAATCATATAAACACCTGTTCAACCGTATATCATAATGAATATACCCTTTTGTTTTCCGTAAAACCTTTTCAAAAAGCTTCAAGTCCGCCCTACCCTTCGTCACGTTTTCACTCCTCTAGTAAATTCCAATTGTTGAGTTAACAGCGCGCGTGTTTTTGGCGCCAAAAATTGGTCTAGCGTAAAAGCTTTCTTTTGGCAGCTTTCACGCAAAAAGCTTTCTTTCGCTCTCTTTCACTTACCAAACTGCAACGAAACGAAATGGCAAAGGAACAGACATTCGCTCACTTCAGTTCATCGTTTCCTTTGGTTTCAGTCGCTTCGGACTAAAATAATTAACAAAGATGGAACCGACGAGCGAATGGATGCTCTGCGTTGTGATGCGGTGTTGTTGCCAAAGGTCAACAGAAATGGCAAATGGCTAGAACTGGGGACGGTAAATGGGTGAACTGGTACAAGTGGAGCCAATTGGGATGTAGACGAAATCAAAAGAAATTTGAAACACAGTCGGGAATTAAGAACGTTTGAGTTAGTTTGGAGAATGCGCAAACTTTGTAAACTTTAAGTAGGGGTAGGCGAGGCTTACCAAGTTCAAACTTGTTTTACCTTATTTTAATAATTTATTTGCTCTGCCATTGTAACAGCCTATTACGGAAGTTGCCTTCTCACATACATAAGTAATCGGTTTGAACTGGAATTAACCAATAAAACTTAGAATACGTAATTCTATTGTTGCGAGACACAGATGAGCAACTCGAATGTGGAATGGAGAAATGGTAAATTGAATTTATAAAATGGAAATATTTGCAAATGCCTTAAGCTCGCATTAGTTGCAGTGAGTATTCGAAATTCTGCTAAAGATGTGAAAGAAAGCGTTTTGAAAGAGCGGTTAACTTCATTGCGGTTTTAAGACTTGGACGAGTATTTAAGATTTTACGATATCGATATTTTTTTAAAGAAGAATATTTTGCCAAAATTTTAGGTTAATTGGTATAATGGTCTTGCAGACAGACCCTTTGGAAATACGCCCTATTTGGGGCTAGAAACATAATCGGCGGACACGATTTAAGAATATTAAACGGATCTTACTGAAATTTTAAAAACTTCTTCCAAATAGAAGGTCCTACAATAATAATATTCGGTTACCGGTATGTACCGGTAAAATTAACAGACATTTTAAGACTTAAGTCCAAGCAAAGTGGGTAAGCAGCTATACACATTAGAATGTCCCAAAAAACGAAAAAAAAAATTTTTGCAAGGCCATTTTGTTTAAAGCTTATAGGTAAAGTATTATTAAGATTTTTTCAGATATTTCGAACGACGTTTAGAGATCGCACATATCGAATTTTCCCCCAAAAACGGGGTAAAATAAAAAAAAAAATTTTGGGACACCCTAATACACATGTATGTGTTCGTTAACTATCAATTTTATTCGTGGGTGTTTTTGACATAAAAGTCTGTACTCAAAGGATTAAAATTGAATTGATAACAATAGCATTTAATTTACAATATCTTCACCAAACTTAACGTTACTCAAACTCCAAAATAAAAAAAAAAAATAGAGGCAAGCTAACTTCGGCTCGACCGAAGTTTATATACCCTTGGAGCTTGATATGTGCCTGACAGTTTGTATGGCAGCTATACTATATAGTGGTCCGATTTCGAAAAATTTTGGTGAAATGATGTGAAATCATTGAAAACTTATAAATACGGGCGTTGGGAGCTATAACATTGAAAACAAAAAAGTTTTTCTCACTAAGACTTTTTTTCAGACCAAACTTTTGTATGGCAGCTATACTATATAGTTGTCCGATTTTGACATGGCTTGGTGAAATTATGTGAAATCATTAAAAACTTATAAATACGAGCGTTGGGAGCGATAGCATTGAAAACAAAAAAGTTTTTCTCACTAAAACTAGTTTTTCAACCGATCGTTCCTATGGCAGCTATATGCTATAGTCATCCGATCCGGCCGGTTCCGACAAATGTGCAGCGTATTTGTACCAAAAGACTTCGTGCAAAGTTTGGTTAAGATAGCTTTAAAACTGACGGAGGAGATAGCATAGAAACAGACGGACAGACGGACGGACAGACGGACATGGCTATATCAACTCAGCTCGTCATGCTGATCAAGAATATATAGACTTTATGTGGTCGGAGATGCTTCCTTCTATGCGTTACAAACATCCGGACAATTTTAATATACCCTCTCCAAGGGTATAAAAATCAGTTACAAACAAGCATAATATATCCGTCCATTTCATTTCTTTGCGGAGACATAATAATTTTAACACCGGAAAATAAACGTTCTTCATTCCATACTGTTTGCGGGTCAATAAAATTTAGAACCCAGTAAAATTTGGGGGAAGCTGAGGTCGTCCATCAACCGATCTTGAATAATCTGTTTGTTAATTGCCACACAAATACAGGACTTTAGCAATTTATCAATGCAACTGGAACCAGCAGTTTTCTTTTTCTGTGCTTGATTCAATGTTTTGCTGATCGACTTGATTGTTAAGCTTTTTTTTTTTATCAATTTGGCGTTAGATCGATCAATGTGTTTTTTTTTTAATTTGTGCCGTGATCGTCCTATAAAAAAAGAAAAGTACATACATATATGTACAATAGGTCGGACATTTTATATATGGAAAAATGTAAGACTATCAGGGGTGTTCTAGAAATCTCTAGAATTGCACTTCGAACTAAACTAGGAACTAGTAATCTAGTAGCCGGGCATATTTGAGCCCTTAACATATAAATTTAAACAACTTTAATACAACCGTATACTGATACCCCCTTAAACGATGCATATTTGTGTAAAAAAGGCATAGAAAATAAAATTTTAGAGAAAAAAATTGGTTTTAGGGTCTGCGACTTGGATTCAAAGTTTATCACTCATACGTACTGTTGCCCTTGCCATCATGTTTAATTTTTTAGTAGTTGGCGTAGACTTGGTTTGAAGTCATAACATTTGACAAAAAGGTACCATGACCACTAAAAAATGACTTTTATATAACCAACAATATGAATATAATATTTAATAAATGAAGATTTCTACTATTTTGCGCTTCTACTTCTAGATCTAAGCAAGGTTTAGACGTACATTAAGAGGCTATCAGGATATCTTTGAAGTCTGGTCCCACACTGAACTAAAGTGTTGCGCATCACGGTTGCAGCCGTTCCTGCGAATAGTCTATTTTAACTGTGCTGCTTATAAGTAAACTTCTTCAGGATCGAATAATACTTACTTACTATACTACTAAGGGCAAAAAATACAGGAAAATTTTTCGTAAATCAAAAGTTCTTTCTTTATTATTATCAATTCATTACATTCCCTTGAAAGTAATCTCCCCCTACTGCATTACAATTGTGCCAACGTTTTCACAGTTTTGTTTATGTTTGTAGGACAATTTTAAAAACATGCAGCAAAGTCTTCTTCTGGTATAGTCTTCAATTCCCTTTTTGGTTTTAAGCTCCATCTCTTTTATCGATTCAAAACGGTGTCCCCGGAGTGATCTCTTGAGTTTAGCGTATTGCCTATGGTAGCCCAAATGGACACTCGAAATGGTTTACACTGTTATGTCTCTAGTAACTTATTTTTTTCCTGGCCATTCTACGGTCACGAATCTAACTTGCATTTCTGCATTTGAAAATCGTTGTCAAGTCGATGTGATTTATACAGATTTCTCGAAGGCTTTTGATAAAGTTTATCATAATACCCTTTTATCTTAGCTTTCCAAGCTTGGCTTTCATTCTTCCGTCCTCAATTGGATTAAATCTTATCTTGATGGTCGAACGTATCATGTGCTCATTAATGGCAAACGTTCTAACCCCCACGTAGCAACATCTAGAGTACTGGGTCCGCTGTTATTTAGTATATTCATTAATGACATCGGTTTCCTACTTAATTCACATTATCTAATGTATGCTGATGACTTGAAAATGTTTAGGTCACAAAAAACTTTAGAGATGTTGAAGCCCTTCAATATGATCTGAATCATGTTTCTGACTGGTGCGCGAGGAATTTGCTGCCCATTAACTTTTCCAAATGCTTCTATGTGTAGTAGTATGGCATGAGTACCCTCACTATGGTATGAACACCCTCACTGTAATGTACGTTAACATAAGAGAGCACTGTAACTGTAAGCTAGCATAGTACTGTAAGTTAACATTGTCAGACTCGGTGAAATAAATGGCATTCTGCGAATGAGATCCGAAGAGAACGTGTGTGTGTTGCCTACATATGTAACTTATGGCAAACGTGAGCTGACGATTCTTACCTCTTACACCATTGCTCATCACGCTTTTCGGCGACAGTACGAAGCCTTTGATTTGTGTGTTTTATTTGACTCTAAATTTCAGTTTTCTGAGCATTTGAATTATATCCTCCTTCAATGCTCGGATATGTAAAGCGAAATTCTAATCAGTTCCATGATCCTTATACACGGTTGAGTCTTCATGTGAATAGTCTGGCGCGTCTGCAAAAAAGATTCCTCAAATTTGCACTTGCTAACTTAAAATTTTCCGAGCCTTTACCGCCGTATTTGAGTAGATGTCGCCTCATGCATATTTCTACCCTTGAGGATAGGAGAGAATTGCATCCTTAATTTTTATACTCTGTACCAAAGGTACACAGAGTATAATAAGTTTGTGCAAAAGTATGTAACAGGGAGAAGGAATCATTTCCGATTAAATAAAGTATATATATTCTTGATCAGCATCAACAGCCGAGTCGATATAGACATGTCCGTCTGTCCGTCCATCTGTCTGTCCGTCCGTCCGCCCGTATGAACAAACAGATCTCGGAGATGGTAAGAGATAGACGTTTGACATGTATGGGACAAATGTTTCTTATAGCTGCAGGCAGATCAAGATTGTTTTCAATTTTGGCCACGCCCCCTCCTGCCCCCCCAATTTGAAAAAAACGGTATATCTCCTACAGTTTTGAAGATAGATGATTCATACCTTCTAGAGATAGTTAGTAATTAGCAAAATGTATCGATTTGCCGAAGAAATGATAAAGATCGGATGACCGGTTCTCAAGTTATGAGCAAAAAAAAATAAATCACCCTCCCCCCACACCCCCTCCCATCCTATTACAACTAACACAGCACAATCTTAAAGAGAGAGTGAGAGAGTGAGAGAGAGAGAAAGAGCGAGCGACTTAGAGATGAAAGCAGCACCAGCATTGCATTCAGCTTCTACTCCAGATACAGAGTATGTTATAGTCGGGCTTGACCGACTGTCTCACTTGTTTTAAATGACATTATAGTAGGCAATATTAATTGTGCTAACCTTCTTTACCAAGTTCCCTTTAATGTTCCGACTAGATCTTTGCGTGCCATGGTTCCATTTAGGGTGGAGACTCACAGGCCCAATTATGCCCTTAATGATCCAATATTAAGAGCTCTTCTTACATTCGACTTTGACAGTAACAACATTACTGTTAAGCAGTTATTTAGGGACTTTTTCTTTTAGTCTATTTATTACTGTTAAGGGTCTAGCCCGATTAGGGAAGAGGTGCGGCCTAAAGTCTGGGATTTTGAAATTTCGTTTATAATTGGATAGATAACTTAAAAACAAACTGATCTGGCCCAATGTTGGGTCATTTTGGTGCCATGTCCTTGAGATATCGTCAAAAATCCTTTTTTTTATAAGCTTTTTTTTAAATAGAAATATCTCGGGAACCAGAGTAGCTAGAGACATGAAATAAATTGCCAGTGATAGAGAATTGATCAAAGTTTTCGAAAATTGGAATATAGGTGACATACACTGAAAACATTTTTTGATATAATTAAAAGAAAACTTGAATGTGATGGTTTTGGCAGATCGCGTTGGACCGCCACCTTTAAACTTTTCCTGGAATTTCACCCAACCATAAAGCCAATTTTCAAATAGTTTGAAAAAAATTGAAGACTCGCTTCCTTATAAAAAGTTAAAAAAGGTATATATTCTCTGATTAAAACTGCCATTTCATACATTAACAATATAGTTTGCGTCAAGTGGATATCTTATTCAAAATCGTTTAATAATAATTAGTTCGTTTCGGAATTCCAAAGCGTCTTGACTTCTTTTGATGTAACTAAACAAGAATATTTTTTTCAAATTAATTAAACAAATAAGGGCCGAATTTACATCTTTTAAATATGTGCTATTTGAGACATAAAATGACAATTTATTTATAAGTATAAGTAGGTAAAAAAATTCTTGCCAACACTAATTTAATGAGGCTTTTCGACCTAATGACATATTCGTTGTGGATAGGGGTTTTTCGTCGATGTCGTTAGTGGAAGAAAAAGGAAGGAAAAGCCCTTAGAGTTCTGATGCCAGCATTTAAAGGGAAAATAGCTCAACTGTACACCGAAGAAGCAAATGAGTCTGAAAAAATCACCAAAAGTAGGTGGGTTGTCGAAGCCGTTCATGGAACAATTGCTCAAAAATATAAACTTTTACATCACAATCTGGACAACATATATCTAAACAAAGTTGGTGATATATGCAGAATCGCTGGGTATCTTAAGGTTGAACTCAGATAAAGAGTTAGGAAGCAGAATACTTTCTCATTTTAAAAATCGTATGATGGCTCTGAATGCTTTGTCTGAAGAGGTTAAGCAAGAGCGTTACAACCGAAGAAGAAGTTTATTGAGTCCATTGAATACATCATCGCTTCCTCACGGAAATCGAGCTAAAGGTATTATATTCAGGATCTTACCAACTGTCGCTAGCAGTCTCATACCTAGCAGAAATCCTGAATGAGGACAGAACGATTGATGCTTCATTCGTTATAATGAGTCCCTCAATAATAAAATTCGAGGTTCGTTCGAGGCATATTAACAGCAAGTCCTTCTGTGTCTACGTCGATTTTATTCAAAACAATAATAGCATAGATGGCGTACAACGTTATTGCTGTAGTTGGACCAACGGAAAGAGGACTGTTGGCTATTGTTCTCATGCTGCAAGTGTGATTTATTACTTGGCTCGTGCAAGATACTTATCCCGCATTATCCGTCCACCATCAATTTTATCAAGAATTTTTGAGTCGGATGAAGCGCGTGTTGTCATAAACGAAAATAGTGAAGACGACGAGTAAATAAAATAAGCGAATATATATTTTTGAATTTTTCATTAGGAAGCGTATCTTCAATTTTTTTCAAACTTTTTGACAACTGTCTTTAAGGTTGGGTGAAATTCCAGGAAAAGTTTAAATGCCAAATCCATCACATTCAAGTTTTCTTTTAATTATATCAAAAAATGTTTTCAGTGTATGTCACCTATTCTTTAATTTTCGAAAACTTTGATCAATTCTCTATCAGTGGCAATTTATTTCATGTCTCTAGCTACTCTGGTTCCCGAGATATTTCTATTTAAAAAAAAAGCTTATAAAAAAAGGATTTTAGACGATATCTCAAGGACATGGCACCAAAATGACCCAACATTGGGCCAGATCAGTTTGTTTTTAAGTTATCTATCCAATTATAAACGAAATTTCAAAATCCCAGACTTTAGGCCGCACCCCTTCCCTTATCGGGCTAGACCCTTTTAAGTTTTATTGTAGTAGCCAGTTAAGTTTATGCGTTAGCGAAATACACTAAATAAATCATGCTGTACATGCTTGTTGCAGATCGTTCTGGACTGCGGACTGTTGTTAGAGGCTCTCCACGTCAACTGCATTTAAATTAGTTATATTGGGTTTGAAATTTATCTTAATCAGCGTAATTTATTATTCCTCACGGAAGCGCTTTAAACGATCTTTACGCTCACCTTTTATTTCGGAAATTTTGTTCGCTTCTGACGTAAAATAAATAAATTCAATTACTTTGGGCGCCTAAACAAAGCTCGAACAGCTGTTCATACCATCCGCAAATTCATGTCTCCTCAATTACCGCAAAAGAACTGCTCATGGGTAAAACATCGATAAAGTCGTAAAAATATCGATATAGATATTTTCGAAATATTCGACAGCCCTAATTTAAATACCTTTTAAGTTATGGTTGTGAACATCTGTTTAAAAGGATCGAAAACAAATCGAATTTACTACCGTGCCCCCCTTTCATGCTTGTTTGACTTTTGCAGACAATCATTAATTTTGGATCGAAGAAGCAGCTTTCGAAAATTATGAGTTGGACTCGCTAGTATTTGCGGTTTTATCGAGGCTATTTTGACATCGAACATCAATGAAGCAAACAAAATTGAAGATAAAAAAAACTGTATGCTTTAAATGATTAAAACATTAACTCCCTTTTTTTTATATGTTTATGTTTTTTTAGTGCAGTTTCATTTTCAAATTACTTAATTGAGATAGCTTCTAGCCGAAACATCAAATTATATTAAACTGGTATGCTCCCATATTTACCCAACAACAACAACAACAACTTTGTCGCGCTCCATAAGCATGATAATCGCCAGTCCGCAGCACAATGCCACTGACTGTGTGGCAAGCCCCAAAATGCCAGTTATTTCTATGCCTAGTTATTGACACACATTGCTTCTTTCTCTGGTTTTTCGTTTTATTTTGTTTATTATGCACAGCACGAAATTGTGTTTTGCGCGTTTTTTTTTTTTGTGTTTTTTGTGAAAGCCAAAGCCGCGTAGTTGGGTCTATTAAATACGAGTACTAACAACAACGTTTATATAGTGTGTACATAAAGCAGAAGCCAAAAACCTAATAATATAGAAAAACAACAGAAATTAAAAGAGACAGCAATTTTCATAGACGCCCTAATAGCCCAAAAGGCACAGTGGGAAAAATAGGTAATAGTTCCAAAACAGTTCATCAACAGAAACAAGTAAGAGTGTTGCAGTCGAGTGCCCCGACTGCCAAATACCTTGTACCAAGTAAAGTGGTTTCTATGGCTTTGATTTCCTAAGCAAATCTTGTTGGTACTCAACTGATGAGGAGACACTAGAAACAAAATAAAAACCGCTCAAAAAAGGGACACGAGTGTTAGTAATAAATTGAAAACTCTAGCTAACTCACAACCAAATGGTATGTCAGTGTCTTAATAAAACATTCTGCTTCGTGATGTGGAACGGATTTGCGTTTAAGCGATAATTGATCCTTCGTCCAAACGCTCAAATCGAAAAATGACATTCCAATGTAAGGATAGCCTCAGGCGGTGATCGAAAGGGAGAAAATGGTATCCCGCAAAAAGAAAGAAAGAAAGTTGTTGGACTTTTTAGGCGCAAAAATTAAAGCTGTTTTTAAGTTGGCTCAACGAAGACATCCCCAGAAAAGAGTTTTTGGTTTTGGGAAACTAATATTTGATACCGTTTTAAGTAGAAAAACCTCTACTAAGCTGCAATGTATCGAAAATCTGTGCAAACTTGCGAGATTTACCCATGGGCTTGTTTAAAGTGCCCATATTCTGTCCAGCTCTAATCTATTGCGATCATCGAAAATCAATTCGGTGTTCATCCATAGATTTTCTTTACCAATACCTCATTTTTTTTCGAGCAAACAATTTTTTTTTTTTTTTGCTCTTTGCATTCAAACTACTTAACCGACTTAAAAACAATGTTATATGCGATTGTTAGAAATTCAATAACCTTTCGATTCATTCTTTGGTTGACTCTATTTAACGTTCTGTTTAAGATTAAAACCGTAAACAAAACCCTAACCGTTAACCGTTTAAGACGCATTAAAATTTGTAATCGAAACCGTAATCGTAACCGAAAAACCGTAATCCTACAACCTTTATTAACATAACAGGTTATCAGTACCGAAACAGAAATAAATATATGGGTTATTTTCGGATTTTTCTCTGCTAGTTAGAGAGTAAAGATTTTAGTTAGCTGCGTTGTCTTTTTCTTGTTCCTCATCGTAGGTATTCGCATATATTGTTGTAGTTTTGCACGATCGCCTTTTTGAAGTAACTCTCTTCTTTTTAATGTAAATAAATAAAACTCATATATATGTCATACAAGCTTCTTCAAAGCCCTGTCAAGCTTCTTCAAAGCCCTGTCTACTTTAGGTATTCCAGCAAAGTACGTTCGACTTTGCATGATGACGTTGAGAAGTACGCAAGGCTCCGTCAAAATAGGAAAGAACCTCTCCGAACCATTTGATACCAAAAGAGGTTTTAGGCAGGGCGATACCTTATTGTGTGACTTCTTTAATCTGCTGATGGAATATATACTGCGCGAGTGCGAACATGCCAACAGAACTGGCGGATTTATTTATAAAAATCTAATGCTACTTGCATATGCCGATGATATTGACATTATCGGCAAAACCAAACGGGCAGTAAGCAAGGCGTTTTCAGAGATTGAGAAGGAGTCTAGATTAATGGGTTTAGCGGTAAATGAGGACAAGACGAAGTACCTAGTATCCGCGGACAAAAAGTCATTGCGACTTGGGCAATCTGTTACAATGGAGGGGTACAACTTTAATGTTGTAGAGGATTTCGTCTACCTCGGAACGATGATAACCAGCAAGAACAACATCAGTCTGGAAATCCGACGAAGAATCACTCTTGAGAACCGATGCTATTATGGGCTAAGAAGGGAGTTCAAGAGCAAAGACCTCAAGCGAAGAACAAAAATAGCCCTGTACAAGTCGCTTATCATCCCAAATTTTCTAGACCAGAAGAAGGCCTTAAAAGTCTTTAAAAAGACGCGTCGCTTTAACGCATATGGCGCATTTTATAGCAGAAGCAAGTCGCTCCGTAGGCACTGGGGTAATAAGATACCTTACGGCTAGTCTGGATAGTCCCGTCATGGCCGCCTTATGCGAATTCCAGAATATTAAGGGATAACTTTCCCATGATGAGCCCGCTATTTTGCGACTCTTGGGCTTGCATAAAGTCAACACACGGGACATTTGGTCGTGCAAACGCTTGCTTCAAATACTTTTCCGCACAAATTACACTTGGCTGTGCCTTTTTGGATGTCGCTCTAACTTGCTTTTATCAAATTTGAATCCATTTTCTGTCTCTTAAATGCGCTTGCACTCGCTACCCAGATCAAAGAGGTACCAACGCACAAATATCACAAAATATTCAAAAAAAAAAAACACGATATAAATATATCAGTTTAAAAAAATATTATCGATATATTGATATTTTGATATATTTTCGACAATCCTATTGAAAAAAGGTTTGTATAGGGTAAATGAGCAATGGAAATTTTTCAAAAGAAGAAAACAAACAGAAAGTACCAAGACTAACAACAATATACACTAAATCTGTGCACTAAGGAATAACAGTTGCGCTCTTAATTGTTCTTACGACATTTCTGCTCTCATGATCAACAGGTGCGGTCGTGCCCTGTGTGGCTGGGTGTAAGGCGAAGCTTTTTTATGGACGTCTAGTCAACAGATTTCTACTCCATTCTTTACCATTTGCCGTAGCAGCAGGTGGTTTGTGTATAGTGGGATTGTGTGAGGGCTGTGAACACGAAACTGTCTACAAGACTGAATGAAGCCAATCATATTAATGTCTAACAACTCAATTTCCACCCAATTGGAAGAACCCTTGCTGACTATGCGGCCCGTCCTGGTCACCTGCAATCAGTGAGCAATGGGAAGAGTCCCAAATCCCAAGTCCAAGGACCATGCGAATCACTTATCGCTAAGGGTTTAGCAAGGCAATTGCACTTGTCGCTTGGTTTTTGTTGTTTGAAATCACATCGAAGCGTACTTGTTGCGCCGTCTGCATGACGCCGGTAAGCTTAGATCTTTTCCGTCTTACTCAATTAGAGAAATTGGAGCAAATAATTTGGAGTTTCTTTAAAATATTAGATATTCGCGCACCAAAAATCAACTTATCACTCATGTCAAAAATTGAACTAATAAATTCCAAAAAACTCTTTGCTTACACTTTAAAATGTTTAAGGTATGAACCACTGTAAACAGGTGTGTGTGTGTGTGTGTGTGTGTGTAGGCAATGACTAAATTAACAAAGGGCTGTCCACCAAAATAGTTTGCTGCACTCTTCTCTCAACAACCAAAACTGGTGTCACGTATAGAAGAGACAGTTTTTAATTCAAGGTCAACCCCAATTTGATTGCAATGATGGTAAATGGAATGGGTTACCTAAATAACAATTTTAACGAGCCCCCCTCAAAAAATTTTATGCTCAAGTTGGCTTGAAAATGATCGAAATTATATGGAACAAATGGATCTATTTGTAATGAGTGTGTGTTAGTGTGTATTTAAATGGTTGAGTGCTTTGTAGGCTCCGTTTAAAAAGAGATTTGTTTTTAATAAAGGCAAGGGTTAAATTTGAAACTAGATAAAAATTCTCGTTTCACAAACTCCTCGTTAACGGCTTGACCGATTTTAATGAAGTTTTGTTGTATGTATTTTGCAGATGTAGAATAGGTTTCTAATTATATTTCGTAACGCTTGCTGATTAGGGCGTCGGTCTTTTGAATTGACGACGCAGCAGACTGCTCATCTGTGTTAAACTGTTTTATTTTGGTTAAATATCGTTCAATTTGGCCTTGGAAACAATGCCAGCAACACATAGGGGTGGCTATTTGGGCCGTAGATCGAATGCAGCAATACAAATGCGAAATGTTAGGGCAGCAAGAACAATTCAACAATTACATGAAATAAGTAAAATTGCCGTAATATACCACTGGCTACCATGGTTGGAGAATAAAGCTTGATTTTTTAGCTATTATCTTCTTGGCAACACTGGTTTAAACAGCTCAGGCACGTTTCGTGTTTTGTTTCACTGTCAAACATCTTCAGTTTGGTCTATAATTTAACCATAAATCGTCTTACAAACAAACAACGCTTGCAAATTATTAAATTTTATTATCAAAATGCGTTTATGGTCAGTTTAATTGACCCACTGAAAAGGCTATACCACTCACTTTAGCTGTTGCACTAGATTACAAACAAAACATATATTATCAACGCCAAAATTCATTTAAAGAGTTTAACACCAAAATGCCTTTTTTACCTAGTATTAATTTAAATCTTAGTATTATTTATTAGATATACCAAGTATTAAATAGATATAAGTCAACAAAGTCACCGCATTCTAATATTGTAATATTAGTATATAAACATTTTAAGTTTTCTAATGTAAGATTACAACGGTTGTTTTAAATTTAAACAATTGAATAAACGGAAAAACTAGAAAGATTCTTTGACGACAGTGAAATAGCAAAGCAAATAAGTGCAAATATTGAGAAAATTTAGCCTTCCATGAGCACACCGAAATGGAATCAAATACTGACCATCAGTATTTCAGTTTTCAGTTTTTCATTCTGTAACAATGTGAACGAGTTCTATTTGATTAGAGATTTTCTAAAGGGAAGTTTGACAAACCAACTATTAACAGATATATGACAAGTGTAATGGCAGCTTTGGATAAGTTAAGTAAATTTACTATTTAGCAGCTTAACAAATATTAAAGAAAACTTGGGCCCAAGGCTATACATAATTACAGTAATACGCCAGTGAGTGACAGCTTATTAAATATTAGTACATTGCTCGAGCTTAACAACAAAAATGTATTGTTTGTTGATTGTAAAGATAGACTTTAAAAGTACCTACTGACAACCTTTAATAACGAGTCTCAATGGGGATTCAAAAACGAAGAGGAAAGTGACAACAAATCGCAGGCTATAAGATATAGTCATCCGATTTTGACCAACCCTTCCAAATCTGTGTAAAAGCGTATAAATCTTATATTTGCTGAAGCGGGAGACGTTTACATTAGAAATAAAAAGTTTTTCTCACAAAGACCCACTTTTCGACCGATAGTTCCTATGGCAGCTATAAGATATAGTCATCCGATCCGGTCGATTCCGACATATTATCAGTGTGCAGTAAAAGGAAGACTCTGTGCAAAGTTTCAGCCCGATAGCTGACGGACAGACAGACGGACAGACAGACGGACCGACAAAGCTCAATAGACTCAGCTCGTCACCCTGATCAAGAATATATATAGTTTATAGGGTCGGAAATGAATATTTCTATGCGTTGCAAACTTCTGGGCAAAATTATAAAACCCTTTTCAAGGGTATAATAAATATTATGAAATATAACTGAAGTATTTATGTTTATTTATAATTAAAGTCAATTTTTGAAATTACTACCATCGATTTTTTGACTTTATGTCGGAAATATCGGCATTTCGCCTAAAGTCCACAGTCGCGACTGGCCCGCTAAGCTTCTCAATAAGGGAATTATCCATTAGATCAGCGATGGCCCTTGGTTCCTCCCAGGGGGGGCGATAACATTTCGCTATTCACACGTACATGACCCGAACGTTTGCCGAAGCTGATACCAAAAGAGCAGAATGGAAAGATCTCTGCAATGACGTAAATACCGATCCATGGAGTCTTGGCTATAAAATTAGGATGAAAGAGCTCAGGGCTAAAAGCTCATTATCAGATATAGATGAACAACAGATGGATAATATTGTCAAAGCGCTATTTCCTCCTCATCAGATAAGACCAGCAATGCAACATTCAACCGATGAGCAAGTGCAACCCTTTACCGAGATCGAACTTATTAGAGCGGCAAATAGCCTGAAGAACAGGAAAGCACCGGGACCAGACGACATTCCAGCAGAAGTTCTCAAGCCAATAACTGAAAGTCGACCATATACTTTGCTAAATCCGGGATGGATATTTTTCCAGACCCCTGGAAAGAGCAACGACTGGTACTAATAAGCAAGGGTAAAGGTGATCGACCACTAGGTATGCTAAATATATCGGGAAAGTTATTGGAAAAACTGATCCCCGAAGCAGTACGGCTTTAGACCAGGCAGATCTACATGTGGAGCCATACAGGAGATCGTGCAGGCGGCGCAGGCAAGTCAGCAGGGAAATCATTTCTCACGACCCATTATATTGCTTGCAACGCTAGATGTGAAAAACGCGTTCAACAGCGTCAAATGGGAGCATATGATTTATGCACTTAAGGAGCGATTCAGAATCCCAGGATCTAATGCGGATAATAAGCAGCATACCGAACGGTATCAGGAGCGGCAGCTCAGCTCACCTACTAGCCAGAGAACGGAGAAAAATCTACACTATGCGACAAGCTGGAGATATTATATAACAGCACAAATTAGACATACCTGGGTGGGAGTCCCACATCCCCTACTGCGACGGCAGACTAGGAAATGCATAATGCATCTTCCCCTCCTCAACCCCAAAAAAAAGAAAAAAAATGTGCATTAACTTTAATTAAATAACATTTAAAAATTATTTTAGAAATGTTCAGAACACAAGAAACTGTTATTCGCAACAATGTGACCGAACGCTAAAACAAAAAAATCATCGTAAAATATCACTAAAAAATATTCGATTTCCGAAATATCGCCTCTGGAAAATATGCGATAATGATATTCGTCATTTCTGGCAAAAATATCGATATTTCGATATATCGATAATATTTTCGACAAACCTAGCTTCGACTTCTGAATCCGGTATTTTGGTCCATTTCTTGGTAACAGCTTTTCGAAGCTCTTCAGTCGAGTTAAGCTTTGCATAAACACGATGTGCAAGGTTACCCCACATGTTTTCAATTGGATTCATGTCCGGAGAACGCGCAGGCCATAACAAAGGCTGGATATTCTTCTCAATTTACCAATTTACCTGGCCTTTAAAATGTGAATCGGCGCCTTATCTTGCTGAAAGTTGGTGTCCACGTCCGGCTCTTGCTCCAAAATGTTAATTAACATTTCATCCAACAAGCTTAAATAGCCCTCTGTACTCCTGCGATTTCTAATCTTGCAAATCGGGGTCCGATTGTAATAGCTAAAAGCTTGTCAAAACATCACAGAGCCGTCACTACAGTTTAGACGCTTTAATGTCGTGCCATCTGGCCCATTCAAGTTAACCTTTTTCTCATCTTCCACTCCTTTCTCCAAAACATTTAACGTTTCGTAAAATCCGTTCAGGCTTATTTATTAGATGTCATCAATCTAGGCTTAGTCTTAATTTTCTTCAAGATTACAGGTAGCATGAGTTCAGAAGTTTACCTTAACTTATTAGTTGAACTCTTAGTAGACTTTTTGGACCAAGAGTCGGGCCCGAATACAATCTTTTAGCAATATAATGCTGCCATACACGTGTCAAGGGCCAGTCGTAACTGGTTCAGTGAACAGAAAAGCTAGCTTCTTGCATGGCTGAAACGTTTTCCGGACATGAATCCAATTAAAAACATGTGTGGTAACCTTGTACATCGGGTTTATGCTGGCAGACGAAAGTTTAACTCTACTGAAGAGCTTCGAAGAGCAGTTACCGAGGAAAGGGTATTTGAGAAGTGAAGGGAAATGTTGTCGTGATGAACTAAATTTCGTGTAATTGAAAATCATATGTGAAGCGGTATCGATAGTGTTAATTACGTGCATTTTAGCGAGCAATCTCTTTAAGATTTTAATATTTTTCGGATTTAGCTTGGATTTATGGAATCAAGTCTTAACTTTGATGGTCGGGAAGAGCTCGGCATATCCCCTGGGGTTTGGAGTCTGGGATACTATTTCCATGTGTTCTGGCATATCAGAAAATTCTCTATACGCTTTAGCATAGCTAGTATTGAGCCCAGCGTTAGAAGTTAGAAGTCGTTGGCGAGGCTAGCACTTAGAGATTACAGATTCCTGAACATTTGAGGTGGCAATTAAAGTCTATAAAAATGACTGACAAACTAATGATTTGTCTTTAAAAAGGCTGTTTCTAAATTTGTTCTGCAATCGGGTTTAAAAAAAAATGCTAGAAATGACATGAAAAAGCTGATTCGACAACACTGGTCGACTGACCAAAAAAAACCCCTCCTTAACAATACCATGATTTCCGAGTGTGTGGTGAGTATCTAAATCAAATGATTTCATTTCAAATGGATTTGATGTGTAAACGAATCTCGTACCATAAATACAAACGTTCTTGCTCTTTCAAATATTAGAAATTCTAAACATTTTTAATTCCAAGTAGATTTCCACTAAAAAATTGTAGGTCAAAAGGTAATGACTTATGCAAATCCAGACATCAGAAAGATGACACCAAAAGGCAAGACAGTATTGATTAATCAAACAAAATTTGGTTAACATGTATTTGTTGCTTCGGGGTTGTATAATGCGCTGATAGCGTAAAGTAAAATATCACACAAATAGCAAACTTAAGCTACTTCAAGGGAAGAATTTGTTATTATTCTTAAAATGGGTTGTCAGAGCAGATGAAAAGCTTTCAAGTGTTTTACTGACAACTACTCAAGCATAGGAAATTGTGTTTAAAATTCCAAGGGCAGTTTGATAAGTTGGAGACTTTTTGCACAATATGCTATAAATAAATGGAATTACCCCAAACAAATTAATCACTCTCCATTTCGATATTCTCACGATTCCAGAAGATTGAGCGCATAAACCACAGAGCGTAGTTTTGGATTCAACCTAGCAACAACGTCATCATCATCATCATCATCATCGTCGTCGCCGTCGTCCGTTGACGTTTCCATACACAGTCAAGACGTGGACGCGCCACGCGTTGATCATTGTTCGCGGAAGTGCCAGGCAACGCCAAGTTGAGCAGAGAGGAAGCAATTTAAAACAAAAACAAAATCTAGCGGAATGTTGATAATTGCCCACGTTTGCAGAAACAACCCATTTTTTTCAAATTAGAGCAAGAGAGAAAGAGCTAGAAATTATGAATATTATTATTTGTGGGCAGAACTCAGCGAGATTTGCTGAGAGATGAATTCAAAGGGGGTAGAGATTAAAAATGATTCAACACAAATGACTATCAAATTAAGGGCACGATTCAAGTGTTCAGTGTTTAGGTTAAAAAATATCGCTTAATTCGAATGATGGATCTAAGCGCAATTTCGAACCTGAAAAATGTCATCAGTTTAGATCAGAGTTCCGCACGTCCGTATATTCTGTGTATACAATATTGCTCTGCGGCAGCGAAGCTGTCACACGTACAGTATACAAGCTTATTCTGCTCTCTTTGCAAAAACAAAAAAGTGTTAAATGAGCGTGGCTACACACACACACACACAACGCCCAAATGAGCATGTGTGTTCTGCCGGCCCCTGGTTTAGATCAGTTATCGGCAAAGAGAGCAGAGAATTTGCCACTGGCAACTGAGAAAATATTCGTAATGAGTATTAAAGATCAAATTTACGCTGTCTGGTGATCAGAGCAATACGGAATATAATGATATTTTGCTTTAGAATATACCTCAGTTAAATTGATATATGTTCAAATTGAGTTATTTGTTTTTAAAGGGCAGTAGCGTCCACATAAATGGCAACTATAGTAAGAAAATATTGAACAGGTGTGTAAGCAATATTATTAACATAACGATCAAGTGTATTTACAGTGACAACCTTTTATTTTACCAAAAAATGCATCTTGCAAAAGAACTATCCCTTAAATATCAGATAAAAATCAAAACCGAGTATAAAGCTGATATAAAAATTGCTGTAAACGCAGATTAAAACGCACATTAACCAAACTTTTTAAACAGTCCTCAAAAATATTGCCAAAATAATCAAGAGAAATGAGAGTAACAGCAAATAAATTGACGAGCTGCGCTCAAATTAAGTCGGAGCTAAGTCTATCAATATGTCGACAACGCACACAACAAATTTTTTGAAAACAGTTGCATCTTCAGAATCAGTCCAAGGTGCCTAATCCGCCCCTCAAGCAACATCACAAGAATTCGCCAATGGACAAGTTTTGGGACGCAGAATACAAATCCGTCATATTTAGTGATAAAAATAGTTTAACCTAGACGGCCCAGATCAACATAATAAATATTGTAAGAATCTGCGACATCCCCGACCGACCTGATAGAAGCACAACCATGGTAATGAATCTCTTATGGTATGGTATGGTTGTCAATTCGATTCGCGCCTGGCTCTATCAATGCGCAAATGTATGTAGAGGTGCTAAAAAGTAAGCTTATTACAATCGCGAAAGAGTTTCATGGTGAAAATTCGATTTTTCAGAAAGAAAACGCTTCTATATACATTGCCCGGCCACAAAAGCATGTTTTTAAGGTCCCACCATATTCCGATGTTACAGTGACCTGTTCGGATCTAAATCAAATTGAGAGTCTGTGGGACAACTTTACTGCCACACAGAGAAAAAAAAAGATCCCCGTAGAATGGATATTCGAAATATCCACTTAAGATCCATTTTTTTAAGTATCCTTTTCACATTTTTCAGCTCCTTTGGATGGAGAAAAAAGATCAAAGAAATATTTTTTCTCTGATATATCCTTTTTAAGCAAAAATAAATAAATTTCGAAAATATCCAATGGATCCCAAAAAAGGATAGTTAACTATCCAGTCCAAATGGATACCGAAAATATCCTGAGGATCATCAGAAACTATCCATTTTTTTCTCTGTGCTGGAAGTTCGGCGCTGTGAAGGAGTCTGACACTTTAAAGCCGCTTTAAGAACAATTGTGAAGTTGTGGGAATATATTTATTTGAGTTTTTTACAAAAACTTAGTTAATTCCATTCCCCGGCGGTTGTCGTTACTGCAAACGATAAAGTGTACCCCGATTTTATATTAATTATATTACTAAACTACTTTTGGAGTTAAATAATATAATACCACACATTTAAAAATTTGCACATATAGCAATTTTCTAAGAGAATATATAAGGTTGTCAAAAAAGTCTTGCGGTATTTCCGCAAGCTTGTCTTTGCAAGCGCGTAGTTCTAGTTGTATTCGTCGCGTCGGTTTACGCTATAGCTTTTTGGAAAGCTCTTTTCACGCGCTATCACGTGTTTGATTTATTGTTGTTTGTTTTTAGTCGTTCGTGAGTTATAGCGTCGCAAACGTGGAGCAAAATAAAGAGAAAATACGGCATATTTTACAGTACTTCGACGATAAAGGCAAAAATGCATCTCATGCTGCCAATACAATTTGTGCAGTTTATGGACCCGATACAGTTTTCACTTCCGCACCGCACAACGATGGTTTCAACGTTTTCGTTCTGGAGCAGAGGTGATCGAAGATGCGCCACGGTCCGGAAGGCCTGTCGTCGAAAATTGCGATAAAATCGCTGAATTGATCGAAAGAGACCGGCATAGTAGCAGCCGTAGCATCGGCCAAGAGCTGGGCATGAGTCATCAAACCGTTATAAACCATTTGAAGAAGCTTGGATTCAAAAAGAAGCTCGATGTATGGGTGCCACACGACTTGACGCAAAAAAAACATTTTTGCCCGTATGGATGCATGCGAATCGCTTCTGAATCGCAACAAAATCGACCCGTTTGATTGAGTTTTGATTATTTGTAATCAGATAGTTTAATCGAATTTTAGTATTTCTGTTTGGTTCCAATTAGGTATTATGTTTCGCATAAAAAAAATTAATATTTTGTAGATAATCAATTGGATAATTATTGAAATTAATTGATCTCAGATTTTCTTCCAAAGGAGCTGAGAAATATCCATTCTAAATTAATCTTTGGGGACCTTAGATTTCTGGGTTTGCAGCCTTAGATATTGATTTATTGTGTTAATATCAAAGAATGAAAGGATGGCGATTCTATAATTCCAACCAATGTAGGCTAGGTAGAAGGAGGAAGAAAACGCAACTTCAATCACGTTGCACCGCACAGTGTAAGATTTTGCCAATCCAGGGGGACTTTAATCAAAAAAAAAAGTGCTTCAAATTGAACAATTTTTTTTTTTAATATTAGTAAAATATCCAGTTATTATGAAAGTAATCAAAAATCAGAGTAAAATTATCATTAACAGCAATAAAATAGTCATTAAACATGCCACATTGCAACGCTTGAAAAATTCGATTTGACATCTCACATCAGGCACAGAATTAATTTTTTTCTTATTCTTGAATAGTTAAACTGCAAAAATTTCAAAACCAAGTCTTAATAACTTTACTGGAACATTTTATATAATTTTTTTTATAAGCACCTAAAAACTAGGCAAGTTGCAAAAAAACATGTTGCTTTTATGGACTACAACTTCTAAGTTCCATCGAGTTCGGCGATGCCACCACATGGACAACAAGCGGGTGGATTTCCAGAACATTATTCCAAAAAAAAACCGTCTGCATGTTTCCGCCATTTTGAGTTTTTCCTTTTTATTGTAATTTAACCTGCAATCAAATTCACATGTTAACGAGACACTGCTGGAAAAGCAGTATACTATTTGGTGGTATTTTGCCGTTAAACGGTCACACTGGAGTTAACATGGCCACATATCGGACAGGATTGAAATAAAGAAGTGGTACGTGCCAGGTGAGGTTAATAAGGCTAAAGTAGCAGAAAGGAAGAAAGAAATTCAAAATAGTTTTATGATGGTAATACAGCTAGAAGATTTTTCAATGACGCCGAAACAACATCGGAAATAGTAGCAGGCTTAAATATCGATCTGGTAAAAAGGTTTCGCACAATACTAACTAGCATGGGAAGTGGATACCCGATAAATATACATGCTTTTGAACGCTTCACAAAAAAAACTACCGAATTGAATTTATCAGAACTAACTTTGCACAAAATTTTATAACATGGACATGATATAATTTTTTCTTGACTCCTGAGCTTCTTCCTACCTATGGGAAGGAAGGTAGGAAGAAGCTCAGGAGTCAAGAAATAAAGATGGAAGAAATTACCGCGAATTCTTTACGAGAAAATTATCTCGAGTTGACACGAATACGAATCTGTTTTCACGTTATCTCCCTCGTCAGTAAAAACAATCTTGATCAATTGTTTTAAAAACAAGTTCTTTAGAGAAAAAATTTTTTGTTTTCTGTGATTACGTCACCAAACTTGGCAATTAGTAATTTAATATGCTTTCACACAATTCTGCAATGTTTCATCAAAATCGGGTGACTCTATCGTATAGCTCCCATATAAAAATCGGGTTCTGGCTAAAACTGAAAAATGAGATATTGTATGGGAGGTAGGAGTAGTTTTTGTCCGATGTTGTTCATCTTTGAAACATATTTTCGTATGGCCTAAAAACTCTTCCATTTCAAATTTCAAGTCAATATCTCTTAAACTACGGCTGCAATCGATTTAAGTCCCCCTAGATAGGCAAAATCTTACACTGTGCACCGGGTCGGTTTTTTGGGTTCATCAAAACGGACCAAACTCAAACCCGAATCGGACCACATTTGTTTAAAAAAAAGTTTTGGTTCAGAAAATAGTTGAAGTCGTTATTCTAAGTTTTTTGTTATTTCATGCTTTTGTACTGGATCGGTTGAAGATCCGTTTTGTAAATCATATCCAAACTGGGAGAAATTGTATCATTTCAAAACAAACTTGTCACATCTATGTACGAGTGTATATTGAAAGGATCAGGACTCTTGGATGGGGACGTATGATTGAGTCAAAATAATTATCTTCTACAATAAAAATAAGGCCAAGCAGGTTTAAATCTTAACCGATTTTTGAACTAAGGTTCAAAACCAAAAATTCAGTTTCAATAAGTTGTAAAACTGGTCCTTGAACCAAACCTTATACTTCCTTGACCTTTTGCTGAATAAGTCCAGTAATCCATTGGGCCGAATTTTGTAATAAAAAGTATTCAGGCTTGTTCCCGTTTCCGAATTTGATTGATCGGAATTGGTAAGAGCTCTGATTTCTAAGAGACGATTAAAATATTCGGGTGAATCGAATGAAGGTAAATAAGATTTTGTGGTTAAAAACCGAAAAACACAGTCAATTTTTGAAAGCGAGTACATTTAACAATTTCGATTCGGCACGATTGGATCTGAATCAGAAAACGTAAACAGGCCTGATTTTGTTAGTTATTACTTAGTCTTTTGGAGGCATCATATTGGGTAGACTCACACGTCGTTATCAACTTTTTGACGAGAAATTTTTCGCTACTCGTGGAAACTGCGTTTAAGCATTTTGCCGACAAATCAAAGAGGGTAAAACATGTGCTATATCTGCGTAGTCCAATTGTTTAAAATAATATTATAATAAAAGTTCTGAAACCAAACTATCGGTCGAAAAGTGGGTAAAAGTGGTAAAACATTTGAAAGGAAATCCAAAGAATGAAAATAGCTGAGCATAATTTAAAACTAGCCAGATTTGTGGCTAAAAGCGTTTTCAAATATTTAATAGCATTTCCAATTTCAAAACTACTAGATTTAGCAACTAAATAGCTAAAATGGCAGCACTGTTGGCCAGAGACTGAAAAGCTGCTTTGCTCTTTTAGCACAAGACTCGGCATGCGTTCGGTTCGCGTCGGTGTGGACAGCCCAGCCATGACAATTGCTGTTTTGGAGTGTGTTTAGGACCAACAAGTGTATTTGAAGTCCCAATTAGAGAAATAGTCGGTTTCAGGAGAAGCGTTAACGTCCATTTTGATAAACCTAGATAGAAATTTAACGTATATATAGGCAGATTTCGATTTTAGAGTCAAGTTTTGAGATGGTACGAACTCTAAAGGGATGAAATATGTATGTAAGTCTCGATTTGAGAAAAAGTCGGTTTCGGGAGAAGCGTTAACGTCCATTTTCATTAGCCTAGTTGGAAATTTGACGTATATATAGGCAGATTTCGATTTCAGAGTCAATTTTTTAGACGGTACGAACTTTAAAGGGACGAAAAATGTATGTAAGTCCCAATTAGAGAAATAGTCGGTTTCAGGAGAAGCGTTAACGTCCATTTTGATTAACCTAGCTGGAAATTTGACGTACATCTAGGCAGATTTCCATGTTAGAGTCAAGTTTTGAGATGGTACGAACTCTAAAGGGACGAAAAATGTATCAAAGTCTCGATTTGAGAAAAAGTCGGTTTCGGGAGAAGTAAAAACGTCATTTTTCATTAACCTAGCTGGAAATTTGACCTATATATAGAGGCAGATTTCGAATTCAGAGTCAATTTTTGAGATGGTACGAACTCAAAAGGGACGAAAAATGTATGTAAGTCCCAATTAGAGAAATAGTCGGTTTCAGGAGAAGCGAAAACGTCCATTTCGATTAACCTATATGGAAATTTGACGTATCTATAGGCAGATTTCCATTTCAGAGTCAATTTTTGATATGATACGAACTCTAAAGGGACGAAAAATGTATGTAAGTCCCAATTAGAGAAATAGTCGGTTTCAGGAGAAGCGTTAACGTCCATTTTGATTAACCTAGCTGGAAATTTGACGTATATATAGGCAGATCTCGATTTAAGAGTCAATTTTTGATATGATACGAACTCTAAAGGGACGAAAAATGTATGTAAGTCCCAATTAGAGAAATAGTCGGTTTCAGGAGAAGCGAAAACGTCCATTTCGATTAACCTATATGGAAATTTGACGCATATATAGGCAGATTTCGATTTCAGAGTCAATTTTTGATATGGTACGAACTCTAAAGGGACGAAAAATGTATGTTAGTCCCAATTAGAGAAATAGTCGGTTTCAGGAGAAGCGAAAACGTCCATTTCGATTAACCTATATGGAAATTTGACGTATCTATAGGCAGATTTCCATTTCAGAGTCAAGTTTTGATATGATACGAACTCTAAAGGGACGAAAAATGTATGTAAGTCCCAATTAGAGAAATAGTCGGTTTCAGGAGAAGCGAAAACGTCCATTTCGATTAACCTATTGGAAATTTGACGTATCTATAGGCAGATTTCGATTTCAGAGTCAATTTTTGATATGATACGAACTCTAAAGGGACTAAAAATGTATGTAAGTCCCAATTAGAGAAATAGTCGGTTTCAGGAGAAGCGAAAACGTCCATTTCGATTAACCTATATGGAAATTTGACGTATCTATAGGCAGATTTCCATTTCAGAGTCAATTTTTGATATGATACGAACTTTAAAGGGACGAAAAATGTATGTAAGTCCCAATTAGAGAAATAGTCGGTTTCAGGAGAAGCGAAAACGTCCATTTCGATTAACCTATATAGAAATTTGACGTATCTATAGGCAGATTTCCATTTCAGAGTCAATTTTTGATATGATACGAACTCTAAAGGGACGAAAAATGTATCTAAGTCTCAATTTGAGAAAAAGTCGGTTTCGGGAGAAGCGAAAACGTCCTTTTTCATTAACCTAGCTGGAAATTGGACGTATATATAGTACGATTCAGATTTCAGAGTAATTTCTTGGAAAGATAAAGATGAGATTAGAGATGTGCTCCTCAAAAGGATATAAATTTGGTTTAAATTCTAAGGAAAAAGAAACGGTGGGACGATATCAGGACAAAGGGGGAAAAAAAAGACGGCACTTACCTCTTTGACCTTCTGACGTTTCTCCTCCAGCGTTGAATCTATGGTATCCGCTGCCTGTTCATTTCCACCACCGCCCATGGGCAATTGCACTTGTTGACGTTCAATTGGAGAGGAGACGGGACTATTATTGTGTGTGGAAACTATTGATGATTCACCTCCTTGAACTGGTGCAGCCAACACCGGCACAGCCACATGATGATGTTGGGCGCCATCCTCGGGCTCCGATTCTTGTTCCAATTCGGATGGCCCACCGTTATTGCCCACCACAGCGGGAGCTGGAGCCTGAGCATCTGCACCCGCTGCGGGTGGCTCATCCAGTATATCGCCCAATTCGGCGCGTATCTTTTCATGTAATCTCTGACGATCGTCATTGCGGGGTGCATGCGCCTCCAGCGGGGGGGCGGGTATAAATATTTCGGGTCCGGCCTTTTGGAAGCGTTTGTACACTGAGCGCACACGATCGCTGCCAAAGTTATCCGGCAGCATGAAAATGCCGGCAAAGCAAAGGAAGCACAGGGTGATGAGAACGAGTCCAATTAGACATTTCTCTCTCGAATGGAAGTTCGATTTGCGTCCAATTGGTCCGATGCGGTACATTGCGGTTGTTGTTGTTGTTGTTCTATGTTACAGGAGGCACTCAGCTGATTTAGTTATTTTGAGGTTTTGCCGGTTGGAGGTTTATTGTTGTTCTCTCTCTCTCTCTCTCTTAGTTTAGCATCTGCTGGCAGTGCATATTTGTTATTGGAATATTATTAAATATTATTTTTAAATTTAAGACACACGTAAGCACTTGAATAAAAACAAACAAACAAAAATCAACAACGAAAACGTATTTTTTTTTTTGCTTTTTTGGTTTCGCGTGTAATTTGAGGCGATGTCTCTTCGTGGCGCTGCAGCAACAACAACAACACAAGCACAGAAGTAGCGCACTCACACACACACACACACACAGAGAGAGACGTTTATCCAAAAATGTATGTATTTCGTTTATACGAGACAGTAAGAGAGTTGGCGATTTGGTACTAAAATCGCTTACAAATCGCAAAACAACTTTAATAACAAATCTGCAAAAAACTTTATGTTATGTCAGCCGACCCAAAAACGATAAATAAATCAGTAATATGAACAAATTCGGACCAAATATTCTCTACATTTGTGAAATCAAATTGCAAAAGCAAGTTTTCATTTTGCCAATAAGAAATTCGCGATACACCGTTATCATGACTTTAATGGGTATAAACTGCAAGTAAACTGGGGCCACTGAGAGGCAGAGACAAAACGCACACACACAAACAAAAAAAGAGCGCAAGGTTTGCACACGCAGTATTTTTTTTGCAATAACAATTATTATGCCAAAATACCGTTAGCTCGAAAGTACCGTACGGCCAACAAAATTTGTATTACAAAGAGACGCAAGTTTTTGTTGTTGTTAGGCAGGGGTGGGGGCGGGCGTCTATTGCTCTTTTGTTTGTTACAGCTGACGACAAGGGTGGCTGGGACTGAGGCTTCTGCCTGAGATTTGTTGTTGTTGTTGCTGCTGCTGCTGCTGTTGTTCGTGTCGTCTGCCCACCTTCACTTTCTATTTAAACATGCCGTCGTCATAGCCATGCCCACTGCAACTGGCTCTGACATTCATTTTTCTGTTAATTTATTTACAAATCAATTTCACACACGCCACGGTTAGTTTTAATTTATAATAAAAAAAAAGATGTTTCAACTTTAAACAACTACAACTGTATGAGGGACAGTGTGACCATAATTAGCAACGGAAGAAATGCGCAATTTGTGGAAAGCCCGGTATTTCAATTGAGCGCAGAATAGAGGGAATGAGATGGAAGTCTTTGTTTATGTACAGCATAATTTAGTTTTAATTTATAATAAAAGAAAAAGATCATATTCAGATTATAGTTGAGGGGGGTGGGCAGTGTGACCATAATGCTTAACTTGTTGTTGGTATTTAAACAGAGCTCCTGAACCGCTCAGACATTGTAGTGTGACCAGGCAACAGCACAAAATTCAGCTGTTGTTTTTTTTGAAGAAATTGGCGGGCTAATTCAAATAAAATTAAAGAGTTAATAGAATTGATAAAGGAAGTCACTAGAGAGAAACTCAGAGGTCATAGGCAATGCCATGGTCAATTATTGCTTAATCGACAACTTTATCATGCTATAATCAAAGAAATTTGCTGTTTTATAGGAAAAATTTTTATAGGAAAATTATAGGAAATAGTAGACCGCAGCGGCGCAGCCAACGTAGCCCGCAGCGGCGCAGCCAACGCAGCCCGCAGCGGCGCAGCCAACGCAGCCCGCAGCGGCGCAGTCAACGTAGCCCGCCCGCAGCCAGCGCAGCCCGCCGCCAGGGTTGTTAAATTTCCATTTTATCTCGCTTTGCAACACTGGTTCTGCTTTAATCAGCTGTGCTCACATATTCATTCGATGTAAACTTTTTGTTTCCGTATGTTGATTTTATGTAATGGTCAAAGTGGATGTGGAGTACTGGTAAGTAATGTACCCAGTTGATTGGATAAACTATTCAAATGTCCCCCCTTGAAGCGGCACGTGCAACTTCAGTTTGCAGTGCCAGCTGTTGCGTCAATTCCTATTGGATGCGGCTCCTGATATTCAAGTGGATTGCCGCCAGGGCAGACGCGGCTCCTTTGAGGTGACCATCGATGAGCAATTGGTGCACTCTAAGCTAACCAGCCTGGCATTTCCAAAGCACGACAGTGTACTGGCCCAGGTGCGTAGGGCGGAGAAGGGTGAACCTGTGGACGCGGTAGAAGCGGCACCCATCAAGGACTGTCGTTTGATGTAGAAAGTTAAAGTAAGGAACTGCATAAATGTGATTTATTTACATATATATATAAACAAAACAAACCAAAAATTATTTAACTTTTTCTGCTTAAATTTAGTAATTTTTGTTGACTTGGACAGAGGCTTAGCCCTTGCTGACCATGTTCCTGGCTCTAAGCAGCGTTTTGCAGGCCGCATTGTGTGTCTTCAGGGGCAGCTCATCTGCAAAAGAAGAAGAGAAACAGGATTAGTCGGAAGAGAGTAAGAAATGAAAAGAAAACACAAACTTTCAAAAGTGGATTCAGTGTAAGCTGTGCCCTCACCCTATCCCTCGACTCCCAGAAGATGGCCCCACTATCTTGACGTCATGCGCCGAAGTCAAGAATCTTTCTTCCGAAGAATTGTATGGTAACCCTGTATTGAAGAAGTTCTTCCACTGAGCTAAAATCCTTTCAGCAAAGACTAATGCACTTGCGTGAGCACACTTACAGTCGTCGGCTGTCGCTGTATGCGTACAACAAAAGCGGCTGGCTTTAGAGCGCTCTCTCTCTAGCTTTTGAAGAGAGCGAAAAGCCACTTTGAAAAGCCAGGACCAAAAAATCGTGTGCAAAAAATCTTTATATTCTAATGTCTTTGCTTTCAGCCCATGAGAGCCTGCCTTTGAAGCAACTTCTTCTTTGAACACTTCTCGAAATGCACTTGATGTCACTAAATACGGGAAAGGTATAAAACTTTTAGAGAAGATGGAAACACTCAACGACACGGTACTAAATGGTAGAACGAAAGGTGGCGCATCAGGAAACTATACTTTTATTAGTGGTCAGGGAAACTCAACAATAGACTATTGCTTAGTTAGTGGTATCTGACACATCTATACTACAGATATGTCTCTCGGACCACCTGGCAAATCTTGGCAAAGAAATGTTAATAACGAACTTGTACCAAAACTTCGCTGGATTGAGAGATTCAAAGATTGCTACATCTTCAGATTGCGAGTGGAGATATGGAACCTAGAAGAAAACATAGCAGAGGAAGCAGATGGAATACCATACCAATGCTTTAAATTGTATGCAAAAACCACGCACAGTTTCTTTTATACAACCATAGTTCGATGTACAGTGCGAAAAAGCTCGAAAGCAATCTTTTCAAAAAATCCAATTGGCCAGAACCTCAAATAGCAGACAAAGCAACAGGAGAAGATCGAGTGCCAGCCGAATTCTTTAAATGCGCCACGGAGGACTGTCTTAACGCCCTCACCTCTGAGCTTAATAAAATTTTTGAACGGCTATTGTACCACCAAGCTTCAGGAAAAATATCATATACCCCATATTTAAAAAAGGAGACCCTACCATTTCATGCCTTAATGTTATGGTCAAAGTGTTCAGCTCTATTCTACTTAATCGTCTCACATTGTTGGGTTTCGGGATAACAGATTATTAAGTGAGTACCAATCGGGATTTAGAGCAGGATATAGGAAAGTGGATAGCACATTCACTTTAAGGGCCATCTGCAAGTCTTATCTGTACCTATGTTTTATCGACTTTAAGGCAGCTTTTGATACTATCTACAGGCACAGCTTAATTTACAAATTAAATGAACTAGGAGTTATCGTCAAAAGTCTGCAAAATAATACAAAAGCTGTACTCCGAGAACATGAGTGCAGTCTGGGATGGTTTGAAAACCATACAGGAGTGCAGGCCAGGATGTTCTTTTGGAGATGACGATATAGTCCCTTTTCTTCCTGGAGGGATCAAACTTGCAGGTTAGACCATTAAGGCCCTTATGTACGCTGACGATATGGTCGTTATGTTAGAATCACCCAAAGGACTTCAAAATATGCTAAACTCGTGGCACAGCTAATGTCAAAAGTGGAGCCTGAGTATGAACGTCTCTAAAACAAAAGTACTGACGATTCACGACGGTAGGGGGAGAACGGCAGGAACTGAAAACTGGCATCTGAACTGGGAAGTACTGAAGAAGTACGCCAAACTATGCACTGCACATTAAAACAGGACTAGGACCGTTGTGTTTGGACACACTGCGCTTGCACTTCAACTACCTTCAAAGGGTGATGAGCATGCCAGACAGTCGACTTGCAAAAATTGTAACAAGTTATATCATTGAGAATTTCCAAGAGTGGGAAAGGATAGGCAGTGAACTAGATGTTCCCATCAACTTGTCAGACCATATTATGTACGACTCAACCAAGACTTCGTGTATATCTCTGGCGGAACAAAGCACTACCCGAACGAGCTATAGAAAACTAAATTTAAGCCTAGGAGATAAAAACTATTTTGGTGATGAAAATACACAAAGGTTCGTAATTCGAAGGGAAGACGGATGACCTGAAGATAGTCGAGGAGTTCGCCAACAACTTAGAGGGACGATTCAAACCCTTCAGTCTGGCTGCCGCGGAGAATGTCGCCACCATTCAAGCCGGTCTCTTAACCAACACTGGCCCACTATCTCCAATCAGACCCATTTCGTTAGACGAAGTGCATCTTCAGATCCGACTACTAAAGTCCACTAAGGCAGAACAGTTAACCTTCCCGAAGTGGGTGTTTTGTTTCTGCTGATGATGTTTTACTCAATGATACGATTCTAATACTTCCCGACCTCCTGGAAGTCTGCGGTAATCGTAATGATCCCCTAGAAGAGCAAGGATCTCTCTAAGCCCGACTCCTACCGGCCAATTAGTCCAAAATATTTGAAAGAATATTTCTTGGAAGAATGTTGGCAGTTAGCGCGGTTGAAGAGGCTATACCAGACCATCAGTTTGGCTTCCGCAGAGGACACTGTGCGCCGCAACAGGTTCATCGACTCATTAACCACATTTTAAAAGCTTTTGAAAACCTCCAATACTGCTCCGCTGTCTTCCTGGATATAAAGCAGGCTTAAGTCTCTCCTACCGCCAGAACAATATCTATTGATTCGCTCGTTTCTTCTAGGGCGCCGTTTTACGGTTGAGCTGAGAGGCGAGCGGTCCATCATTTGTCCCATTCTAGCGGGGGTACCTCAGTGAATTGTTCTCGGACCGGTACTCTCTTTTCACCTCGGATTTGCCAAATCCATTAGCCCATCGCACCTTCATACTGCTTTCCTTGCCTCTAGCAACAGCCGCAAAAGAGCATCTGCTAAGGTCCAACAGTTCCTGGATGGCTTTGGTCGTTCAAAAAGTCAACACTGCACCTTTGCCTAGAGACGAAGGAAAGTTGCTCGGGTGCGTCTACTAGGGTCGAGAGTACCGTATTCGGAATCTTCAGTTAAATACCTTGTTGTGACTCTGGACCGCCGACTGACCTGGAAAGCCCATGTGGTACGAGCAGCAGCTACAGTTGCAGCTAAGGCCAAGGACCTCGATTGGCTTCTCAAACCTCGTAGCGGTGCAAAATCCTTATCTACAAGTCTATTATTAGACCGGTGGGTCGGGTAAGCATGCTCCACTACACTGAGAAACTCTGTGGGGTAAGCCGACTTAACCGACGAGTTGTAATCTTAACTGAAACTCAGATAGAACGGAGCGAAAAGCAATATGTACCTTTCATATTTGTGTCCATTTCTCTCTTTTAAGCTAAGTGAGCTTGCAAACAACTTTACGTATGGCTAGCTCTTGTGCGAAGTATTCAAAGTTAATTCATTCTATTATACTACGAATAAGAAGGTATGGCCCTGCCTAGCTCTACATCTCTTTCAATATCTTACCCTCTACATACACCATTAGATCTTATGATCCACACAATAGAGGCCCAGTTCCACATTTGCTTTCTACATCCCTTGAATACTTATCTTCTTTCTTTTCTACTCTTTTCTATACAACAACAAAGTGCTGCTGAGATTTGTCTAAGATCTTCTAAGGATAGGTTCGTTTACTACCTCCACTTGACCTTGAAGAAGATTAAAACGTCGACAGTAAATCCCTGCCGAAATAAAACTCTTCCTGCTATTGATCTACAATGCGGTGTATAGACTGAGATACAGTCTAGGGGTCTAGAAGAAGCCTTACATGGAATAAGGAATCCTTCAAAAGTCGAACCATGGCCAGGAATTGACAATGACTCTATTTGAGGGCGTAAAACAAGAAAGCGTTCAGTTTCTAGAGTACTTACATATCTTATGCTCTCCCTGGACCGGCAATAACAGTGGCAATTGTTCAGGTTTGGTGCAGACAAACACATAGGGGCTATCCGATTCACCCAAAGGATATAAATCTCTATATTCCTCCTGGGGTAGACAATTATCCACATGAACACAGCCCAATAAACTGGCTGTGGGATAGTGTGTGGGAAACTTGAGCTGGGGATCTAAATGGGAGCACCATTAAAAGTTAGTTGGACTGGAACAAAGCACCTAAACTTCCACTTACCCTCATACAGATCCCGATAGAATTGCTCCAGTTGTGCAATTTCCTCTAAATGCGGTTCCTTGGCCGTTGAGGCTATCCACAGGCGTCCACGATGCTCACTATACCACACTCGACCCTCGTGCCTGTAATTTGGTCATTAGTTGGATCTTCAAGTGGACCATCCGCATACGAATTACTTACTTCTTAATCCCTGCCACCAAAAGCGAGGCCCAGGGCTGATGCATGGACAAACATTGGCGCATATCTTGCATTTCCATTAGCTCCTTGTCCTGCACACGATTGTAAATGCGCTCCAGGCCATCGTTAACCGGCGGAGCTGGCCAATTTTTGGACTCTTTGCTGGCCTTGTAAACGGGTGGTTTGGCCATGTCCAAATTGGGAGCCGTTTGCATTGAGGAATAACCCTTGGTAATGGCTGCAAGCTCACTTATCACCTTCTGTTCATACTCCTTGCTAATGGCCAATTCTTCGGGCACTTCTCTGCCCGCAAAGTCTACCTTAATTTTACGTTTAAGGCGACTCCCGTGTTTGAGGTCATGCATTTCGCTTTTTAAACTTTCAAATTTCTCACGCTCCTCCTCGGTGAGCCACACAGAGTTCTCCTGAAAGTAGTCCAGCTCATCATCTATGACAGTGGTTCTCTTCTCGCTGTTGCGGTCGTATTCCAACAGACGATCTCTTTGGGCCAAGGCCTGCTCTGCGCCAGAGTCTTTGGCTTGTTGTTGTTTCTTTTGCTGCTGCTTGCCAGAGTTGGAAGGTTTCTTGCCGCGCTGCTGTTGCTGCTGCTCCTCTTCGGCTGTGTAGACAGCCTCACCGCAGTAGAGACAAGCACCGCTGCCCTCCTGCTCGCACACAATGCGTCCACAGCCCAAACAATTGTTAATAAGTTTATGTTGCGTGGCCTGACACTGGCAAGAGCGTCGTCCCTTAAGCAAGATATTATCACCCAAGACCTTGCCATCGCTGGCATACATATGAGTAAATTTGCCGGGTTTGCTTTTACCTGGAACGCTGGACTTCTGTGTCGACGGGGTTTGTGGTGTGGTGCGACTCTGTCTGGGTTGTTTGCCACTTAAAAGCATGCGGCGACAGTTGAGCAGAAACATACGATGCTCCTCATTCTCCTCGTTTAGAAGATTACCAAAATAATTGTCAAAATCCTGATCCGTCTCGATGGCCAGCATGGCACTAAAACAGAATTGGAAAAGAATTTGATGAAAAAAATTCAAGTCCACTTGCGTGGGGGGTACCTACGACATCATTTGTTCCGTGACCACACATTCCAGGCACTTGGAGAGCGTATCCTTTAGCCATTTTTCCATATTTACGAAATTCAACGAAACACTTTTATTAGCGATGGGACAGCAAGTTGCTTTATGAATATCGATAGCTCGATGGAAAACACGACTTGAATACGAAATTTTTACAACAAAAGGCAAATAATTACAAAAAGGTGACAAAATTTAGATGTGCTTTTTGATTTGATTTACAGCTCTAGGTGAAAAATTTATATTTGTCTTCACGTTTTTTCAAGTTGTTGTCTTATGGTTTTTTTAGCTAAAAAAAAAGCTAAAACAAAATTTGCAAACCTCTTCTTATACCCTTGCTTAGGGTATTCTAATTTTGCCCAGAAGTTTGCAACGCATATATATATTCTTGATCAGGGCACCGAGCTGAGTCGATTGAGCTTTGTCCGTTCGTCTGTCAAAAGAAAAATACCTTTCAAAGTAAAAATTTTTAGTTTATTTTATTTTCCTCTAGAATTAGCATTTTTATTTTTAGCTATTTTCTAGCCATTTTCTGGCCTAAGTGATGACAGACTATCGTTTGGCTTACCTATCGACTATCGCCTAGTATGGATCTATCGATGAGCGATTTTCATTAAAAAAAAAATTGCCAGCGGCTGAAACAGGGTCAACACGCAGGATTCCAATTAGAAAACTATAGATTTTTGGGAAACTTAAAGCGGATCTTGAAATGGAGCAGCAGCAAAAATCCGATACGCAGCCCATACGTAAGGAGATACTCAATCCGGGCAATAAATATATAGAGCTTAGGCCTGGAACCAGGGTAAGCAGCAACAGTTGTGCTGTCCGAGCTGCTGCTGCAGCTGCCAATCGTAACCAGGCCAAGGCCAATGATATTTTTCCAATTCCCAGGTAAAGTTCCATTTCCAAACACGACGAGCCAACGATGTGCGCCTGGTGGACGATAGCCGGAAATTGGACAAGCCCATGGAGCTGGTTTTGGGCAAGAAATTTAAACTGGAGGTGTGGGAGGTGATTGTGCAGCAAATGTCCTTGAATGAGGTGGCCAAGTTTACGGTGCACAAATCGGTAAGTGGGTGGCTCTTAGCTGTAAGCTTAAAATCAGGTCATTTCCCGTAAATCCTTATTCCAGCTCTGTGCCCAGTATCCGTTCATCTCCAAGACTCTTAGGGATATTGGAAAGAAGCCGGAGGAGCGTCGTCATTGCTGTGGCATGACCCTACAGAACGAGGGCATGGGCTATGAGGATTTGGATGAGCTGCTGCAGCATCCCGTTGACTTGGAGTTCATTATTGAGTTGACCTCCATTGAGCTGCCCGAGGAGTATGAAAAGGAGCGCTGGCAAATGTCGGACGATGAGAAGATGCTGGCCACCAACACCCTGCGAGAGCGTGGCAATCGCTACTACAAGGCCAATCTGTATACCGAGGCGGAGAGTTGCTATCGCGAGGCGGTGGGCATGATTGAGCAACTGATGCTCAAGGAGAAGCCGCATGATGCCGAATGGCAAGAGCTGGCCGGGATTAAGACGCCCCTCCTGCTCAACTATGCCCAGTGTCGTCTGATTGCGGGCGATTTCTATGCTGTCATCGAGCATTGTAATGAGGTCCTGACTTTGGATCCACGCAATGTGAAGGCCTTGTTTAGGCGGGCCAAGGCCCATGCCGGTGCCTGGAATCCCATACAGGCGCGACGGGATTTCATGGATGCCCTGGCCCTGGACGCCACGCTCAAGTCGACGGTGGCCAAGGAGTTGAAATTGATTGAGGAACAGCAGCATGCACGCAACGTACAGGATCGCATCCATATGCAGAAGCTCTTCTAGAATATAAGTTGCGCTAACATTCTGCTTATGCTCCTGGTTTATTGGAGCAGCTACCTGCAGCGTTAACAGTTAGCCAATCCTTCGTTTTTCTATCTACTTACACGCAGTCTGTTCATCTCGTTTGCCGTCTTTGGGGCCAAGGGGTTCGTCCTGCTCTGTTCGGTGTCGAATTTAATGCTCTGCCTGTGGACGCTGTGGAAGACGTTGAAAGTGATATGGAGAAGAAGGAGGTGGCAACTGCAATAGCAACATCAATTCTCAACTCAAAACTGAGCCCATTTTGTTTCCAACGTTTTCGCGAGAAACGGTTTCTAGTCTGAACAAATTATTTACTTAACCATTCGAAACGAATTATATATTATATATGTATACTAAATGTACCATGTTTGTTTGTGTATGAGCGTATGTGTGTGTGTATGTGTGTTAGATCTTAAGATTGTTCATTGTAGAGAAAACGAGAAAATTGTAAGTGTTGAATTTGGTTTGTTTTTTTGGGGCAGAGTCGAGGGAAGTTCCCTTGGCTCTGCCATCAACTGTATAAGTGTTGTGTGTGTACTATATACATATATACTCTCTCTCTCTCTATATATATATATTATATATATGTAGATGTGTTACTGTAGTTAGGATCCATTCGAAATGTAGCCAATTTTGTGTATGAAAAAAAGAATAAAATATGCTTAGATGTTGTCGAATTGTGTGACTCTAATTCATCGAGTTTTTGGGGAAGGTCTAGAAACCCAAGAAAGCAACAACCCTTATAAACCAATTTTATAAAAATTAACCAGAAATTTTTACTTAAATACTTTTATGCCTTCACTCTAGTGTTTCAGAGTGCGCCTAGTGCGCTTTTTAGTATCTCTAACCACAAACCGCACGTCTGAGCGACTAAGTATTCTGCTGATACCATTAGACGCACTCGAAATTACAAAAATTCTTTAACCGTTTATCTGCATTTTTCCCCACGGGCTCCTTCTGAACCGTCGGGCCTGGAACTTGAGCGGATTTGCTTATAAGCAAAATATTGGCTCTTGGATAATCGACATTTTCAGGCTTCCTCAAGCAGTGAATTGTTTTACCCACTTATTATTATAATATTTAAGTTTAAAAGACTTTCGATAAAAATGCAAAATTTTTCTGACCCTTTGAAAAAATTTTTTTAACGACTTAAAAAAAATTGTAAAATTTTCGTAATTTTTCACAAAGTTGCTTTTGAAATAAAAATGTTACTTGAAAATTTTGCTACGCACTTCGACCGAAATTTTAGAATCTAGCCTTTTTATCGCTAGATTCCATATTACACTATGCAACAATTTTTTGATCCGGGCTTCTAAATAGTTGATCCTTATGTAAAATTTCACGCTGAATTCAAATCTGCTCTCAGATATGTGGAAAGTAGAGAGGTTCTTGAGATATAGCTAAATTTTAAATTTTAGTGTTTTGAAAAAAGGTAGGTCTACTAAAATGCCATTTTCTCTGGTTTTAGTCCACCGATATGTATAATATGGAACAAAAATTAAAGATAATAAAATTTATTCGACACCGAAACATAAAGGTTTGGTACACTTCGGTTTTCGAATAAACATTTACAATATCCATTTTATTTTAACAAATTTGTATGGAAGGTGGGAGGGAAATCTGTCGTTACTAGATCAAGGCTTCCTTTACTACGAAGTGATTTCATAAATCTGTTGGTTTAAACTGCATAAGCAATTCTGCTTATACCCAAACCGGATCTAGTAACCGTATATTTAAGTGTCACTTTCCACTAAACCTAAGATAGAATTGAACGAATATACGAAACCCGAAGTGGAATTGAGAACATTTCTGTTAAGTTTAAAGGTATGGTCTAAAATTCCTATTTCCAGATGGAGGGACACCCAGGAAGTTAAACCTGGTTACAGTTTTCAGTTCGGCGTCATTTAAAATCCATTTATCGGCTCTTTACGTTCGACCACGGCCTTCTTTAATAACCAGTACCTTCGTCTTCTCCACGTTTATCTGTAGATTCCACTGCTGACCGTAGTCGCAAAGCTCATTAATCATGCTCTGGAGCATTTCAAGGAAATCAGTAACGCCATGACATTTACATCAAACCCTCCGAGCAAGTACGGTGATATTTAAACGACAGTTGTTTAAGATCCAATCATAAATGACGAAGTTGTGGCACTTCAAAGTTAGATTTAAAAAATTTAAAAATTATTAAAAATTTTTCAAAAATCCAATTTTTGAGAGCCATAACTTTGTCATTTATGATTGGATTTTAAACAACTTACGTTTTTTTTAAGAAATAATTTTATTATTTTTAATTTTTGTTCCAGTTTATACATATCGGTTGACTAAAACCAGAGCGATATCTCAAAAACCGTTCTACTTTAGACATATCTGAGAGCAGTTTCAGCGTGAAATTTTACATTAGAATCAATTGCTAAAAGTGCCGAATATAAAACTTTTGAAATTTTGTTACATGGTGTTATTAACGTAATATACATAATAAGTTTCCTAATAATAAATAATAAAAAAAACACTACCTATAACACTATGCAACAATTTTTTGATCCCGGCTTCTAAATAGTTGATCCTTATGTAAAATTTCACGCTGAATTCAAATCTGCTCTCAGATTTGTCAAAAGTAGAACGGTTTTTGAGATATCGCGAAATTTTCAATTTTAGTGTTTTGAAAAAAGGTAGGTCTACTAAAATGCCATTTTCTCTGATTTTAGTTCACCGATATGTATAAACTGGAACAAAAATAAAAGATAATAAAATTATTTCTGAAAAAAACGACTGTTGTTGTAAATCCAACCATAAATGACGAAGTTATGGCACTTCAAAGTTGGATTTTTGAAAATTTTTTGATAATTTTTAATTTTTTGCTGACTTTCATTGAGTTTTTTTCAATCTTACCATTCAAATTGCTCAGGTCTCAGATATTGACAGGATTGGGTAATCTTTAACGAGCATTTTTTGCCTTTGGTCATCGAAATCGGATGAAAAATAAACGCTATATTCACAATTTAGTAAACATACCTCTGTTTGAGAGTATTTTTTTGCTAGTTTTTTCAGTATTAAAATCACATCTTAGCAAGCCAAATAAGAATAAACGTTGATCATTAGGAGTTTTTATTGCAGCTCAAGGTTGGATAAAAGTACTCAAATGATGTAGACCGCTTTTGTTTTTTGTGTAGACTATGTGTTTCTCGCAACAAGAACCAGCAATAGTCTCCCATCATTGCCGGATCCCACTTGCCTTGGTAGCGAAACTCCATCTGCTGCATTTGCTGATGGAAGCGTTCGCCATGCTCGTCGCTTTCGTCGCCTAGGTTGTCCGGGAAAAAATCCAAATGGGAGTGCAAAAAGTGAATTTTTAAGGACATATTTACACCTTTAAAAATAAAAAAAATAAAATTGCTAAATATAAAAACTCGATGAAAAACAGACTGAGATTATACCAATTTTTTTGTAGTTTTCCAATAAATCATCAACAATTTCTTTATAGTCCTCACTTCTTTTGCTTCCCAGAAAACTAGACACTACTGCGCAAAATGATTCCCATGCTTTTGCCTCGTCTGCTGATAGTTCCGAGTAAAATTCTCTGTCGCTCATTAGCTTTTTGATTTGCGGACCCACAAATACGCCTTCTTTGATTTTGGCGTCAGAAAGTTGTGGGAATCGTCCTTTTAAAAATTCAAATGCCGCAAAATTTTCATTTTTATGGAGAGCTTTAACAAAGTTTTTGAAGAGACCAAGCTTAATATGCAACGGAGGGAGAATAATTTTGTCCTTTTGAACTAGGGGCGGGAATTTTACGTTATCTTCTCCGACTACAAAATTGGCCCTGACATCCCAGTCTTTACGCAAGTAATGTTGGCTGCGATCTCGGCTGTCCCATCTGCACAAAAAACAGCAATGCTTTGTCCATCCTTGTTGCAAGCCTGTTACCATTGCTACGACTTTCAGATCGGCACAGATTTTCCACTGGTGCTCTTCGTATTTGACAAGAGCGAGCAATTTAGACATTGAGTCGTAAGACTCCTTCATGTTTACGGCATGTGCCAATGGAATGGAAGGCTTTTTGTTGCCTTGGTGTAACAAAACAACTTTCAAGCTAAGTTTGCAACTATCGATGAATAGTCGCCACTCATTTGGATTATAAATTTCTCCAAACTTTTCGAATAAACCGGCGATGTCTTTGCAGTAAGAAATCGATCCTTCTTGTGCGAAATACTTTCCAAAACGTTCATGGCGCTTTCTGTATTTTGTTATTTTTACGTTCGGAGATACAAAGTTGCGCTCTTTCATGCGCGACGCCAACAACTCGGATTTATCCTTTGATAGTTCTAGGTCTCGTATCCAATCATTTAGCTCGGCTTCGGTCAGAGGCTTTAGAATATGATCCGTCTCAGCATTGTTATAGTCCATGTCTGCATCATCTGTATCTTCACTTTCATATTTACGTTTTGGACAAATTGGGTATGGGCTGGCAGATGTGCGCAAAATCGGCTTTGAGAAAGACTCTACCTCAGCATATTTTACAAATCGGTGACGTCCATGCTGATTAACTTCAGTTAAACAAAAATAGCAGCTAATTTCATGACACGTCGGTTCCCGCCAAGTAGCAGAAACATCAAAAGCCAAAAAGCGACTTAAATGAAAAAATTACTCTAGGTGTGCAATTTATAAAATTTTTGACTTACTTTTTTCCAGACATCCACATATTTAGAATAGTTCTGCACGAATTGCATACGAATTTCGGCGTCCACGGTTTGATTTCCGGTTTCTTGCCAAAATATAATGAAAAAATATTTTGCAATTGTTCCGAAAAAAATTCTCTGCCTCGCGAATGAAAATTCTCCACAAATAAAGCAAAACTTGCTTGGATCATTTTTGCAATAAAATGTTCGCTTTGAACAAGTCATGTTGAAGTTCGTAAAATTTTTGTTGAACTGCAATACAAACTACTAATGCTCAACGTTTATTCTTATTTGGCTTGCTAAGATGTGATTTTAATACTGAAAAAACTAGCAAAAAAATACTCTCAAACAGAGGTATGTTTACTTAATTGTGAATATAGCGTTTATTTTTCATCCGATTTCGATGACCAAGGGCAAAAAATGCTCGTTAAAGATTACCCAATCCTGTCAATATCTGAGACCTGAGCAATTTTAATGGTAAGATTGAAAAAAACTCAATGAAAGTCAGCAAAAAATTAAAAATTATCAAAAATTTTTCAAAAATCCAACTTTGAAGTGCCATAACTTCGTCATTTATGGTTGGATTTACAACAACAGTCGTTTTTTTCAGAAATAATTTTATTATCTCTTATTTTTGTTTCAGTTTATACATATCGGTGGACTAAAATCAGAGAAAATGGCATTTTAGCAGACCTACCTTTTTTCAAAACACTAAAATTGAAAATTTCGCGATATCTCAAAAACCGTTCTACTTTTGACATATCTGAGAGCAGATTTGAATTCAGCGTGAAATTTTACATTAAAATCAATTGCTAAAAGTGCGGGATACAAAAACTTTTCAAATTTTGTGACATAGTGTTAAAGCCTTTCGCATCCTGAAACGGAATGCAGCTGACCACCAAGGAGGACTTTGCCAAAATTCAGGAAAAAAGAGTTTTTTCCCCAACTTTTCCTTTGGATTAGAACATAAAAGGGTCCAACGAAGTCAAACACCGCTCCTGCGCAGTTTGCTGGTACGACGAAAAGGGACAGATCCATGGAGGAACCAGTTACATCGTCACACAAACGTGTAAAAACCCATGGAGCCCCACTAAAGATATCTTTGGCTGAGGTGGCGAAGGAGCAAATGGATAGTGGGTGTCATAGATGACAGTAGCCCGAGCGGTACAATTCCTAAGCACTTTTGGAAATGGATCGAGGCAGCTACTAGTTGCGTCACGCTGGATGTGTTGCTCGAGAACCCTGAAGCACCGCCCTCATGCTATAGCATTGAATGGTTTCAAGGAAACATCCGGCTGGTGGCATGCGAGGACGATCGTTCGGTGGAGCTTTGAGAGATATACCCTGGCGCACGGCTGAGGGTAGTAGATGCGAAGGACATTCCATCAAGTCCGAGAGCGAGGTTACCCATCCACCCTTCAGATCTCCGGAGGGTTAGACTATGGTCCAACCTTCGGGCGACTCTACTCGGAGCAGGTGCTACTCGAACCAGAGGATGCCGATGCTACGCTGACGAAGGAGGAGTTTTTAAGCAACAATGATGCAGGTCCTGCGAATAAACCTAATGTTTTGAAAAACGAAAATTTTTTTAAAAAATCGCGCGAAAATAACATCTTTATTAATCAGACTACACATCATACCAACGGCCAAGAAAATTTCATAAACTCTTTGAGGATGGGAGGGATACGTCTCATGGTGTTAAATTTGGCCAGGTAACCCAGTGAGTGATCCTGATCGAGCAATTATTTGTATGGGCAAAAATGTAAACTTTGAAATTCAAGTTTTTTAAAACGTGGTCCATGGAGGAAAAATAGTTCCAGAATTTTCGGGGTTAGTAACCTTAAGTAAACATTTGGACAACATTTAATATGACATTATGACTAATAAGGAAGTCAATTATATCCGACTCCGAGAGCGAGAAAAACTTCGAAATTTTAATGCTTCTAATCTTAATCTCATTAGGAAAACGTCTGCACACCAAGATATGCCAGAACTACTATTTCTACTGATTTAAATTTTAATCCAAAAAATTTGGGCGTAATGGCCGAATTTTTTTGGGCATTATGTCCATTTTTATTTCGAACTTAGTACCTAAAGAAATTTGGGCGATAATTTAATATTAATTTCGGTCATATCGCCCAACAATCCAAATTTAATTTGGGCGATAAGTCCTTGGGGGGTTATGTCATGTCACCCGATGAGGCTTGTTGTACTACAGTTGGCTGTAGATCAGAGTTCCCCAGCGATAGCCCCGGCGGTACGAACTTACTTGCCGATTGTTTCATTCAAGGTATACCTAACAAGGTAGGCGCACTCGTTCTCTCACTCTCTTGACCATGGAGCAAAGAGTATTAGAGAGGAACGTTACTCAGTCGACATCGCTTCTGTCAGAAAATTGTCAGCTGTTCGCTATAATTTACGCTCTCAAGATACTTTTTGGTCAGCTGTTTGCTTTCTCTGGATACATTTGGGTTATGGTCGTCTCGCTCTAACCATAGTGATTTCGTACTGGCACTTTGAAGTATCTTTTTGGGCACTTTCCGATGAGGATGAGAAGCCTGCTCCGACAGTTAGTTCACCGGAATCTGAGGTTGAGGTAGACCCAACAAACTTTAGCGCCTCAATTGATCAGAAATAGAAATAGATCAGAAATTGATCTGAAATTGATTAGAAGTAGATCAGAAATTTATCAGAAATAGATCAGAAATAGAAATCGATCAGAAATAGAAATCAATCAGATATTGATCAGAAATAGAAATAGATCAATAATTGAAATTGACCAGAAATAGCAGCAAAATTGAGAGGCAGAGCAAGCGTTCTCTCTAATTCTAATTGCTCCATGAGTAAGCAACTGTTGTAAGTGAATCATCTCTCTCTTTTGTGTTTTACCTTTTAGCTTAGTAGGCTTTGTATTGAAATATATTACTCTCTCGCTCTCTTTGACACAAATATAAGGAGTTGTGAGAGAGCGAGTGCGCCTATCTTGTTTAGTATACCTTGGTTTCATTGTGTGTTAGAGAGAGAGAGAGACACAGTCACGTTTCGCTCTCTTCTTGGGGAACCCTGATGTAGATGATGCGAGGCTGTCTATGGCGAAACAGTCCCTCTTTCTTAACAGTACCAGGTTTTCTTTCTTTCTTTCTTCTGTTATGGTCAAATTCACCATACTAAAATCGAGATAAAACACAAATCTTTATTTACAAATTGCATATTTCAGCTAGATCAATATACATTTAATTAAATATGTTTAAAATGTCATTCAAATGCACAAGATTAAGGAGATCAAAAGCTTTGGTTAAAGGAGCCAAACATTTGCCGATTTGTTTCGTTTAAAGTCTTGATGAGGAGTTGAATAACCATTAATCATTGTGTTAACTAGGAATATGTGAGAGTATTTTAATGAAATAATTTCAATTTGTTTAAAACTACATTTAGATAACATTTTCTTTCGGTCCTGTGCCTAAAACTAAAAACAATCTTTGGAATTCCACTTTTTCTTTCATCTCTACAGGCGCCACAAGCGATTGCTGTTGCCACCCGCCGCTCCCTCGGCCTCACCCCTCAGCTTGTTGTCGTCTGTGCGCCAAACAAAGGGCTCTAAACGATCCTCATCATCCAGGAAGTTATTGATCGCCTCCAGGCTGGCAATATTCTCGTGCAGCAACGAATTGCAGCGACTCAATTGCTGCGAGATGCCACGAATTTTGGCAAATTGCTCCGCATACGAGGCATACGTCTTTTGCATATCCACAAAGCTGGCGAAGAGTGTGGTTATCGAATTGCTAACCACTTTGGTGCGTTCCACCAGATGATTCTGCTCGCTGGCCACATGGCTGGCACACATGTTCAGATGCGTTTGCATACGCGAACAGATATTAATCAAATGCTGGGAATGCAAACGCTCCAGAATCTCAACATCTCGTGTATATGTGGCCGAGGTGATGGATTCCCTGAGCACGGGCAGAAATTGAGGAATGTTTCTTAAACGGGCCAAATCTGGATCAATGTCATCGTTGGTGTCGCGTGCACCAGGTTTGACAATCACAATATTATGACTGGAGGCCGTCGACTGGGGTCGCTTGGGCTTGATGGAGGTGGTGAATCCGCCTGGATGAGATTTTCTAGCCGCCGCACGACTGGCACTGCTCTGTTGCAGCATGTGGGCCGGTTTGTTGCGGATCTTGGGTGAATCCCCAATGGGGCGATCTGTATAGGACACATAAGGCAGATCCGAGCAGACACTAAGTGGCGGTGAAGGCGGACGACTCATCTCGGAGCTGGTGGGCGAGGCTGTGTCCGATATTATCTGTTTGCTGGCTATCACAATGCTGGCTGGACCAGGACCGGGCAGGTTATTGCCCTGTGCCTGTTGTTGTCTGTGCTGGACTCCGCGTCCACGTTTGTTGGCTGCCGCCGCTGCAGCAGCCAAGGCCAAAGAGGAGGAGCTGCCATCGCCAGCAATGACATTACCAGCTGCACTGGAGTGGTGTCGACCCTCAAAGATCTCATGGCCATCGGCTTCGGCTCGCTGTTGTGAGTGCTCAGCACCCATTTGTGTATTTATATATGTATTTCTATATCGATTGATTCACAAGTTTGTTTATTCATCCTGTTGTGTGACCTAATTGTGTACTAGTGTGACCGTTTTGCTCTAGCGTCTTTAAAACAGTGCTGGCAGTTTAGCATTGTTTAGGCGGGTTTAAAGCTAGTTTTTTTTTATATATATTTAAAATTTTTTAAGTCTAACGGTTTTAAATAGGGATTTAAATCGAAATAAATTTTGGCTAAGGCTTTTTGAACTCTAAAGCAACCTATAGTCGTTGATATAGTCGTCTGATCTGCGTGATGTTGACATTTTCAAAAAGTTTGTTAAATTAAAAACGTGCCTACCTTAAAATTGTTTTCTGCTATTTTTATCATCTGGTTCACCACACACAAATATTAGACACAGATAACAACTCCAATTTAAATCCATTTAACTAAATTTTTATTAGTGTGAAGCCAACAAAAAAAAAATCGAGATGATAATACTTGACAATTTTTTGTCAGGACAATGAAACACTAAACTGAAAATTTAAAGAAATTGCATTAGGATATTATAGTACATTCCATTCTTTTTAATTTACGTGTGTCCTCGGGTGAAAGTGACGTAAGTTCCACGCCAATATTTTGATTAGGATTATCGTTTTGATCCTCTAGTTCAACCATAATCGATATGAGGATTTGTGTTTCTGGGAACAGTTGACAGTCTTTGCGATCTAAAACGTAAAGCTACGGGTGTATTACGAGTTCTAATCCTTTGTGACATTCCTAGAGTGGAACGGACGATTTTAGTAGGAGTAAAATTTGATTTCAGCGTCACGTGACTCTGACGCCGACCATATTATGTTGCTGTGATTGCTTTGTTCAGTGGCTCGGCACTCACACACAAGACGGTTGGTAGAGTGTTAGCAGAGGGAAGATTGGTGATGGCGGGGCGGAGGGAGATGCAGAGAAGAGTTTAAGAACACACATTCACACCCAACATTTCATTTACAGTTCTTTGCCTATGGCTCAGCCAAAAAATCAAAACAGAGCAAACTACCACAACAACAACGAGAGAACAATAGAGAGCGCGCTTCCACAACTTTTGCTGTAGACGCGAGAGGGAGAGTGAGTGCTACTACTCTGCAGTGAAATTGTCAACTAGTAACAAAAATGCAAATGGCCGCTGGTTGGGCTAATTCTCTCTCGCCTATGCCATCGGTCATTAAACTGGTTTCAAATGGCTGCTGCAGGGGACAATTGTCACATTCCTATGACATGCCTGTGTAAAATGGACAACTTCAATACATGGATTTGGATAGGAAGTGCTACCAGTTACATGTTTTTAGGGACCGACTCATTTCTGGTTGTAAACTAGACACTTTTCCTGCAGGGCGTTTTAGTTGTATCATGGTTTCTTCTTCTGACAAACTGGCATTGCTGATTTGTATACCAAGGTGAGAGCTTCTTTTTGATGTGAAACATCTTTAATTTCGGTACGGACGATTTTAGTAGGAGTAAAATTTGATTTCAGCGTCATTCGGCGTGTTGTTGTTTTGCGCAGTTTCCCGGCAAACACACACACAAACACAAGAGAATGGTCGGAGGGGAAAGCGAAGAGGTAGAAAAGATGCTAAAGAGGGGCAACTGGGTGGGTTCTGGGAAAGATCTGGGTGAGATCTTGGTGGGATCTTAGTTGGATCTGGTGGTATTTGAGAGGGGATCTGGGTGGTAACGGGGTAGGTTTTGACAGGGATCTAGCTGGGATCTGGGTGGGATCTCGGCGGAATCTAGGTGGGATCTGGAAAATCTGGGTGGAATTTGGAAGAAATCTGGGTAGGATCTTGTGGGACCAGGGTGGGATCTTGGTGGGATCTGGGTGGGATCCGGGCGGGATCAGGAAGGGATCTGGATGGGATCGGGGTGGGATCTGGAAGAGATCTGGGCGGGATTTGGGTGGGGTCTGAAAGAGATGTGGGCGGAATCTGGTCGGAATCTGGTTGGGTTCTGGATGGGATCTGGGTGGGATCTCAACGGGATCTGGAAGGGTTCTGAGTGATATCGGGGTGGGATATGGGTGGTATCTGTATGAGAATTGGTTGGGATTTGGGTACACAGAGAAAAAAAGGATAGTTTCTGATGATCCTCAGGATATTTTCGATACCCATTTGGACTGGATAGTTAACTATCCTTTTTTGGGATCCATTGGATATTTTCGAAATCGATTTATTTTCGCTTAAAAAGAATATATCAGAGAAAAAATATTTCATTGATCTTTTTTCTCCATCCAAAGGAGCTGAAAAATGTGAAAAGGATATTTATAAAAATGGATCTTAAGTGGATATTTCGAATATCCATTCTACGGGGATCTTTTTTTTTCTCTGTGTAGAGTCTGGATGGGAATTGGGTGGGATCTGGTAAGGTTCTGGGCGGCATCTGGATGGGATCTTGGTTGAATCTGGGTAAGACCTTTATGTGATCTAGATGGGTTTTGGGATGGATCTAAGTAGGATCTGGGTGGAATCTGTGTGGGATCTAGCTGGGATTTGTGTGGTATATGGGTAGTATCCGGGAGAGATCTGGGTGGGATCTGGGAGAGAATTGATTGGGATCTTGGATTTCACCTTGGTACCTTGTTAGCAGAATAATTTTTCTGAAACACTGCAGTAAGTGATCTTGTTGCTGGTATTTCTTCTCCCCGTTAATTTTCTTCTTTCGAAAGAGTGCCCTAGCTCATTTACATATATAGGGGAAAGTCTCCGGTTGTGGACATAGTTGCGTTTTTCACTTATAACTTTTTTCTACGTCAACGTTATGCGGTGATATGAACATCATTGTAAAGCTAGAGACTCTAGCTCACTTTTCTCTGAAGTAACCTATGGTTTTAGAGAAATGGAAAAAAATTTGCAGCCATGTATATGAAGTGATGATTTTTGGCCAAAATTTTTTTTGTACCCGATTGTGGACACCCTTGTTAAGTCGCTAGAAATGGAAAAATATGAAGTAAAATGGCCATGAATTGATGAAAAAAGAACGTTTATTTTTTTTAAGAAGCCTTCAGTGGTAAAAAGTACAAAAAATGATGGCCTTCAGTGGCAAAATGAAAAAAATTATTCCGAATTTCGTCTTCTTCCGATGACTAGGACGCCTTCTTCTTGGCACCGCGTTTCTGCTTTCCGCTTCACGCTTTCCGGAGAAGTTTTCAAAGTGGTTTGCATTGGCATGCGACCGCGACTCGATGGCTTTTACGGAGAAGTTTCTTGCACTAGCCCAATTTCATCCAACAGTGATAAGCGGCTAGTTGAAGACGCTCGTGAAGTGGATGGCTCGGGGAAGGGTAACACCTCTTCTTCTCGCCCAATATTGGGATCGGCGGAAATGATGATACGCTTCCGTGGCGACTTCTACTGCACTTCGTTCGACAGCCTCAATGAAGTCAGCTTCGGAGCAAGCTTCAGGGTCAAACGGAACAATACCGGGAAAAATATTTTACGCTTCATGTAATAGAGGTAAAAAAACACACCATGTTTGATGGAGTTCGTTGGTTGCAATCGCGAACGAATTCCAACTAAACCGAATCAACAATTTACGAAACATTTGCAAAATTAGCTCTGATTTTCTCCAAATAACGAATCAAAGTGGTTCGAGGATGCCCATATTCCTTGGCTGTAGCTTTGACGGCCTTCTTATAGATGAGGCATTGCTTATTGGCATCGACCAGCCCATTAAAATGGATTTTTGTTAAATCGGACGGTTTGTTTGGTGTTGACATGGCTAAAAATGCACAAAAATTCACAAAAATGCTTAAAAAATATGTTACACTAGCATAAAAGACGATATTTGACAGTTTTATGGCCAAACACACGCTTTAAACACATAAAACAAGGGTGTCCACAACCGGTGCAAAAGTGTGTCCATTCTTGGAAATGGTAGCCATTTTTATTTTGTTCAGCAAATTTTGACGAAACAAACATTTCACTGAAACTTGATATCACATCACAAAGTACACTTAATGTACTAAATAAAAAAGTATAGTACTCACCTCTTTTCAATGTTTTGCTTCGATTTAACGCAATATGGAAATTGAAATATATATAGAAAAATAGGTTGATTGCCAAAATTGGGGTAAAAAAAAGGAGACTTGACATAAACAAAAAAGTTGTTATTTTTTTATTATTAATATTATAAAAAAAAACACCCCAAAAAAAAAAAAAAAGTTTTTTACTGGGGAAAAAAAAAAAAACGAAAAAAAAACCCAATTTACACAACAAAAACTATGTTGTTTACACTTTAGAGAAACGCCACATACTGAAAAAGAAACCCTAATAATGAGGCTTCAAATTGGAAATTGGTTGCATTTAATACTAGTGACGTCATCTCTTTTATCAACTTTAACTTTAAAAATATAAAAAAAATTTCATTTGGTTCTTATTGGTTTACACATGTGATTTGTACTCCGGTTTCTCTCTAACTAATTCCACCAAATCTGCCACACTATCCGCATAGTAGTCGGGCAAGTGTTCCGGCAACGTCTCTGCCTGCAGCTGCTCCAAGGAACAGCCACCGCTTAGGACTAGCAACGTTTGAAAACCACACAAACGACCAAATCGCACATCCTGTGCCAACATATCACCAATCATTAGGACACGACTGGGCACCGTCACCTGATGATGCTTCAGCAACAGATCACCCAACTCTCGTCCAGGTTTACCCAAAGTAATGGCCTCTCGTCCAATGGCCTCGATTAGGACAGAGGCAAAGGCTCCAGGTCCTATGATCTTAATACCCTTGCCCACTGGCAAAAGGCGATCTGTAGCTCCGACAATTAGAGGGATATCTGGTCTAGACAGATAAAGATGGGCACGCAATAGTTTGGGAGAGCTCAGATTGAAATCCACATCAATGATGACCGCACGTACAGGTTGACGATCGAAAATATTCCTGGCCAGGCTCTCGTAGCTCTCCTCAATGAACTCATTGGGCTGGGAAGGAAGTGATAAGATAGAAAGATAACAAACAAACTATGTTTTACCCCATCCAGCAGCTGGTAGCCCGCTTCACGTAAAACCGCCTTGAACTCTTTGGTGGCAATGATATAGATAAGACCCTCAAATTTGATGCTACGCAGATACTCCACAATGGATTGTGCCGGATGCCAGATTTGCTCTGGAGCCACACTCATGCCCAGACTGGCAAAGCGATTGATGCAATTGTTCATAGTTCTCACACTGTTGTTGGTCACAAAGGTCAACTGCTTGCCGGCATTCTCCATAGCTGCATAGCCTTCCTTGGCACCCGGCACATTTTTTTCCATATTCCAGACAACGCCATCGATATCGCTGTACACCCGATCGAAGGAGTTTAGAAAGCGTTGACGCTGCTCTGGAGTCAACTGTGAAATGTGCTGGGGCTTGGGCTGTGGCTGGCAGAGATTAGAGACTATTGTCACCCGCTCTTGTACATGGATAATGATCGAGAAACACTCACATTGCTGGCCATGATATGCGAAATTGATGGAGCGGGTTGTTATCAATGGCACGTTCATTCAACAACTGAGGCGCAGAGTTCCCAGCGAGACACTTAAAAGCAAAACCAAGAGGCAAGCGGGACGAACTGTGGAATTAGCACCTTCGTGGTTGAGGCGAACGAAACGCACAGAAACAATGAAGCAATTAGGCACGGCTGTAAGATACCCTTTAGATGGCACTGTAAGATAGTGTGCTATTTGAAAAACAAAATATTTTTTAAATTGACTTTAAATGATTGGAATAGTTGTAGTGGTACATCTAGTTTGTATTCTGACCGCTAATAAGGAGAAAGTGTCGAGCTTGCCTCATCGTTTATTCGTCATGCGTCGAAAATAACACAACGTTAAGAAGCGTATAGATTCTCGAAAAATTAACACGATTTGGATTCTGAAAAATGGGTTCTACTCTAGAAAGTAAGTACAATTTAAATGTATTGCTCAAAATTTTTATTAACCATGCATGAAATAGTGAATCATTAATAAAAGTAGAGGTTTATTTTTTTCGGTCACATTCAGAAAAATCGTTTTAAAAAAGCCATAAGTCAAAACTCCCAGCAGATCCCACTCTTAAACGAATAAGAAATTGTTATTTAGACAATTCTTCAAAACATAGTCAAAAATTAGCTGCGGATAGCTGCAGGTTTAGTCTCTAGACTATTGTAGCGACATTACAAATATACGGGTTCTTGATCAGCGACCCCGAAAACCCCCGAGTACAGACTTTAAGCCCATAATTTTTTTTTTATATTTAAATGTTCCCATACACCACTAAGCTTCTTTACATCTCACTTGTCCGTCGCCTGCCATCGTATGTGAACAGACTCCGTCTATTAAGCCTAACGTCCCTGCAAGATCGTAGAATCTGTCACGGAGTTATGTTCCTTCATAAACTAATTAATGGCCATATTGACTCTTGTTTTCTTTTGAGTCAAATTTTATTTTTCGATCCCAACTAGATCTACAGGATGCTTAGCTTAAGAGCTTATGTTCAAATCACAGGCTCTCTCAATGGTATATAAATGAGCAAGGGCACTCTTTCGAAAGAAGAAAATTAACGGGGAGTAGAAATACCAGAAACAAGATCACTTGCTGCAGAGTTTCAGGAAGTTTATTCTGCAAAGATACCACCAAGATCCCAATCGTTTCCCTCCCAGATCCCACCCAGATCTCTCCCGATACTACCCAGATACCACACAAACCCCAGCTAGATCCCACCAAGATCCTACTCAGATCCATCCGAAAGCTCATCTAGATCACACAAAGGTCTTACCCAGATCCCACCCAGATCCCATCCAGAACCCAACCAGATCCCGACCAGATCCTGCCCATAGTCCTTCCAGATCCCACCCAGATCCCATCCAGATCCCACCCAGATCCCACCCTGATCCCACCCAGATCCTACCCAGATTTCTTCCAGATTCCACCCAGATCCCGCAAAGATCCTACCTAGATCCCACCGAGATCCCATCCAGAACCCAACCAGATTCCGACTAGATCCCGCCCACATCTCTTTCAGATTCCACCCAGATCTCGCCCAGATGCCGCCCAGATCTCTTCCAGATTCCACCCAGATCTATTCCAGATACCTTCCAGATCCCATCCAGATATCTTCCTGATCTCACCCTGGTCCCACCCAGATCATACCCAGATTCCTTCCAGACTCTACCCAGATCCATTCCAGATCCCAACTAGATCCCTCCCAGATCCCACCCAGATCCCAGCTAGATCCCAGTCAAATCCTACCCAGATCCCACCCAGATCCCACCCCGATACCACCCAGATCTCGCCCATATAAGGCTCCACCCAAACCCCTCTCAAATACCAAAAGATGCCACTAAGATCCCACCAAGATCTCACCCAGATCTTTCCCAGGACCCACCCAATTGCCCCTCTTCAGCATCTTTCCTACCTCTTCGCCTTCCCCTCTGACCATTCTCTTGTATTTTTGTGTGTGTTTGTCGGGAAACTCCGCAAAACATGAACGACGTCAGCGTCACGTGACGCTGAAATCAAATTTTACTCCTACTAAAATCGTCCGTACCGAAATTAAAGATGTTTCACACATTTGCTAAAATATTTTTTGAAAAAAACCAAAATTAGATCAAAGAAAATAATCCAGCACAAAGGACGAAGTTAACTTTTTGATGTGGAACATCTTTAATATCGGTAGGGAAGACTTTAGTAGGAGTAAAATTTGATTTCAGCGTCACGTGACATTGCAGCACTGCGCTGAGGTCATGCATATGTATTTTATGTTGTTGTTTTCGCGAAGTGTCTTACAGGGAAAGGGGTGAAAGAGGAGGGGAAGTGGGTAGAATGTGGTGTAATCACTGACTGGAAAGTGTCTTGTGTCTGTTCGACTAAACAGTGACTCAACAGTGTCATAACAGTGACTAAGCCGTGACTTGATATCGACTTGACAGTGTCTTGTGTCTGTTCGACTAAACAGTGACTTGACAGTGACTAAACCGTGACTAAACGGTGACTAAACCGTGACTTGACAGCGACTTGACAGTGTCTTGTGTCTGTTCGACTAAACAGTGACTTGACAGTGAATAAACCTTGACTAAACGGTGACTAAACCGTGACTAAACGGTGACTAAACAGTGACTTTACAATGAATTGACAGTGTCTCGTGTCTGTTCGACTAAACAGTGACTTGACAGTGACTAAACGGTGACTAAACCGTGACTTGACAGCGACTTGACAGTGTCTTGTGTCTGTTCGACTAAACAGTGACTTGACAGTGACTAAACCGTGACTAAACGGTGACTAAACGGTGACTAAACGGTGACTAAACAGTGACTTTACAATGAATTGACAGTGTCTCGTGTCTATTCGACTAAACAGTGACTTGACAGTGACTAAACGGTGACTTAACCGTGACTTGACAGCGACTTGACAGTGTCTTGTGTCTGTTCGACTAAACAGTGACTTGACAGTGACTAAACCGTGACTAAACGGTGACAATGTAAACGGTGACTAAACAGTGACTTTACAATGAATTGACAGTGTCTCGTGTCTATTCGACTAAACAGTGACTTGACAGTGACTAAACGATGACTAAACCGTGACTTGACAGCGACTTGACAGTGTCTTGTGTCTGTTCGACTAAACAGTGACTTGACAGTGACTAAACCGTGACTAAACAGTGACTTGACAGTGACTAAACGGTGACTTAACCGTGAATTGACAGCGTCTCGTGTCTGTATTACTAAACAGTGACTTGACAGTGTCAAAACAGTGAATAAACCGTGACTAAACGGTGACTTGACAGTGACTTAACAGAATTACAGTTGTTGTTACAATTGTCGAAATTTTAACTCCCTGTTTTAAGCCCTTAAATTTGGCATTAACTTTCACATCAAAGCCTCGTAAGTGTTCATGACACTGACTCCCTTATTATTTTGTTTTTTTCAAAAATATCTTTAAAATACCACATTTTTGACATTTGTACCTGTACTCAATTGGTTCCATCTTCGGTATTTAACCATAGACTTTCTTCACCAGAAACTTGGTTTTTCGGAGAAACGCGGTTTTTAAGTAGAAAACATAAGAATACGTCAGCCGCCCAAAATTTTCTTAGTTTTTAATATCATTTCTTCGTAAAAACGTAACGTCACTCAGTTTGGAAATACCCATATTTAACCATAAATCGCCACTAGATTAATCTATTTTAAAAAACTCTATATTGAAAGAACATAATAAATAAACCTTTTTAATAAAAGTGAAAAACATTTGCTTAAAAGCTAAGGTCTTAAATTTAGATGAAAAGTTGGCTTATTCAGAAGTAAATAGGAAATTTTATTGCAATATCCTGCTATATATGACCATGGAACTATTGCTTTAGTTTAAGGTTCTGTAAAATCTGTCATGATGGACATTTAGTAACAAATTATATAGCTGTTCGCGAGACCTTACGAATTTTAAAAAGTTGGAGCACAATTAAAATTTTTCCATTTTATATCCATCTCTTTCTAGTGATTGTTGTTGTTTGCCGAAGGATTTATTTTACCTCTATAGCCTCTGAGATTTTTTGTGGCCATACAGACTCGGCTTCTGATTCTAATCACTATAAAGTCTGCCTGTTACATACCCTTACCTTAACCTATTACACCCTTTGTAACTTCTGCTAATGGGTATACCAACAAGAATGCAAATGCCCTCAACGAATGACGCCCTCGCGTCGATAGGGAAGAGCATTTGGGTTATATGATATATCATAAAGTGATGACAGGCATAAGTCAGTGGTTTTCTAGCGAAAGTCGTCGGCGTTGTCGGCGACTCGTAACCGAAACGGGGGCATCCCACTAACAAAGTGACGACAACAACAACTTGTTGACATTATATATATTGTCAGCCTATCAAATAATGAACAAGTTTTGAAAAGTATTTACAATTTCTTGTAACATGAATGACGCGCATTCGCATTCGTTTGTAATTTTGCAGTTTTTATAACTTTTTATTTCTAAAAGTTAAGTGTAGATAACAAATCAGTGGCTATTTATGTGAACAGCAGTGAAAGATAAGATTTAATCTTTGCTTCATGAACATTTGTATACACTTGAAGAGAGTATATTGAAATTGTCTGGATGTTTGTAAGGCACAAAAGGAAGCATCTTCGACTACATAAAACCTCTCTAAAGAGAGGTATACTCCGGGGTTCAATCCCGAGATTTTTTTTGGGGTCGGTTTTACGGAGCGAGCTCAGAAGGTCGGTAAACCTATGTTCGGGTTCGAAACATGAATCTAAATTATAACAACATTAGTCAACTTATACAGTTTAAGGGCCGATTTCTGTTATGTGACAGTCAACGATTTTACACTGTTATTTGTTAGTTTATGTGACAAATAGCTCTATGTAGAAGATGTGAAATCGGCCCTTAGTTAAGTATAGATAAAACAAATTTAACTAACTTAACAAAAAATTTAGAATCTTCCTGCAATCTTTGAATTTTTTCCAAATGAAGCAAAGAAGTCGATCATTATGTATTTGTCACTTTATCCTTATGTTTTTTAGATCTTTAGCTAAAGATTCCATTTAAGTTGATTAGAACTTGATAAAGAATCATTGATGCTTTTATTAACATGTTTCTTTTTTGTTTTAGGGTTTAAAGCAGCGCTGTTTCAAGCTGCTACTCGGTACAGAGTATATTACAGTCCGGCTTGATCGACTTTATTTTTGGTATGTTTTAGAAACATATTTTTAATGAAGATGTCAGATTATTGTTTTGGTTGCTTGGACTGTTTTTCCCTGATAACTCAATCAAATTATTGTTGTCCAGATTTCAAAATAGTTCAATATATTTAGATAAGGACACATTATATCTCGGCTCAAGAAATTTTGCACATAGGTAAGCATCATTCTCGAACAGACTAGTTTGGTCAATTTCAAACGTAGTTTGTAATATAGAGAATTTTGCCTATCAAGACTGTTTCAAATTGCACTATCTTACTTTAAGTGGGTGAGGTGGTTTAACGGGTATAGTTCAAGCTGATAACGATCGATAACATAGTTGTAGAGGCAACTGCAAGTTAAGCATGAAAAGAAAAAAAAAAGCATTTCATTGTATTTTGAAATTTTATATACAAAATAAGTAAGAAAGTCGGTCAGGCCCGACTATAACATACTCTGTACCTGGAGTAGAAGCTGAATGCAATGCTGGTGCTGCGCTCATCTCAATGTCTCTCTCTCTTTTTCTCTCTCTCTCTCTCTCACTCTCTCTCTCGCTCTCTCTCTCTAAGTTTGTGTGGTGTTAGTTGTGAATGGGCGGAAGGGGGTGGGGCGAGTGAGATGTACGTTTTTGCTCATAACTTGAGAACCGCTGATCCGATCTTTATCATTTTTTCGGCAAATCGATACATTTTGTTAATTACTAACTATCTCTAAAAGGTACAAATCGTCTATCTTCAAAACTGTAGGAGATATAACGTTTTTTCCAAATTGCGGGGGCGGGAGGGGGCGTGGCAAAAATAGAAAATAAACTTGATCTGCCTGCAAGTATAAAAAGCATTTGTCCCATACATGTTAAACCTCTTTCTCTTACCATCTCTGCGATCTGTTTGTTCATACGGACGGACGGACGGACGGACGAACATAGCTATATCGACTCGGCTGTTGATGCTGATCAAGAATATATATACATTATATAGTCGGAATTGATTTCTTCTCCCTGTTACATACTTTCGCACAAACTTAATATACTCTATGTACTTTTGGTACAGAGTATAAAAATTTAGAGGTTTAAGATGATAGCTTGAATCATTTAATCAGAAACCGCTGGACCAAAGACATTAGAATATAAAGATAAGTGACGTCATACGATACAGTGATGCCAATATTTTTTCGAAAAAAAAGGAAAGATTGGAAAAAAAAACGGGAAAAAGGGATGAAAAACTAAAAAAAAGGCTCAAAAAGGATACAGTACAACAGTTTTTAATGCATCTTCAATGATTTCTACAAGAACAAAAAGTTTTATTTATAATTTTTTATTCATTTAATAATTTTAAAGCATCTTCAATGACTTCTACATCGGCCATTTCTCTGTCCTCATATGTCGCCAATTAATGGTAAATATTTATCCGGCAAATTTTAATTGTGGCAAAACAACTTATGCCGACGCAATCCAAATCTAAATAAAATGTAAATATATGTACAACTGATTTAAATTGAAATATGTATATGGGGTTTTCAAAGTGTCCAAAAATTTTAATTTTTTGCCACGATGATACCGCAGTTTTTTACGATTTTTGATAGATTTTTCAGAATTTTCCCATTGTGGGATGGAAAGATATAGCGACTGTTTTATTTTGTTGAAGTTGGTTATAACTAAATATTTGATATGCCTAAAAATAAATAAAAATTTTCAAAATATTATATATTGTTTTTCCCTTATTTTGTGGTAAAAATATTTGCGATGATTGAACTGGAGGAAGAAACCGCCGAAACTTAAGAAAAAATTTAAATTAATTTGCGATTTGTGAAAAAACGGCCATTTTGAGATTTTTTCAAAAATTAAGATTAGGACTAATCCTCATGCACGATCTTAGTACTCTGAAATTTCAAGGCTTTATGATGGGACGGCCATAAATTTCCGAGAAATTCAAAAAACCACTGCTAAAATTATTCAAGTAACCAATTTTTTGATTCAGCAACAATCAACTTCATAAAGGCCTTAAACCATACCTGTAAATAGACCGAACTGCCTATATAGATTCTCCAATGAGGCTTTGGTTCATGGACTTGATGGTAAATTTTTGTAAATCTCTCAACTTCTGACTGTCAAAATAGCATTTCTAACGTCTCCACTTGTAGCCGATTTCTTAGTTTTGGTTTTAACTCCAAATTTGCAAAGCGAAATGGGAACCTCTCATTTTACTTCCGCATTCGACCATGGCAACGAAAGAAGATTCAGGGCGAAAGCTACCAGAGTCCAAAAAGGGTGTTGAATTACCTAAACCGCGTTGTCCAACAAGTATTTTGATTTAACAAATTGTACTGAAATAAGAATTTTTAACCAGTGTTTTCATCACTATTACCTTCCCATTTTAATCTGGTGGATGTTCTTGCGTTTATTGAAGATACTATTTTGCTTTTTTGAAATATCGAAGGGTCTAATAGTTCAGGTATCAAATAAGTCTAGAATCGGTAAAGAATTTTTCAACTAATTTCTGAAAACAAATTCGTTCTAAACCATTTAAGAACTAGATTTGTACGGGTATAGGAAAAGAAAAATACTAAAAATTGTTTTCCATATTTCGGTTAGGGATGACTTGACATTCTTAGACATTTTTCCAGGCTGAAGTATCAGTTAAAAAATCAAGATAGATCTGATACGGAAATAAGGACGCCAAATTTTGGCAACACTGGCTGGCTCCAGGCTCTCTTGAAATTTGATTCAAATGCCAGAGAGAGAGAGCACTCTAGAGCAGCGATGGCCAGCGAGAGCGAGGCCAACAAGTGAGAGTGTATTAGTGTGTGAAAACAAAGCTCCGTGAATTTGCTTCGACCTCTGTCAAGCGACTGACGCTTTCTTACTCTCTCGGTGTCAGCTTCGACAAGCGTTCGGGTAATGTACGTGTGAATAGCGAAATGTTTTCGGCCCCGGGATGGAACCGAGGGCCAACGCTGCTCTAGAGCAAGCCGCTTTTTTGTACGCAGATTTTTGTTTTAGTTTTATTTAAAAAAAGTCGTTAGTTTTAACATTTCAGTGGATTTTGGCACCTTTTAATTTTCCATCAAATCCATCTCCTCCTCGGCCAGCTCACCCAAACACTCGGCCACATAGTCCGGCATTTGCGCATGTCCCATTGGCAAACGTTCCACGTCCTCGGCTCGATGGCCACCGGTCAAGACCAACAGCGTTTGATAGCCACTCGCACGGGCGAATGCCACATCACTGGTCAGGCTATCTCCAATGAAGAGCACCCGACTCGGCGGTGTCAGCGGATGCTGTTGAAGCAACAAATGACGCAAAGCCTCACCGGGTTTGCCCAGCACCGTGGGTTGACGTCCACTCGATTGGGCCACAATGTCGATAAAGGCGCCGGGTCCAATAATTTCGCCACGACCAAAGGGTATACGAGCATCGGCAGCTCCCGCCAAAAACAGACAATTGGGATTTTGTAATTGAACTTGGGCACGCATCATCTTGGCGGCCGACAGATTGAAGTCCACATCCATAATTACCGCCTGGACAGCGGGACCACCATAAATGGCCTCACGCAAATCGCGTACCGACTCAATGAGCTCCACCGGACGCTGTAAGAGAGGGACAAGACAAGAAGTGGGGGGAAATTATGGGGAATCCATTGACTTACCTCCTGGGACAAGTGGAAACCCGCCTGCGTAAGCACACGCTTGAAGGGAGCAGTGGCCAGACAATAGATAAGACCCTGGAAATCAATGGACTTGAGATGATCGCAAATGGTCTGAGCTGGATGCACAATTTGATGCTGCAATTAAACACTTCAAGACTTAATCCGCGCTCCAAACACACACAAAATCTAAGCGCTTGCCTGGCCTATGGTCAACTGCGCCTGACTGGCGAACTTCTGCAGATGCTCCTGTGTCGAGCTGATGCTGTTGTTGGTCACAAAAGTCAGCTGTTTGTGGCGTCTCTGCAACTGGGCCAAGGCACGGGCGGAGCCTGGTATAAAGTCACGCAGGGGAAACCAGACAACACCTGTTTAAACAGCCACAACTGAAGGAGGCTGACCACAGAGAAGAGGACAACAGCTGCTTACCATCACAATCGCAAAAGACTATATCGAAGGAGTCAAAGAATCTCTTACGCTCCTCCTTGGTCAGCTGTTTGAGGTGCCTGGGCCTGGGCGGCTGCAAAAGAGTTAAGTGGGTCTTGGGTACAGTAGGTCACAAAAGTCTATATACTTGGTTTAGCAATTGACACAGTTGCCGCCACATCTCTTGATCTGGTCTGGCACTCACCGTAGTCATTTCCCCTCCCTTTAAGCTGATGCAAATACGGATCAAAGTTGAGGGATTTGTTATGCAAAATCCAAACAATATTTTCGTCGAACCTCACTGAAGCGTTGAGCCCGACCACCTTGGCTGTCATGCGCCACAGATTTGAAACTAAGCTGGAAAGGTGCTGCTGGTAAAGACAATCGCCGAGATCGGCTGGGGCTGGGTGACGGCGTGCATTTCAATTTATTTTACAGCAGATTAGATTAGTTTGCTGCTTGTCTCAGTCCGTCTCTGATCTGCCTCAATTGGCATGGTGTGGCGATCCGAGCCAAAGTGTTGTGCATTGTTCCAATTGATTTGGCTGTCAACTATATTCGATCTGGCAAGTTGTGTAACTGCAAGTGTTTCCGGTTCTGGAACTGACCTGACCCACTAAATGGTGTTCCATTCATATAAATTGATAGATGGTGAAACACACTGCTACAAAAATCAAGCATAGCGACTCTTCGACGCAGATAAATTTGTGTTCTTGACAGCTATAACATATATGGATTTTTATACCTTGTACGTTGTGTACTTCCGGGTTCAGAAGCCTACAAATCCGAAGGATCAATCTAATCTTATCTATACTTATAAATCTGTGGGCCCGACTGTTTGACTGACTGACATATTATCAACCCACAGCCTTAACGGCTTATACTACAGGTTTGAGATTTGGCTTAGACCTTCGAAAAGAAAATTTTGAAATTTTTTCTACGAAGTGTCTAAAAAGGCCAATGTAGGCAGTCTGCAGTTGGCAGTCTGGATTCCATCTGGATTCCATATGGAGTCAATCTCGATTGAGTCCGGATTCAATATGGACTCAATTCGGATTCATTCTGGATTTAGTCCGGATTCATTCTGGAATCAGACTGCTGACTGCGGACTGCCGACTGCGGATTCAATCTGAATTCAATCTGGAATCAATCTGGATTCAATTCGGACTTAATCAGGATTAAATTTGGATTCAATTCGGATTCAAATCGGATTCAATCTGGATTTAATCTGGATTCAATCTGGAATCAATCTGGGTTCAATTCCGATTTACTTTGGATTCAATCTGGATTTAATTCGGATCCAATCTGGAATCAATCCGGATTGATTCGGATTCAATTTGGATTCATTCTGGACTGCTGACTGCGGATTCAATTTGGAATCAACCTGGATTGAATCCGGATTCACTCTTGATTCAATTCGGATTCAATCTGTATTCAATCCAGATTCAATCTGGAATCAGACCGCCGACTGAATTTCAATTCGGATTCAATCTGGATTGAATCCGAATTTAATCTGGATTCAATCTGGACTGCGGACTGCCGACTGCGGATTCAATCCGGAATCAATCAGGATTTAATCCGGATTCAATCTGGATTTAATCCGGATTTAATCTGGACTCAATTTGGATTCAATTTGAATTCAATCTGGATTCAATTCGGATTCCATCTGGATTTAATCTGGATTCAATTCGGATTCAAATCGGATTCAATCTGGATTTAATCCGGATTCAATCTGGATTCAATTTGAATTCAATTTGAATTCAATCTGGATTCAATTCGGATTCAATCTGGAATCAATCTGGATTCAATTCGGACTCAATTTGGATTCAATCTGGATTCAATTCGGACTTAATCTGGATTCAATTTGGATTCAATCTGGAATCAGACTGCTGACTGCGGACTTCCGACTGCGTATTCAATCGAATTTAATCTGGATTCAATCTGGAATCAATCTGGATTCAATTCGGGTTCAATCTGGAAGCAATCTGGATTGAATCCGGATTCAATTTGGATTCAATCATCAGCGCCTGGCGACTTGTTGTTTTTTAGCCTTCGTATGGCTAAACAGACTTCCTGTTGGGTCTATGTTTTCAATTGGTGGCATCGTTACTTCTCTAAAGGTGGTATCATGTTCGTCATCGCCTCCCAGTAGGTTGGAGAAGTAAATTCTCCATTTGTTAAGCGCCACTTGCGGATCTGTGACCAGATTTCCCTGTTCGTCTTTGCATTGTGCGACTCTGGGCTTGAAACCTTCTGTTAGTTGCTTAATCTTTTGGTAAAATTTTCGAGTCTCACTTATGCCGAATAACATCTCGACTTCCTCGCGCAAGCGCTTTGCCTGCTCATTCTGTTTTCTTCTAAAAAGGCGCTTTCTTCCGGTAAAAGTCTTTATCAGCATCCGCTTCCGTCTGCAAAAATGTCTTGTAGACAGCGTTTTTCTCTGCAGTAGCGCGTCGGCACTCCTCATCATACCAAGACCGCCTTTGAGGGGACTCGGAGTACCCGAGTATCTCCTCGGCAGCCGCTCTCATGGAGTGTGATAAACGATTCCACTGTTCGCCTATATCGAAAGAGAATGGGGAGGATTCCTTGAGCAGTTGTGCGAGTTTAGCTGTGTAGGCTTCGGAGGTCCCTTGTGATGGCAGCTTCTCGACGTGTGCCAGAGCGTGAGGCATGTGCCACAATGAGCCGTGTGCGCACCTTGGCTGCAACCAGGCAATTATGCGAGTCTATATTGGCTCCTCGAATCACGCGCACATCTAGTACACTCGATGAATGCCTTCCGTCTATCACAACGTGATCAATCTAGTTTCGTGTTCGTTGATCAGGGGACTTCCAGGTCGCCTTGTGGATGTCTCTATGTTCAAATCTGGTAGTACTTACGACCATGTTTCGGCCCGCGAAGTCTATTAGCCTCTCTCCGTTACCAGAGGTTGTTTCATGAAGGCTAAAGCGTCCGACTGTCGAACCAAAGACTCCCTCTCTCCCGATTTTCGCGTTAAATTTGACTAGCACGATCTTTATGTCGTGATCGGGGCAGCGCTCATAGAATTCGTATTTTATCGGGTTTTTCTTGTCTTCTGTTGGCGCGTGAGTACAGATAAGACCAATATTAAGATATTTTGCCTTAAGTCTGAGTGCGGCAAGCCGCTCCTCAACTGGTGTAAAGCTGATGACAGAGTGGCGCAGTTTATCACTCACTGCAAAGCCGCACCCAAACTCGTGCTTGGAAGCATGCCCACTGTAGTAGATCTTCCAGGGGGGTGGTGTTTTCTGTTCTGTCTTCATCTTCGGTAGCGTCATTATCTTGCGTCCATATCCAATCCATCGCATTTCCTGGAGTGCGATATCGTCCGATGAATCTTTCTTGGCCACCAAGGCAATATCATCACCATCTCTGTTGAGGGTGCGGACATTCCAGGTGCATATCCTCAAATCGTGGTCCTTAAAACGTTTGCGTGGTCCGTATCCGAGGCATTGTAGTCGCAGTTTTCATTGGTGGAGATTTTTTACGGTGGTGGGTACCAAACCCGACGCACTAGGGAAGGGGGAGGGACGCCGCTCACGATAGTCAGCAGCAAATGGTCAACACGAGGAGGTGTGAGTCAACTTGAGACGCAGTAGACCAGGATCACTCTGGGTTCGCCAAGGTGAACCAATCAGAAGCTTTACCTGACCACATACGCCCCCATTAGGTCCAGAAGATCTATGAGTAGAAGTTCTGAACCACCACCTAAATTGATTTAATATATTTTCCTGTACTTTAAACCTTCCAAATCTTTAAAAGCTCATATCTTCCTTAATTGAAGAGCTAGAGGGCTAAAAATTGGTCTAAATAAGTTGCAGGCTTTAGTGCGCCGCTAATTGAGGACGTTGAGGTGTCTCTAGTGGAGGACTTTTACTTACCTCGATGAGGACTTTGGACAGGGTTTGCCTTCGACCACATTGAAGTGCATCAGCTACAAATTAACTAACAATATCCGTAATGGGCATAACTTTTCAATGATACAGCTAAATGCTAAAGTCAGCCGTTTCGGCGGGTTCCAAACCCTAAGCTAAGCATTTTTTCGCGCTTGCGAAAATAAAATCAACATTTTGAAATTTGTTTTTTTTTTCTGTTCATTTTATTTCATTTTTTTGTTGTTGTTGTTGTATTTTGTATACCATTGCTTGCCGAGTTTTTTTTGTAATTTTTTTTGTTTTAGTTTTTCTTGTATTATTTATGAAAGAGCAAAAGAGTGTGGAACAAAGGGACTAATACATACAATAAAATACAAATGGAATAATAATTATACATACATTCATATATAATTTATATGTACGAGTATAGTAAAATTTGTTTGTGGCTGTAATAAGTTATACCGTAATATGCATCTAAACGTGTGTCGTCTGTTTCGCTGGAAAGTATGCTACGTGTGGTGTCCGTGTGTCTCCGTGTGTCTCCGTGTGTGTGTGTGAGTCGGGTTAAACAATCAAGGAGCTCTACGCAAATACATATGTTAAGGCTACAATACAATCATAATAAGCCGTAGTAAGTAGGTGTGGTTAACTAATCGTAATCGTAATACATAATTAAGTACATAGGGCGTACGTATGTTTGGGTTTTACATAAAGTAATATGCATATGGCCATAGACAATCATAGTAATGAATTATAGACAATAATCATAATAAGTAAATACAAATGGTTTTCCATCTTTCTTATACATAGATGTGTGTGTGTGTGTGTGTGTGTGTGTAAGTTTTGGGCGCGTTCCGTTGACAAAGCGGCTACGTATATGTTTTTTTCCTCTTTTTATTTGTAATTTTATTTTCCAAGTTATGTCTAAAGCTTGAGAAACATCTTAACTGATTTCGAGGGTGACTAAAGCATACTTTGGGGCGTCTCTTAAGTATTTCCACCGTGTAATTGCCTTTGGGATGGAGAGGGTGGGGAAGGCTGACTGGCTGGAAGTTGACTTTGGGTTGCCTGTTTCTATTGTGTGAACATTCCCTCCATATATATCTATATATTTATTTATATATCTATATATATGTATGTAAATATGTGTATATGTATTTGTTGTTATTATTTTAAATGCATTTCATGCTTAGTTGATGATTCTTCATTGTGTTTTTTTCTCATGAGTTTTCAGTTGGGTTCCGTTTTGTTGTGGTTATTTCTTTGTTGTCATGGTTTTAAAATTAGTTTGTGCTTTTTTTTTTGTTTTAAAAAATTTGCTAATATTCGTTAGTTAATATTTTTGTTTTTGTTTTAGGTAAATTGTATGGAATGCACATGGGATATGCACTCTGTGGATTCTGTGACCAAGTCGTTGAGCAGTTCAATTTGTACAACAAGCCGGACAAAGCAACAAATTCGAAGATTGGAAGAAACTGTTATCGATTTTACGCCACCAAGATATATATTTAACTCAAATTGCCGAGGTCCTTGCTCGGGCGCCACTTGTAAAGTAGTTTTGTCAGCGCGGGTGGGGCCAATTACAAGAAATTTTGTAATTCGCGAAACAATTGGGAATGACGGAAGAATCGGTGATCCTCTAAAAATCCTCTTTTATCGATTTTACGCCTCCAACCTTTTATCCGCCTGACTATCGACTCTCTCCTGAGGGTAATGGGCAACGTACGGGGCTTTAATCAGCTTGGTGTCAGTCCCTATTTTCACAACTCAAATTCCCGAGGTGCCTGCTCGGGCGCCACTTGTAGAAATTTGTAAGTCGCGGGACGATTGGGAGTGATAGAGCGACGGGAGCATTGGTTTTGCTCTTAAAATCCTCTACCATCGATTTTACGCCACCAAGATATACCCTACGTTAGTTGGTGGTCCAAGCTAAAGGCTGAGAATCTATGTGATTAATACCCTGGCTGACTCCAACTTACAGCTTCTTGGCAAAAGGGTATGTTACAGTACTAGAAACTACTAAAAGAACACACTTTTTGTACAGCAAGACTTATTCCTTACTCAAAGGGCTTACGACTGATTGACGATACCCTGGGACTGGGCAGAGCAAGCGGTTCGTAACCTACGTGTTTTGTGAATGACCTAAATACCCTCGAGAGGGGTCGGAACACGCGGTTAATACTCTCCGTGACCAGTGGGGGCCTAAAGGTGAGTAATAGGTGAGTGTCTTACGTGTCTTAATAAAAGCCTAAGGTTTCTTAGGGTTGAGATAGACCATGCGGTTAGTACCCAACATGACTATCGACTGGCCGAGAGATCCTCAAGGGTAGGTCGAACAGGCGTGGTAAGTACCTCACGTGAATTACTAAAGCCTAAAGTCTCTCAGGGATGGGACAGATCACGCAGTTAGTTCCTTACGTGTCTTACTTAGGGCCTGCGATTTCTCAGGAGCATGACAGACCACGCGGTTAGTACCCAACGTGTCTCTCGACTGACCTAAAGTTCCTAAGGGTGGGGCTAGAACACGTAGTTAGTACCTCACGTGTCTCGCTAAGGGCCGGGAGTTTTTGTTCTTTTGGTGGCCTAAAAGAAGTCAAGGGCAGGACAGAGCATGCGGTAAGTACCCAACGTTACCCTCGATTGGCCTAGAGTTTCTCAAGGACGGGACAGACCACGCAGTTAGTGCCTTACGTGTCTTAGTAAAAGCCTAAGGTTTCTCAAGGTTGAAAGAGACATAGTGGGTTAGAGCACGTGGTTAGTGCCTCACGTGTCTTACTAAAGGCCTAAGGTCCTTCAGGGGTGGGGCATAACACGTGGTTAATACTCAGCGTATCCCGTGCAAGTTCTACAATTCACGAACTCCCCTTTGCCTTCTGTCTGAACCCTGTCTCACTTCAACCCATTAGCTATGCTTTGGCGCAAACAAAATACAACCGCGATGGAGCAAAACAGGACGAGGATCGAGCTTGAGAGCTATAGCAGCGCAGCTGACAGCGAAGACTGACTCTTATCTGCGCTCCTGTGCAAGAACCATGTCGGGTTGGAGTGAGACAGGACTCAGAAATTTCTAGCGCGTGACGAAAACGGTTGCAGTCTGAAACTTAAGTTCGTTCGACTGAGCAATCGTGCAACTCTTCATATAAGGATTGCGGCGACTCGAAATTTAGGCTCTTCACACCCTTAACAAGAGTCAATGAACCAAGGGCCCCGAAAAAGAGTCACTGAACAAAAACCACTTGTGGCACTAATCAAGACCGTCTGAAACAAAGTCAATGAACAAAAGCCACTAAAGAAATGTCAATAAAGAAGAGTCACTGAACAAAAGCCATTACACCAGAGTCACTGTACCGAATTTACTGAATAAGAGTCTACTAATAACAAAACAAGATAGCTTGAAGCAACACTAATGGAACAAAAGTGGGTGAAACAAACGTCCATGAACCTCAGTCCCTGATAGGCACTGAACAAAAGTTACTGAAAAGGAGTCACTTAAAAGGAGTCACTGAAGAAAAGCCTCTAAATAATGGCAATAGCGAAGAATCATTTAACGAAAGCCATTGAACCAGAAAACAAGACTGCCAGAAATAAGACTCGCAAAGCAAAAGTGAGTGAAACATGCGGTACTGAGCATGAGTCACTGAACCAGAGTTTTTGAACAAGAGTCACTGAATATGGTTACTGAGCAAGACTGCCTGAATTAAAAGTCACTAAACGAAAAGTATTAATGAAAGAACAATATGTTACTTGTTCAGTTTAGTAAGCAACTCATTTTGGTTCACTTACTCATAAACATTCTAACAAACTTTAGTTAAGTTGGAGATAGGAACATTGTACTCAGTAGTAGACCATCTATTAAAGAAGGGAACAAAAGGAATATAATATATATATAGTAGGACTATCAACTTCATAAGAAAACACTTGTTCAAGAAAAGAGAAGGTGCATCGAGAAGAACTCAGTATCGCAGTCTGTTCCAAGGTACCTTTATAATGCTGAAAGATGCACCAATTTAATGATGTGGAAGGAGTGAATCAACTAAGGGAATCGTTGCCCTTATAGAAAGACCTTATAGATGATCACCCTTACGACCCGAACCGTTTCTTCTAGTATGCTATTATGCCTTACATCTTCTTTTGCATGACAATTCTTCAGTTATCGTAAGCATTAATCCCCTGACGCTAGAATAGTAAACCCTGGACTTATGAAACCATGGAACCAAAACCACGGTTCAGTTAGTAATGCTTTGTACCGAACTATTTCTTATTTCTTGAATTCCATCAACTGAAAGTGAGACCTACCGTTGAGCTACGAAACTGAAGTGCAGATATGAAGAACTATTCAAAAAACAGAGAATATGCTTACTTGAAACCACGCAACAGAATTGGTGCAGTAGCAGACGGCGCAACAAGTGACATTGCCTTGCTTAAAAGTAGGTTATAACAACAAAATCTAAGCGTACCGGTAAGCGACGCCAAGCAGACGGCGCAACAAGTGCAGTGAGGCGATCGAGATATGCTTTGCACTTTAGAAGACGGCGCTACAAGTGCCATTGCCTTAAGGTAAGTTAGCGTACTAGTAAGCGACGCCAGCTGTTTGCACAAGCAGACGGCGCAACAAGTGCAGTATGACACTCCAGACTTGCTTTGCGCATAAGCTGACGGGGCAAGAAGTGCCATTGTCTCGCTTAAAAGTGAGTTACAACAACAAAATCTATGAGTCCCCAGCTGTTTCCGCAAGCAGACGGCGCAACAAGTGCAATGTGTCGATTGATACTCGCTGGGCGCATAAGCAAATGGCGCAACAATTGTTTAAGTGAGTTACATCAACAAAATCTAATCCCACCGGAAACAACGCTAGCTTTTTGCACCAGCAGACGGCGCAACAAGTGCAGTGAGGCGATCGAGATATGCTTTGCACATTAGAAGACGGCGCTACAAGTGCCATTGCCTCGCCTTAAGGTGAGTTACAACAGCAATATCTAAGCGTACTATGTAGTAAGCAACGCCAGCTGTTTGCACAAGCAGACGGCGCAACAAGTGCAGTATGACGCTCCAGACTCGCTTTGCGCATAAGCTGACGGCGCAAGAAGTGCCATTGTCTCGCTTAAAAGTGAGTTACAACAACAAAATCTATGAGTACCCCAGCTGTTGGCACAAGCAGACGGCGCAACAAGTGCAAAGTGTCGACTGATACTCGCTGGGCGCATAAGCAAATGGCGCAACAATTGTTTAAGTGAGTTACATCAACAAAATCAAAGCCTACCGGAGAGCAACGCTAGCTTTTTGCACCAGCAGACGGCGCAACAAGTGCATAAGCAGACGGCTGCAAAAAACCTAAAACTTATGCAGTGTGTGGATCGCTGCACGATTTGTCCATAGACAATTTATAGATTGATTTGGAACGAACTGTTAAAGCTTTAGACAACATATAGAAGAAGATAGTTTAGAATAGAATAGACTAAGAAAGCGCTTTTCTAAATGGAAGGGTTAGATTTGTTAGCACTAGGCACGATTGTGTGATTCATTGGCACGGGTCTAAATCAAAAATGTTTCAGCTTCTAAAAGAAGAGCGTTTTGAAACTTTAGACCTTCGTACAGAATTTGAAATGGTGAACTATTGCGACAAGCTCGAATGGAAAAGACGGAGCTGGTTGACAGCTTAGAGTGATTTATTGAAAACGACAAGTGTTTGAATTCAAATGAATTTGTTATCATTGTTTAAACGGTTTGTTCTTTTTAACCACAAACAACTCGAGTCACATTTTAATATTGCTTTTTTCGAATGACACACAATAATGCGGCGGCGGCCTGGACCGGACCAAGGCGAATGCGTGAGGCGGTTATCTAAGTATGTATGTATGTATGTTTAGTTATGTAGGTATGTTTGCTGGTAACTTTCGATTATTAAATTTTGGGTTTTTTTTAGTTTAGATACACATGCACTTAGTATGTACACATTTTTTGTGGTATGTCTTGCATTGAGTAAGTACTAAAAGTCACGAATTTTGTGGCTAAGTAATGCCTTTTGCATTTGGCGGTTGTTTTTTAAATGTCTTTCACATTTGACTCTTCTCATTGTTGTTGTTGTTGTTGTTTTTGACATGTATTGTATATATATGTATATATAGTTAATAAATTTTACTATAAATCTTTGTTTAAAAAATGTTACATCATTTATATTTAAAATTTGGTGTTTTCCATTTTGCGCCTGCAACTTCTTTAACTTTATTTTTCGTTTTCAATTTTATTTTGAGTTTCCTCTAGCTTAAAGTAGTTTTATTTTTTTTGAGTGCCGCCTGCCATGTAGATGTGGCCTGTAACTTTTTAAGCACTAATTGCATTCAAAAAAAAAAATATATATATATATGTTTTAGTATGGTTTTTGTAAAAATGTTATTTGTTTTTCTAATGCTACATACACACACATTGATTGTAGTTAGCTCTACTAAATTAGGAGAAGAAGAGAGGGGGAGAACTACTCTCTGGACTGAGAAGACTAAACCCAAACGATAAATTGTGGTTCTTAAGTGTTAAGACTTGGTTTTCATTTGTTTATGTAGAAGTAGTGTGGATTTTCTTTTGCAAAATTAGTATAAAATGCGAGTGCTGTTGTTGTTGTTGTTTAGGTTAGTAGTATAGTAAGTTATCCAATGTAAGACAAAGACTATTGAAATGAAAGTATCAGCAGATCAGTTTAAATTAGTTTGAGAAACAAGCTTAGTTGTTACAAAATATTTCTGGAAAGCTTTTGAAATAGTAAAATAGAAGCATTTAAATGCAGTTTCAACTCACAATATACAATTGGATTCACCTTTAAAAACCATTGCATACTTTCAGGCTGAAGTTTTTCAATCAATGTAATCCTCAAGTCCTCGGCATCACATACAATGACTTCTGTAGAAGCTTCAACTCAGTGGATGGTAGAAGAGTGTACCACAGCTCCTATGTCGACTTACAACTCTAAGTCGTCTTTTTCTAAACGATCTGTCAGACATATCTAAAAATAGATATAACCTTGCTGCTCGAGTTTCCACTAATTTCTAAATGGTTTCAGGGGAAGACGATGACAGCGGATACTCCTACTCTAAACATTCTAACTAAGGTAGGAATTGAAAGATTTTCAAATCGGATGAATTGCATGGAATCATCATCAAAAGACCACTTATACATATTGATTCTACATTCTAGAGTGACAAAGGAAAGTAAGTGAAGAGGGAACAGGCGAAAAATGCGTAGAAGAACAACAAATGCGCGCAGTGCGCATAGGCCGTAGGCACCCCTGTCATAGAGTTTAACATCTGTGACGGAAATCTGACTTCAAGTCTCGAGTAAGGCATGTTAAACTTCTATTTTATACTTATACAGAGTATATTGTGTTTGTGAAAAGTAAGTAACAGAGAGAAGGAATCATATATATTCCTACAGCCGAGTCGATTTAGTCACAAATCTCATATATATTTTCTTATACTTCTATAATATCTCCTACAATTTTGTAGCCAGATGGTTTGTACCTTCTAGAGATATTTCATAATCCAAAAAATTTATCGATTTGCCAAAAGAATGATAAAGATTCCAAACCAAATAATTACCAAACGGTCAGAGTGGTGGCGCCATCTATTGGGGAATATTAAAGAAAGTTCGCTAACGCAGCGCTGGCTTGCCCAATGGTCACAGTAGTGGCTCAACTAGCATGGTTCAAAGCAGCAAAAATAACAGAAAGGGCTTTCAATCTGCGCATATTTGACTTAGAATCTACTGCGTTGTAAGTTTAGCTTAGGTTAGGTTAGGAAGGGCTATGAGGCTGCCCGCCGCTGGTTCAAAGAAATCTATTGGTCAAGTTATAACCAATAGAATGTTTAGAAGTATTAGAGTGGGGCTTGCCAAACTTTCTTACTTGTTCTTTAATAAAACAAGGAAAATTTTTGTCACTTCACTTGAATAATGAATTGAATACATACAAAAACATGTTGTAGTCAAGTACAATTACCAGAATACTCACCAGCATTGTTTATAAGCTACCCAAGACTAAGCAAAACTAATCAAGCACCTGTCTCCTGCATATTTGGACTAATTAAACGAACTCGCCAAGCTGTGGAAAGAAGAATCAGGAACTCTAACCGAATTGTATTTAGGTTCCGGTTCTGGTATATACCGAATCTTATGTATCAATAAAAGATGCAGTTTCGGTTTTAATATTATTCCTGAAGTTCTGAAAATTCGTAAAATTTGGTCTACTTTTCTGACAATATATTTTTGATACGTCTTGAGCTCGGAAAAATTGATGATGTTTGAAGCCAGAAAGTTTCTTTGCAAGCCTCCGACATTTATAAAACATTTGCTTTTGCAAGCGATTTCGGCGATCGGGAGAAGGCTGTCTCTCCCGTTCTTTAGGCACATGATTCAACAAAACAGTTTTGGCGTCCAGCCAACATTTTGGACTAAGCACTTTTGCTTTCGCATCAAGTGACAGCAGCACACTGAGCTTATTTGGATCATACCTTGATCGTACACTGGCAAGGTAACAAAATGTGTATCTCATTCTCGTTGTTATAACTAAAAAGCGAACAAGTAAAGACTTTTCGGTTCGGTTTACGTACAAAACGTGCATTTAAGCCCCGACTGTCGCCCTGCACAGTTATCAGTGAAAAATACCGTTGTAAATCGAATAGTTTCTGCTGTTGGAGGGAGCAGTATGATTTTAAGTAAACGTACTAAATCTTTGATATATGGTTTTGTAACATAATAACTCAGAAAATATTTACTCCATTGTAGTTACAAAAATAAATAACTGCCCTACGACTAGTTGGAATGATAGTAAAAGTTAACTGGTAGCGAAGTAAATAGATTAGAATGTTCGGTTGAAAACCTAGTTTTTCAGTTTGTTCTGCTTAAGTCACTGACCGCAAAATCAAAAACAATTAGGGTGTTCACTTTGTTGAGCACTTGAGCACTTGGGGAAAAGTGTAAACATTTCCAACAACAATTTACTCTGAACAAATTGTGCACAGCTTGCTCGACCCAGACCCTGACTACGAAAAGCCGGGCACTTGTACCTTAGTGCTATAAGTGTTATATGTACATTGTACAAGCTAAAATCAAATGTGTGATCAAACATTCATATAAATAGAACCATGAATCATATCTCAAACGTAGTTGTGCACAAATTTCGTGTACAGAGGGATGCTCACAATACTAGTCAGGCAAAACTGCTCAAGTGCTCAACAAAGTGAATACCCCAAATATGTTACAAGTTTTGTGGCTGTGATAGAATAAGCAGCACTGTTTGGTCTAAGAGCAACAGGCTCAAGTCAGTCAATCGCTCATAAAATGCGAGTTTCTCATAAACCAAACTGTAAAAATGTTAGTTGAAAAGGTTACAGACTCAAGAGAGCTTTGCTTGCGAATGGGTGATGAATGAGTTGACCGACAGATTTCGACATAAAGAGACTGTCACACAAATGTAAACTGGTATTCATCTGGCAAGTGTTTAGCGACTACTATATTTCTGGTTGTAAACCAGAAACTTTTCCTGCAGGGTCTCTATCAAGATATACTTAACAAGGTAGCCGCACTCGCTCTCTCACAACTTCTTATACATATGTGTCAAAATGAGTACAAAAGAGTGCGAGAGTGTTATAAATTTCTGTAGAACAGCGATGGCCTCTGGTCCCTCCCAAGGGGGCGAAAACATTTCGCTATTCACACGTACACGTACACGAAGCTGAGACCAATAGAGCAGAAAGCCGTCGTTCGCTCGCCAGAGTTCGAAGCGGCTCCAGGCTTATTTACAGACTGACATTTAAAAAGAGTGCGACTACCTTGTTAAGTACATGGTGGAAATAATATGGTGAAGTCGAGCCAGATGGCTCTCTTATTGTTTCTAGGGCCAATAAGCCAGTGCGTTGAGAATGCCGAGACGGCTTTTTGCTTCACAGGAATGCATTTATTGGTTCAGCTTCACCTTGTTAGTTCCACCATGGTTAAGCATATCTTGTTCTCTATAGCATAATACAAGTCATATCGAGCTTAAAAGTCTCTCTCATTTCATTTGAGTATAGAAAATCTCCAAAATGTTGCTCTCACTTGAGCCTGAGGCTGATTCTTTAGCAACAATGTTGCTTCAACATTTCAATGTCTTTGCACGTTCTGCCAATTTCTGTAGGTGTGTGTGTGTGTGTCTGTGAAATGAAACAAATTTTGTGTTTTTGGTTTTTTTGTTGGTTTTTTTTTTGCGTTTTGCATAGTTTTTGAATAAGTCACACATTTATTTAATAATAAATATATTTAGTTTTTTTTTTAATATTTTTTTTGTTGTGGTTTTTGGTAGTTTTTTTGTTTTTGTTTGCACTTTAATAAGTTGTAATTATAAAAATGGAATAATAAGTAGAGGCATAATAATATATAATGGTAATACAATAATATAATAAGTGTGTGTGTGTGTGTGTGTGTGTTTGAGTGTTACATAGTTTAGACGACAAAAGAGGAGAGGATTACTTTTACATACATGCATATATATATATATGATGCGGGGTATTGTTGTTGTTGTTGCGTTTGAACGAATCGGGGAAACATAAATTAGTTGTTTATAATAAAATACCATACGTTGTATATGCCTTGTATGTATGTATGTATGTATATGCACATTGTTGTTGTCTCTATACTTATGTATGTATGCTTGAGTGTTTATTTGGTAAGTTTTTTTTTGGTTTAGCTTGCTTAGTTAAATGAATAAACATTAAATAATTTAGTTACGTAATTTGTTTTTTGGTTTTTGTTTTTGGTTTTTGTTGGTAATATTCAGTTAAATTTAAATAGAATGAAATTGAATTATATGTTAATTTAAAAAAAATATAAACTTGCGACTTAAATGTGCTTCCATTTCATTTCATTTCCCTTTTCTTTTTTTTTTTTGTGTTTGTTTGTGTTTGCCTCGCTTAGTTCAATTTAAAGACAGTTGTCCGTTTCTCTAAAGTTGTTGTTGTTGTTGTTGTCGATTAGCTGAACTGAATTTTTGCTAAGATTTCTTTAAGTTTTTTTTTTTTTAATAATAATTTGGTTTAGCATACAAATGAAAATTTCGACTATCCTTGGTTTTCGTCCATTGCGAGTCTAAGTGGTTTTGGTTTTGTTAGTCTTAAAGCTGACCTGCAGCACCCGATTGCCCAGGGTATAGCCATTCAGCGATTGGATGGCCACCACAGCCTCATCGTAGTTGGTCATGGTGACGAAGCCGAAGCCCTTGCATTTGCTGGTCTGCAGATCGCGTATCACCTTCACCGATTGCACGGCTCCAAACGGTCCGAACAGCTGCCACAGCACATTCTCCTCGGTTTCCGGTGCCAGATTATAGACGAATATGCACCAGCCGGAGCCGGTCATTGCATTGCCCGGCAATATGGAGTTGGCCAAGAGGTCACCAGCCAGCGGTGAGTATCTAACAACAAGAGAACATCACGATTAGTTTGTGGCCAATGGCAATTTGTGTCTTTGTGTGTGTGTGTGTGTGTGACATCAAAAATCATACACTTAGGAGAAGAGGGATACATATAGTTGGTATGTATGTAGTTGGGTATGTATTTATGTGGGTAAAGACAAGCCCCGCCAGATAAATTAAAAAAAAAAACAATCAAATGAGTATAAACACTTGGTGGGGTGGGGGGAGTAAGTGGGTGTATGTAAGAGGTGGGATCAATAGATTGGACACTTTCTAAGCTTTCTGTCTTATGCCTAAAGGTTTGAATAGATCAGCTCTGGGCACATACTGGCCCATTCCGCCCTCGCATTGCGGCCCTTTGTGCCGTTAAAATTCATTTTTTTGTAGTTTCGCTCTAATGTTATATTTTAATACAATTTTATTATGCTTTTGCTATTTATACTCTGTACCTAAGTTATAGAACAGGGAGAAGGAATCATTTCCGACCCTATCGGATGTGACACAGATATCTCTATAGGTTTTCGTATCCTTTAATAATCATTAATCGAATTGCCAAAGGAATGATAAAGATCGTATGAACTATACTTTAGTGTTGACCAAAAGAAATTCTCTGACGCAGTGCAGACTTGCCACATGGTCACAGTAGTAAAAATCCCTTATCAAGCATTTGTTCAAAGCAAGTAGTGGCGCCATCTATTGTTCAACAGCGCTGCTTTTCTTCAATTTCAAAAATGTTTCATTTAAAAAACCGATTGGCAATAATAAGCACCGTTCGGGCAAAGACATTTGAATATGAAGATGAGTAACGCCATACGATTTTTTTCCACACGATTTTTTGGGGCTGGCTTTTCAAGTGGCCTTTGGCTCTCTTGAAGAGAGAGCGCTCCAGAGGCAGCCCCCCTTTTTTGTACGCATACAGGGACAGCTACGACTGTAAGTGTGCACACGTATTCTTAAGCATTACTTACACAAGCAATTGCATTCTACTTTCAGAATTTGTACGCTCTCAACGTTGTGTGAGCGGAGAGAGCGCGATTTTCGTCGCCACTAAAAAAAAGTTAAAGTCGGCTCTAACCGACTTCGATATACCCGTTACTCATGAAAAAAACATGTTTAACAGTGTTCCTGCGTTCCTAAGGGTGAACATCTGAAAAGTATGCAACACTTTTTCAACTCGGCTATTTTTCACATTTTTGTTCATAACTAGAGAACCGCTCATCCGATTCTTATTACTTTTTCGGCAAATTCATTCATTTGCTAATTACTACTTCATTGCTAATTACTAACTATCTCTAAAAGGTACGAATCGTCTATCTTTAAAACTGTAGAAGATATAACGTTTTTTCCGAATTTCGGGGGCGGGAGGGGGCGTGGCCAAAATTTTAAATAAACTTGATCTGCGTGCAGATAAAAGAAGCATTTGTCCCATACATGTCAAACCTCTATCTCTTACCATCTCTGAGATCTAAGTGTTCATACAGACGGACGGACAGACGGACATATCTATATCGACTCGGCTGTTGATGCTGATCAAGAATATATATACTTTATATGGTCGGAAATGATTCCTTCTGCCTGTTACATACATTTGCACGACTTTAGTATACCCTTTTTACTCTACGAGTAACGGGTATAAACAGGTCTTTGATGCGGGATTGTTTTAAGAACATTTAGAGCTCAATAGAAGGCAGTCTTGGACTTGATTAAGTCTTTTATGTGCTTAGTTTAAGAACCAACATTGCTTGACAAAAAAACCAAACAATTATATGTACATTGTACATGTCATCTTCTTTGATCTGAAATTAATGGCGTTATGTTCTTAAAACCATTCCTAGTTGCACTTAATTCTTAGACTAGTACTGCCTTATGCTAAATGCAATACCAATTTATTCTTAAATTTATCTTGAGTTCTGGTAAACAGAGTTTCCGAAGAAGAAAAGACAGAAAAGGGCAAAAACCAGTTTAGAAAATAAGTTATTCGTCCAGTCGAAACAGAAAACGAAATATTTTCAATGAACTTTTTCGGAGAAAAATTCTTGAATTTCTTAAAGTACGAACTTTAACTCTCACAACGTGGAATGTACAACACAGTTCGACAAAATCCAACGTTTTTAAGAAAACCAGAAATAACACACTTTAATTATGAAAAAGAAACCTTTGTAAGCGTCAACTCATACCCAGTTTTTAAAAAATGAAGACTCGGTTTGCGTTTTATGGGTACTTTTGTACTTTGCAACACACAACGACAACAATTTTAACTCAGTTTTACATGGCTTAAGATAAAATTCTTTAAAATTCAGCAAATGCTTACAGGGTCATTGGGAACGCAATTTAAGAATTCACTTGAATCGTGCAATCAGTTAAGGTACCTCCAGAAGGAGTTAAACCTTTATTCTTGAATATATTTAAAAGCGCACTGTAGATTTTTATGAAATGTATGTATAACTCTTAGAGATGGTACTCGTCAAACAATAAACTTTGAATTGGACTATTAATTTTATATTCACCCACCCAGACGTATAAATAGACTGAACTGTGTTTTCAGATTCAACACGGAAGCTTTGGTTTGCGGATTATAGGCAATTTGGTATCCGCAACAACATTGGTTGACTTCCGTAAATCAGATGATTGCCTTTCTGTTCGCTTTCCCCATTATTTCATTCCCAACTTAGACTCAAATCTATAAAGAGAAGTGTTTTAATCTTTTCATTCAAGAATTGATTTTATTTTATAAATTTTTTAACGATCAGTTTTGCATTGAAGATCAATTCCTTCTGAAAGTACTATTGCTAAGAGCGAAAATCAAAACGGTATACGCGCTTACTCAGTGAAGTTTGCTTCATAAAGCTTTCTTTGATTTCGTTTTGTAGCAGGTTCAAAAAAGCGTGCACAATAGTTGATAGTTGGCTAAACTTATTTGACAACAAGAGTTATCGAATCTATCGGAATGAGGCAAAAAAAAACAACTATTGAACAACTTCAAGACCAGTCAGGCTATGAAACTTTGCCTGCTTTTACAGCACCTCGTCTTCTTTAGGAACTTCATACAAATTTCTATCAATACCAATACACCCTTTTACTTTTTGGCCTCACTCTTCTTGACAAACTCTGAGCTCTCGTGTACCAACAATTATTGATCCCTTCCTCTTAAGGTGAGTGTGCGTGTGTTTTGGGTGTGTGTTATACATGCTGGTGGCTAGAAAAATGGGGCTGGCCACCAACTACACTGTGCTGTTGTTTTAAATTTTTTTTTAAATTGGCCAATTGAGTTTGTTTAGCACCGAAATGTAATCGTAGCCTCTGCTCTCGCTTCCAAATGATACAAAACAAAACAACAAAACGAAAAAGCGTTATTGAAATAAAAATTGTATTATATATAGAAGTAAGTATAACTATGAAATAATATCATACAATTCCAAAAAACGATTTAGAATCTCTGTGGGCATGCTACACAGAATAAGTATCGCATATGTAGAGTTACGAAGTTAGTTCGTAAAAAGTAAAACAAACTTGAAAAAATAATGTTAAAGTTAATTAAAGTATATTAGGTGATAAAGTCAATTGGAATTTCTGGGAGACTTGGCAAACCGAAGTTATTATAATAAGAATACTTTTGCACTTAGTTAGTTTCTCCTTCTCGTTTTCAATTTATCTTCAGTTGATCGCTGATGGTTTAAAAGTACAAAAAGGGCGACGTCACGTTGAGTGGCATCAAATGTGAGTTCAAATTAGAGTCCGGCACGTTCCTATTTTCTGTGTATACAACGCCGCTCTGCGGCAGTGACGTCGCCATACCGAAACCATACAAGCTTATACTGCTCTCTTTTGCAACAACAAATCTATGATAGAGCTCTCGAGTGAACGCAACCTTTTTACATAGACTCTCTTGTTCATAGCTTCGAAAATGCAAAATTTCGAGTGCGACGAAATCGTTACTTCAGTTTCTTCTTCCCTTATATTTTGAGAGAAATGTCCTATTACTTCACAAGTGTGTACAGATCTAAAGAAGGATGAATTTGAGGGAAAGAAGTAAGTCTTGAATTTTCCAACTCGTTCCTATTCGCGGCTTATTAAAGGCAAGTGAATTGGGGATAAGTAACTAAAAGCAGGGAGCAATCATAGTTTATCGAGTACAAAGTATCGAATATGGAGAACTTAATAATGGCGTACTGAATATTGAGTTTAAAATTTCGAGCATCATGTGCAGAGTATCGGGTACAAATTATCGAGTAGAGATTCTAGAGTAATGAGTGTTTGTACGGAGTTAAGAGAATTGAGTATCGAGTACTGAGTATGAGTAACTGTCTTTGAAGTACTAAGTATCGTGTCCTGACTATCGAGAACTGAGTATCAAGTACTGAGTTTTGTTAACTGAGTATCAAATATTAAGTATCGAGTCCTAAGTGACGAGTACTGAGTATCGATAACTGAGTATCAAGTCCTGAGTACCGAGTATTAAATATTTAGAACTGAGTATCGAGTACTAAGTAAAAAGTTGTGAGTACCGAGTACTGAGTTTCGATAACTGAGTATCAAATACTAAGTATCGAGTAGTAAGTATCGAATCCTGAGTACCGAGTACTGAGATTTGAAAGCTGAGTATCAAGTACTGAGTATCGAGTACAAAGTATCGAGACCTAAGTACCAAGTACTGAGTTTCGATGGCTGAGTATTATGTACTGAGTATCGATAACTGAGTATTAAGTCCTGAGTACCGAGTATTAAATATTTAGAACTGAGTATCGAGTACTAAGTAAAAAGTCCTGAGTACCGAGTACTGAGTTTCGATAACTGAGTATCAAATACTAAGTATCGAGTACTAAGTATCGAATCCTGAGTACCGAGTATTGCGTTTCGATAGTTGAGTATTTAATACTGAGTAACGAGTACTAAGAATTAAGTCCTGAGTGCCTAGCACTAAGTATTAAGTACTGAGTATCGAGTACTAAGTATCGATTACTGAGTATTGATAACTAAGTATCAAGTACTGAGTATCGAGTCATGAGTACCGAGCACTAAGTATTAAGTATCGATGACTGAGTGTCAAGTAACGAGTACTCAGTATCAAGCACTGAGTATCGAGTACTAAGTATCGACAACTGTCTTTGAAGTACTGGGTATCGAATCCTGACTATCAAGTACTGATCACCGAGTACTGAGTACAAAGTACTCGGTATCAAGCACTGAGTACCGAGTACTGAGTATCGAGTACTAAGTTTCGAGTTCTAAGTATTAAGTACTTTGTATTGAGTACTGAGATTTGGGTACAGAGCATCAGGTACTTAGTTTCAAGTACAGAATATTGAGTACTGAGTATCGGGTTTCGAGTTCAATGCCTCGCGAGAGTAAGCCAATGTTTGAATAAGACTTCGCTTCATAAAGAACTTCACTCTCTCACACTCTTTTTTTCACTAAAAGGAAAGTGCTCTCTTTTCAGTATATTCCTCTACCGCAAAGCGTTTGTCACTTATGAACTTTTGACTCAGTTGCTGCTGAACTGCTGCTGTCTTGTTCTTTATAAGCATTTGCCTCACCAAATTCCAATTGACTTTAAATGAAAAATCATAAACATAATGAAAGCTGATTAATGTTTGATGCATTTCAGGGTCCACAAATAATTCATTTAACTTGATTTAAATAACAAATGGATATGTATAGAAGTATAACAAGTACACACAGACATTAAATCTAAACATTTATAATTTTACATTTTTAAATTGTTTGGCTTTAGTTTTGGTTTTTTTTTTGTTTTAAATGAAAAACACAATCCATATGCGTTAGGCTATGTGTGCGAAATGATTAAATCGAGAAATTCACCTTTGTAAGCCCTTGTTAATCGCTAACATGGGACTCTTTCCAATGCTAAAAATGATGAGAAATTTGTTAAAAAAGAAAGAAGGAAAGAAAGAAGAACCGAAAGTTGCCACATAAGAGGTAGGAAATTGGAAATCAAGTGGTAAGTAAGTAAATGAAACGAACTGAACGCAAACGCAAAAGCTTGGCCATCGTCCTGTTGTGGTTCGTTGGACAACAATGGACAACACTCGACTTCTATGCTTCCCAATATCAAGGACCCGCTGCCCAGAAGGGTGCTACGAACCTTATGCGTCCAGCGGAGGGCAGGGCACCGGCCAGGCGGCGTGTGGCAGCTGCCGCCTGTGGTGTCAGATAGGCGGTCAGCGGTGGGGCAATCTGGGCCTTGGCGCTATTGCTTGGATTGTTGGCGAATTTCACTGTTATCGGTTCGGCGTAGCCCTTGGGAGTTTTGCCATTCAACTCCTGGATGGCGCGTTCAGCTTCGTTGCGTTGATCGAAACGTATAAAACCGACACCCTTCGATAGACCTGAGACCAGAACCCCCGCATCAGTAAGCGTAATCCAACTCCCAAACCAAACTCACCAGAAATATTATCACAGAGTATACGAGATGTAATTATTTTGCCATACGATGCAAACATCCCCTCCAAGTCTGGTTGTGATAGATTTTTCGGAAGACCCGATACATATAAATTAGCACCCTTTATAGATTCTGAACTTGGACGGGCGTATGATACTTTAATAACCTTATTCTGCAAACGCAAACCGTTCAGGGTGTTCACAGCCTTCTCAGCATCCTCGGCGCGCACATAGTTGACAAAGCCATAGCCCAGACTTTGGCCTACAAATCGGTTGGATGGGTTAAGTGAAGGGATGGAAGGGACCTTGAAGAGAACTTACCTTGCTGCAGAGCCGGATTGAGGGCAGTCAATGATGCTGGCAAGACTGAAAGAAAAGAAAGGTATAAAAGATTATCAGAAAGGTATAAATCAATTGAACAGACAAGCAAAACATTATACATGCAGAAAGCAACAACAACTGATAGTACTAGCATAAGTGAAGCCTATAAGAAAAGTCCCTAAAATTAATCCTTGAACGATTAGAGAACTTAAGCGCTCTTAGTAGCTGAGGCTATAGGCGAGCACATCACCTTTAACATAGAAAAGCTTACCTCGATAACAGATCTAAATCTAAGAAGCTGTCAAAACAGATTTTACATTGATTTAAAGCCAAACATGTGAGAATTTGGACGGCGAAAAAATCATTTCCGACCCTATAAAGTATATATATTCTTCTTTAAAATCAACATCTGAGTCGATATAGCCATGTCCGTCTGTCCGTCCATCCGTCCGCATTTACTATCAGATCTCAGATATAGTAAGAGATAGAGGTTTGAAATGTGTCATAAACTTTGTATCAAGTTAATTTTTTGCCACGCCCCTGCCCCACAGTTTTGTTGATAGATGTTTTGTACCTATAAGAGATATTTAGTAATTAAGATTATCTAAATTATAAAGATCGGATGAACTATACTCAAGCTATGCCCATAAGAATGGTCACAGTAGTGGCGCCATCTATTGGTACTGCAGGTACAGAGTATATTATAGTCTGGCTTGACAACTTTCTTACTTGTTGTACTCGTCTCGTCTTAGTTAAGTCTGCTTTTACACCTAGATATACTCTCTCTACTATGTTACGAATAAATTCTTCAATATTGGCTTCCAGTGCGTCAACTGTTGCGGGCTTGTTGCTATAGACATGAGCCTTGACATAGCCCCTCAAAAAATAGTTTAAAGGCGTTATAGAGTAAGATCTAGGCGGCCAATTGACCGACCCCAAAGGTGAGATCAAATGCTCACCGAACTCGCCTTTCAATTGGGCCATTGTTTTGTGAGCTGTGTGGCATGTGCCACCGTCTTGTTAAAACCACATATCAGGCAAGTTCAGCTAAGCATCGCACGGTAGCGCTCTGCATTCACAGCAACGTTCCTGCCTTGGTCAGCTTTAAAAAAGTACGGTCCAATGATGCCACCGGCCCATAATCCCCACCGAAGAGTGCAATGCTTCTGGCCGCTCTTCACACCAAATACGGCCATTTTGTTTGTTCGCGTATCCATTCAACCAGAAAACCAATTTTCCGAAAAAAATGTGGTAAAGTTTTTCCAACTTTGCCTTGCGCCCGTTCATCAAAAGTTAGCTTTGTAGCTTTAATTCTTGCTTCAGCTCTATTTAAAAAGGTTTATTCCCAAATCCTTCCGCAAAATTTTCCACGTAATGGAGTAACAGAGGCCCAATTGCTGCGAACGACATTTACGGTCATTAACATCACTGGCACTTACAGCTGCGATATTTTCCTCTGTGGTGCAATTATATAAATTTGGTCCGAAATTTAGTCACAAAAATTCCGAATAGCCGGCACAGAAGGTCGCCTAAACTGACCTCAAAGAGGAAGAAGTGCACGATGAACTTTCTTAGGCGAGCATGAATTTTTCAATAATCTGAAAGCGTTGTTCGTTTGTAACTCGATTCATGGTTATGTTTTACACCAAACTGAACATGTTTGACAGTAACATGTGAGACCAAAAGAGCTGAGCTACCAAAAGAGAAAGTAGCTAATAAATCTATAATCGATGTGTGCAGCTACCTTCCTCCCACTCAGTTAGTACAGGGTTGCCCATATTCGACGGACCCATCTGGCAACGCCATAACTTTTGACAGAGATGTCAGATCGCTTAATGACATACCGCGTTTGAAGCGTCAGTCCAAGCAGATTTTTACCATGAAACAATACACGCCACGCGAGCGCTCTGAAATAGTTGAAATTTACATTCAACAGAACAAGTCAATTGTGAAAACTTAACGTGCTTTTAAAAAATTAAAAAATGTGAAAAGTGCGTCTATAAGAACACCATTAAGCATTTATACAAAAAATTTTCGACTGGTGAGGCTCTTTCTAATCCGAAGAGGCCAAATAAAAGTCGACCAAGGCGATCGGCCGAGAATATCGCTGCCGTACGAGCCAGTGTTGAGAGGTCCCCAAGAACATCCCAAAAACGCCGTTCTCAGCAGTTGGGCATGGCTCGGTCCACTTTACAACGGATTATTCGCGTTGATTTGCATTTGTTCCCGTACAAAATTCAATTGACGCAAAGATTGTTGCCTGCGGACAAGCCTCGTCGATTGGAATGGGCCCAAAGAGTCATCGAAATGGCCGAAGATGACGAGCAATTTTGGAACAAAATTATCATGTCCGATGAAGCCCATTTCTCATTGAATGGGACCGTAAATAAGCAAAATTGCCGTTTTGACGCCACTGAAAATCCTCAGGAGATTCAAGAAGTGCCTCTTTATGACGAAAAAGTCACAGTTTGGTGCGGTGTTAGTGCGAAAACGGTCATTGCGCCGTTTTTCTTCCAAAATGAAAGTGGCCATGCTGTTACCATCAACCAGGAGCGTTATCGCGACATGATGACCAATTTTGTGATGCCAATTATAATTATTCGTCGAAAGCGTATGAGGCAGTTCTGGTTTCAACAAGACGGCGCTCCATACAAGTCGCATAACAATCGATTTTCTGAAGAAATTGGTGATTTGGACTGGCCACCGCGTTTGCCCGATTTGACGCCGCCTGACTTCTTCTTGTGGGGATATTTGAAGTCAAAGGTTTACGTTAACAAGCCAAGGACCATAGAAGAGCTCAAGGACAACATTCGTGAAGAAATAGCCGCTATTCCGGCCGAAATGTTGGCGAAATCGATGGAAAATGCTGCAAAAAGGGCACAATACGCCATCAACGCCAGAGGCGGTAAGAGATATCATATTCAAAAATTGATGTAAACAAATCTACTTGGAACAAATTAAATGATTAAGATTGCCAACCGCCAAATTTTTATTTATTTCTTTGATTTAAAAAAAAAAAAAATGGGTCCGTCGAATATGGGCAACCCTGTACTAAACTACGGATGTTGATGTTTGGACCTTATTGCATATGTTGCGAAATTCATATAAGATGAAATTATGGAGTTCCTCCCTGAGTTGTCGAATCAAAATTTCTGCAAGCGATGGCAGGCCCCCAACACCAAGCTGAGTTTATGGGCATATACGTAACAAGTCAGCGGTTGGAGATTCGTAATATCCTTGGGGAGCTAGGGTTGTCGAAATATCGATATTGAATAATATTGGATTACTTGGTTTTTGGACCAAAGGGAAGGTATCCTAAGAGCATTCTCTTGAATACTAGTAATATAATTAATACAAGTCATATCCAAGAGAATACCTTTAAAAAACCTCCCACTATGTGGTCGAAAGTAACAAAAATACACACCAAAAATATACCTACCTATCGGTCTACCTTCCACTCTGATCTGATTGGATCAAACCATTTGTGCCCTGCACTACGCTTTTGTTCTTCATTCCAAATAAAAAATCTTACGGGGGTGTATTCTTAACACTTTAAGCCTGCTTACAAGCATTAAGAAGGTTGATTGCTCCATCTGCAAGCTCTCTTCTTCTAAAATATAATATAACTAGCTGAACCCACCGCTACTTTGTCCTTGTCCAAGATTTTAAGAAATTGTAGAAATTGTGTTGTTTTATCTTGTTGACACTTTCGAGTTTACTGCTAGTAAAAATATATCAAAATTTTGAGTGGTAAATATTTTCCCATGTAAAATGTAAAATATGCCAAATCTTAGATCTCTAGGATAAACAGTTTTGCCTGAGGGTTAATTATATGTCAGTTTGTCAGTCAGTCGGGCCTACAGACTTACAAGTATAGATTACTCATAGTAAATAGTAAAGTTACAGGCGGAAATTCTTATCTCTCATAATCAGCCGCTCCTCTTCGATATCTGTAACTAACGCATTATTGACAAAATCTTCTATAAGCTGATGTATTAAAAGTTGTTGTTTTTGAGCAAGAGAGCTGCTGATGATGTTAGATGTTGCCACATCTTCAAAAAATTCCAAGCATTGTAGTAGTAGTTGTAAAGATCGATGTAATCAAAATATGTAAGAAAAGTAGAAGTACAAACTATTTAAACAAAGAGTTTTTTATATTCAATGTTAATAGACTTGGATTGAAACCTTCAGTCAATCGCCGCATGCTCAGCCTTTGCTGCCAAACCAGATCGTCCGGTTGAGCATCATCGGGGTACAGGTAATCCTTTTCCTGTTTTTAAAACGAAACATTAATAAAACTATTTCTGTAAAGAGGGCTTGACTTAAGAAGTTGCCTAAATAAAGTCAATCTTCGCCATTAAGCATACTTAAGACCTCGTGAGTCGATAAGTATTTGTTGTCTCACAACATTGTTTTATGCTTCTGTAGTCTTGGACATTGTCTTATTTCTTAAACGGATCTGTCTTGTGGTAAATGTCTCTTTAAAATAGTTTCTCTCTCCAAGATCGTAGTTAAGAACTTTATAAATTTCCCTTTCGGGAAAATGTGCGCTATACATTGCATCCATTTGTATTATGATTTTTCTCGTCCAGAGGCTCCATGAAGAAATTTCCTCCTCGTGTGTGAACTGCAGTAACTAATCCTGTCTCTAAGCACAACATTCGTTTTGGGGTGTATTGGGGCAGGTGGAAAATTTTTACTCCTTATTAAGAGTAAAGCCCCACACTTTGGCTCTGTAACACATGATAGTCTTTGTTGAAGAGCAAAATAGCTTGAACTTGGTGCTTCTGGATACATTTCGTTTGCAGAGAAGGCATTTTAAGGTGCAGCTAATAGCTGTTTTCACGTCCCTTAGCTTTTCCTTTGAGTGATACTTAAAAATTATTCTCAGAAATTGGTAGGCCTTAACAATTTGATCTTTGACTTCTTGGCTTTATATGAAGCCCCCAGAGTTTACAGTACACCTGCAATGTATCTATAAAGTATTGCATAGCTAAGGGGGATTTAGCGAAGACCACAATATCATCTGCATACAGAAGGACTTTTACTTTGCGTCCGTTTTCCGAGTAACCTTGTGGGAGATAGACTTCTAAGTCATTTAGGTATAAGGAGAAGAAGATTTGCATATAAGGCCCTGTGTTGAGAAGGGCTCAAATTGTGGCTTGTTTCCGGTACTAGACCTCATCAAGTTTGCTTCTCTAAGGCGGCGCGCACACATGCGGCTGACTATGATATTTTGTTGAGCACACTAGCTTGCATGTAGCGTTGTTATTTGCACGACCTTAGTGGAGGCTAAAATCAATTGGGAATTGCAATTGAAACGAAAAATAAATAAGTAAAATGAAACATGCAACAACTACAGCTACTTTACTACATTTAATCTACATAAACATTAATAGTAATTGATTTTAAAATATTGGTCAATATTTACCCAAATTACCTGAGACTTTATCACGCACCAGTTTGCAACTCTCCAACTCACCAATGCTTGAGAAGAGCGATCGCATCTCCTCTTGCGTCATGGTTTGTGGCAGATAGTTGACAATCAAATTGGTGCGCGACTCATCATTGCTGCCATCCACGGAGCCGTTGGCGCTGCCGTTCTTCACAATGTCCATGGCGTTGGTCATGGTGATGTGGTTGATGTGGTTGGGTTTGGGTGTGGTTTGGGTGTGGGTATCGGTTAGTGGTTTGTTTTGTGGTTTGTGCTTAGTAATTAATCTCACTGCTTGGTTGGTTTCCGCTTACAATTAACTTGGTTTTTTGTTGCGACTGCGCTTAGCACAAGAGTCCCGTGGAGTTTGACGGGGTTTTTAGATCAACTACGATCGCAAAAAAATATGATTTATGATTTATGATTTTTGTTTAATTGTAATTTTTGCTGTTGTTTGTTTTTGTTTAGCTAAAAGTTTAAAATTGAATTTATGCTTGAATTAATTTTATATTCGTTTTTTTGTTTTTTTAGATAAAAGAGTAAATTTTGCTACTGATTTTCTTTAGTCGAGTGTGTGTTTGAGTGTGTGTGTGTGTGTGTGTGGGGATGTTTTCTTTTTGGATTTTCGTCGTTTTTCTATGGTTTTTTATATAAAATTGCAAAAATGCAAAAAGATAGCAATAATTCGAGTTTATTACCTTTTACTAATTTTGCGCTGTTTTAGGTTTTATTTTTGTTATTCTTGGAACTTAGCTTTGGTTTTGGTTTTGGTTTTTGTTTTTGTTTGTATTTGTATATATACCTTTTAAATATGATTATTCGTTATATTTGTTAAATTAATAGTAGTTGGTTTTATTTGGTGGTGTTTGGTTTTTTTCTTTTGTTTGCTTTGGTTTGCAGTTAAAAATTTCTCATTGTTGTTGTTGTTGTTGTTGTTGTGGTTTCATCTGGTAAATGATAGCTGTTCGATTGCTCGCTCGTTTTAATCAATCTGCAAAGAGAGAAAGAGAGAGAAAGATTTGTTAATCCTCGGCCAGTCAAAAGTGTTTGCATCAGCGCTTATGCTCCCCCTCCATTCCTCCCCCCTGACAAATTCACTTATCAGCCGATTTGATGCTTATTCTTTTGTCAGCATAAAAACGCAGCTTAATGGCTTGGAATTTAATTAATCGACTTTTTTGTTATGTGCACAATATGCCCAGCATCTCATTTAGATTCAGTTTAAGCTGAATTAAAGCTTAACAAAATTTATATCATTTTGACCTTCGGATTAAAATTTCAAGTACGAGTCGTACTAGGATTGCGACAAATATCAATCCGAAAATGCTTAATAACGGATCCTACTTCAATATGAAATAGTCCTAACTCGAAATTGAAGTAGGTACAGAACTCCACTGTCAAAGCGAGAAAGAGATCGAGTGCGAGTTCGACACCGAGAGACCTGGCGTAACCCTAGGTCGGACCTGAAAACGACTAAATGGAGAAACGTAGGTCTCGGCATTCCCAAAGCTAACATTTGTTTCATAATTAATAATTGTGAAAATTAGAAAATGAGATTTTAATTTTAAATGGGCGGGACAGTGCCTTAAAATTTAGTATAAAAATTTACTCATACAAATACAAATTTTAACAACGAAATTATCAGTTTATTTAAATTGCTGTCATCTTTTTAAATAAGGCTGCCCTTACACTGTTCGACAAATGAGACATGATAGTCTACACTGAGAAATCTTAAATCAAAGAGAAACGGGTAAGACTTATATAAAAGTGTTTATTATTAATCCGCCGGTACTGTGACTCGAACTGAGTACCTTAGGTGATTGCACCAGACAAAGTATAAGAACTCAGCACGACATTGATTTCTACCAGCTGAGCCGAGATTTCATCCAGCTGAGTTCTTATTGCAACTGGTTGCGCGTAAGAATTGACGGCCCAGAGCCGAGTGAGCTAAGTGGCCTTGCCAAAAGCTTCATTAGAACAAAAATTTGTGGTATTTTTTTTTTAAACAAAATAAATTTATTTTAATATCATAAATTTTTTGAAGATTGCAAGATTCCCGAAAAAGAGATTTTCAATTTAGATTTTAGACTGATTTTTAAAACAACGTGTTCGACCGATTTTCTGCGACATTTCGCTTACATTAAAGCCAGCATCGTTGTAGGCTCTTATCCTTCAATTTTCCTCGTCGCATAACATTACATTTTGTATTAAACTGTTAACAGAAATATAAAAAAAATTAATTGAAACCAAATCTGTCTCTTCAGCCGCAATAATTAAAATGTGTCGAGTAGCTTTGATCTCGAACTTTTGCCCTTTTTTTTTGAACGCGACTTGAAAACGCTAAATGCAATCAGATATACTAAATTTTGTTTTAATATGCTTTGCCGTTCTCCTACGAGGTTCGAAACTATGTCGGCATTTGGTAGCACTAATCTTACTAATATGTGTTATAAATGTGAAAGTTTGTATGTTTGAATGATTAAATGTTTTTTTGCACAACTTAAAGGTTCGGGTTCGAGCCGGGACTCAGAAATAATTTTGTTTAAAAAACATGTACGTAAATTGAAACGAACAAAAGTGTTTGTAGTAATTATGCGAGCATAGATCATCAAAAGTTTTAGCGGACTCCAGGGACACATGTCCAAACGCACTCAAAAAGCGTAGGTAAGAGCAAACAGCCGTTCAGTCAATATACTTTAATTTATGTTGGTTTATAACTTTCAAAACAAGACACACACACAGACCCAAGTGCGGATGGTCGACTGTACAGCTATTTCAAAAACCTCGCGGTTTTATCATCAGCAGGCTTTGTCTATCTTTTGAAAGTTGTCAATTGTATGGCTGTGCAAAACAGACAACTGCAAATCAACAAAAGACTTTGTGTATGTGTGTGCATCCATTTTAGCCTTTCTGAATTAGTGGGCAAATTCTCTACCTCAGTTAACGCACTGCTTAAAATAATCATTAATGTTTCTTCCAGCAATCTTTTATTATCGCTGGATAAAACAAATATATGAGTAGAAAAAATGGGCTAGACTGTTTCTTGTGTTGCAGGAGCAGCTAGTAATGAGACATTTTGAAGTTCTTTTTACAAATGGTTCTTTAAAAAAAATAACTTAAAGATGGATTTTCATTGTTATCAGATATAATGATTTTTTAGGGTTGTCGAAAATATTATCGATATATCGAAATATCGATATTCTTGCCCAAAATGAAGAATATTTATATCGTATATTTTTCGCAGGCGATATATCGAATATCGAATATTTTTTTGTGATATTTTCGGCGATATTTTTGTTTTAGCGCTCGGTCGCACTGTTGCGAATGACTGTTTCTTGTGCTCTGAACATTTAAGACAAAATTTTTAAAAGTTATTTAATTAATTTTGATGCACAGAAATCGCAGTGCAAACTGTGCAACAAAGTTTTAGGAAGCAGTGAAAACTCAACAAATATAAAAGCGCACTTAAAAGCAAAGCTTGGAAATGCTTGGCTGTAATGCAGCTCATCAACGGAAAATCTAGCTATAAATGATTTTGAATTCTGGGAATTTGGGTCCTTTGTGTGCTGCTATTTATGCATTTTTTCATATTGTGGATATTTATATCGTGAAACACATTATACATATTTTTGTAAGTCTATAAAGGGGCATAAAAAGGCTCGTACATATTCAATCTCCGGAAGCTTTAATGTAAATCAATTATAATTATTTTTAAAATCTTCGAAAATTTTTAGACGAAAAATCAACCAAAGCAGACATTAGTTGTGGATGCGATAAAGAATTTGGGGGCTTTTGAAGTAAATATGGAAACTAAGTAATTGAATTTTTTTTGTGTGTGTATTTTTATTCCCATTTCTACTGCCAACGAAAGTGGTTATTCATTTGGAAATGTAAAAATATAAAAATTTATAATCGCGTCTTTGTCAGAATTGATTGAAGAAAAGCAAAAAAGTTAAAGGAATATATGTAAGGATAAAATGAAACAGGACTTTCATCAAATCTGTAGTTTTGCATTCACCTGCGACGCCATTACCATTACCAAGTTCAATTTGTGAGAGTTAAAAATTAAATAAAAACTTAGTAACTTTTGTTAATTTAATAAATATTTAATAAATCCATATTTTTTAATCGCAGATAGATTAAAGTTCTTATTACGCCTCAAATGACGCCTCAATTACCTCAAAAGACCTGTATATAGTTAAGATCCGGGTTTTTATTGAAAAATATCGAAAATATCGATAATATCGATGTTTTTAACACCAAAATATTTATATCGAAATGATACTTTTTCAATATCGTCAAAAAAAACGATATAGATATTTTTGATATATGTGACAACCCTAATTTTTTTACCACTCTTAAAATGTTTACTTATTAGTTCATTTTCAATATTATAAAATGTTTCTTTGCAAGCCGCTTTTATTCCAAGGCTTGAAGAAAATATAATAGAACATTTTTTTTTTGAACCGAACCCTTTTCAAAATTGTTTGCTACGGTCAGGTTTGGGTTCGGCAAGTAAAAAATTGTTCTGCTCCAATTCAGGTTCAGTTCGGACTTCCGGTTTGCAGCCCTGCCCATATGTTCTTCAATCACGCACATATCACTTGATGGATTCGGATAAAATTTGGCACTCAGATTGTTGATTATCGGGACTTCAACAAAGACTATATAAGATTTGTTTAAACTGTCAAAAAAAAAATCACTAAATTTTTAGAAATTTTTAAGGACCTTGGATTGCTATGAAGATTGGATAAATGCTAATTTAAGTCGCATCTATTAGATCCGCGAAATTGGTCAAATTTTCATTTGTGATTATTATAAGCACTTAATGAACGGGAAAATATTGAAAGTGTATATGTATGGACCAAACTATCTTAAAAACATTTCCACAATTGTCATTTGAGCTTCAAAATTTGAATTATGAGTTTTGGGAATCGTAAAGACTTAACAGATGAGAATTGTAGACGCGTAAATGGTTAGATCGAACGGAAGAAAAAGTCGCAATATTTTCAAAATGTTTGTATAAGTAAGACTATAAAATAGATGTGAAAATTGAATTGTCAAGATCAAGCGTTGCAAAAAATCCGGAAATACACAACATTTATGATAAGTTCAGTATAACATGAATATTTAAATGTAGGGAAACTAAAGACGGGTAAATAGGAGGTGTCGGGCAATCGACTTACAGAAACTTAAATATTTGCATGAAGTTAAAATAATATGAACAGGTGTAGATCAAACGGACCAAAAATCGCAAAGTTTAAAAAAAAGTTTTAATGAGTTTAGATTATCATAAAGATTGAATTGATGGCAATTTACTAGGCAATTCTTCACTTCTTTACAGCAAAGACAACTTTTTTTTTGTTTTAAGGCTAATTCCAGTTTTATTATGTTAATTAAAAAATAATTTTGCGTTAGCCAATTGTATATATTTTATTGATTTCATCATACACAACAAATTTCCACCTTTGATAATGTCCTAGGGTTATGAAAAGGTTTATTAGTTTCCTTGTACATCAACGCTATTAAAAACATTGTATCTATTGTTAGGCTATATCAATTTTGGCTATAAGCTGAATCATGGTATCATATGATATAGTTTGAAAAGTCGACATATGTAACACCTTTCAGCTTGGGGGATTTTCATTATACAGAAACTAGAATCCAATTCACAAACCTTTCTTCAAAGACATCGAAACGTTTAATTCGTTCGTTATGTAAGATATGTTGTTAGATCCAATTGGAATTGTGTTGGGGGTTGAAAGCGTGAGAGAGAGAGAGAGCCACTGTTGACTTCATAGTTTGCTAGATCCTGGACGTTTGCATGTGTGTGTGTGTGTGATAGCTTCGAATTTGAAAAGGGACTGCGCTGAAAATAGGGTAAAAACCTGACACGAAAAACAAACAAACAAGCAGGCATGTCCTGTCGGCCATGTCCTGCCCTGGCCTGGGTCATTGAACTTGACAACGCAACTCGCCTGTGCGCTCGTGTCTGTGTGTGTGTGTGTTTTCTAGTTTTTGTTTTGTTTGCGGAGATCATCGCCATCGTCATCGTCCTCGTCTGCTGCGGTTTGGCTGAAACAGCTGTTTTTGCAGCCCGCAGCCAGAGTATGCTACGTACGTTCGTTGAACCCAACATTGAAAACAAAACACAACAACAAACCCACAACAGAATAAAAAAAAGGGGGGAAAAACACTTGAAAAAACCCAAAGGCAAAACGAGCAAAAACATGTCACAAAAAGGCGCAGCTCAAAACAAAAGGAAATGCAATGCAAAATGCCAACGGGGAAGACATCTCATCCACACGCCAACACCGAGGACTTTTAATTGCACAGCAGTGCAGCCACCACCCCCCTTCCCCGTCTCCTACCACAACAAGCCCCTTTTGCCAGCGTCGTGTGTGAAAAGAAAGAAAGAAAAATGCGAACAAAATGTGTAATTGACACTTATGCACCAATATATCTGTGACCTCATTTCAAAATGTGTGTCGGCCAGGGAGCCTTGAGGTGGGTCAGGATATGTCTTGTCTTGAGGTTTGTCAAGGGATAATATTAAAGTCTGGACTTCAGGTCTTGATTGTAGAGTGATAGCAATGAGTTTTGGAACAACCCTTAATTGTCTACTAAGAAGAAGAAAGGAACTTCTTACCCAAAATTATGGGGAAACTCTGATAATATTCATAACTGTAAAGTATAAAGAACTATTTTCATAAAAACAACAAAGAAACGAATACGTCAAATTGTAAAATCCAATCGTTTTAACTTGCATACAGAAAACCACAGAATTAGGCAATAAAGGAAACAACACCCAGGACACCAGACACCAGTCCACCAGAATTCTCAAATGGACAACAATACAACAAACGGTTCATGTTAGAAATGTTGCATATTATAAGCACACCCTCACATATACGACTGAACCACAAAACGTACACCGAAAATTGTGCTCATATATACAGACACTTACTTGATCATAGCAATAAGAAAACATACTTAGTTTCAAACTTCTTAGCTGACTGATTGTATGCTCTTTGCTCTTGTCTTGTAAGTAATCTTTTTGTTTTGTATCAAGTATGACAATTGTGTTTTGGTTTTCTTGAGCCCTGATGACAAATGCCGACGGCATATTGATATATATTGAAGATGTAAGCAATCTGTGTTTAAAATAAAAATAAAGCACATTAAATATACACGTTCTTGAGCCTGCCAACATTTAATTTCTTAAAGTATTTTCGTTAATATGTTTTGTATTTGGCTCTAACATTATTTCGAAACTCGTTTCAGTAAAAATTAAGAAATGAAGGGTCATTGGTTTAAGTTCAACCGATTTTTAAGCGAAAACACAATAGTCACTCCTCGGAAAAAAAAACTTGCCTTCTCAAACGCATGGGAAAGCTTTTTCGAGTTTCTTCTTTGTTTTGTAAACGTTTAAGCTCAGGAACTATTTGTAAGTGTATTGTCCTGTTTCTTTTCATAAAAAAATAATGCTTGAATCGACTTTGGAAATGATCGGTTGCGGTTCTCAACAGTTTTAAAAGGTTTTTTCGGTATACTTTCCCTGATTTCTTCTGGATAAAAACAGAAGTTAGAAATATATAAGAGACTATGTTACCGTTCTTTTGAAAGCGAGAAAGCGTACAATTGATGTTTTGTTAAATTTGAGCAGTTGATGTAATAATGCTGTAGGGTTATTAATATGAAAGGATATTGCTTGTACAATTAAGGTTAGCATAAAATACATCAAGTTAAGTTCATAAATGCCCCAATAATCTTATTGTTTCAAAATTATAACCTGAAAAATGACGAGGGATTTCTTTGAAATTTGAATAAGTTAGTGTTAGTTTACTACTAAAATGGAGTGTTAAAAAGATTTAGTTGTAATGCCAGGGAATACCAAGTTATGGGCTAATAAGTTCTCTTTAAATTTCGTAAAATCTAAGCTGGAGATATAGAGGAAGCATTTACTTCGTTTTAGCTGGATATACATCAAGTAAGCGTTATATTTAGACCAATAACCTCATTTTACCAAAACTATATCATGAAAATGACGATGGATTTCTTTGAAATTTTCATAAGATGTTGTTAGTTTACTACTAAAATGCTGTATTAAAAAGATTTAAATTGTAATGATAGAAAATACCATGTTAAGGGCTAATGAATTTGTTTAAGGTTTCGATATAATCATTTTTTAAGTAGACAAGACATAAAAACTTAATTGCATTGGAAATACACCAGCTAAGTTTATATTTGTTCCAATAACCTCATTTTAATAAAATTAAATCATATAAATGACGATGGATTTCTTGGAAATTTAGATAAGTTAATGTTAGTTTACTACTAAAATGGTAGGTTAAAAAGATTTGGTTGTAAGGACAGAAGATACCATCTTAAGGGCTAATAAAAATGTTCAAAGTTTCGCTATATTAGTTTTTTAAGCAGACGAGAGATAAAAATTTAGTTGGAGCAGGAAATACACCAGTTAAGTTTATATTTGTTTCAAAAAACTCATTATAATAAAATTAAATCATTTAAATGACGATGGATTTCTTGCAAATTTGGACAAGTTAATGTTAGTTTACTACTAAAATGGTAGATTGAACAGATTTGGTTGTATTTACAGAAAATACCAAGTTAAGGGCTAATAAATATTTTCCGAGTCTCTGAACAATTAGTTGCAGTAAGAAATACTTATCTACGTCAAGTTAAGTTCATTTTATCAAAAATTATTTCATGAAAATGACAAAAAAGAAAGTTCATTAAAAGATTTGGTTTTAATGCCAGCGACTATGCCATAACAAAGTCTAATCAATTTTCGCAAAAAATGTTGTTATATGAAACCGGCTTTTGGTCTGTGCTATTAATATGCCCTTTATGTACGTTACGTAGCCATATTTGTCCAGACAGACAAACCAGACACCGAAAGTGTGGGCAATTAATCAAACCGTTTGAGGACTCTGTCCACGCATCTCCCAGCTAATTATGGACGAATTTGTTGGTACTTACTTTTTTTTACGAATTCTGCGGTTTCTTTTTTCCGGCAGGGAGGGGGAGCGGGAACTGGAGGTGGTCTATTGATTGCACACAACTTCTCAACCTTAACTCGAGCGCCGACTCGCTCGCTCCTTCGTTCTGTTCTGCTCTGCTGCTGTCTCGCTTTGGCGCCTTTGTCGAATTTGCTGGTTCAATTTTATTCGGTTTTCTATTTTTGGTAGTTTATGGACAGACAACACTTTTGCACAATTATTGAGAGCACACGAAAAAAAAAGTTGGACAAATTGAACTAGGACACGCGTCGACGTGGGCTTAACAATTAGATACTAGAGTAATATTGCAATTGGTGTGTCCCGGACTCCAACCGAAAAAAAAATGATGAGAATTGAAATGCAAATTCGAGTGCACAATTATGGCTGTTGTTAGTTGCAGTTGTTGTTGTCTTAGTTGGAAAAAATTGAGAACACAACAAATTCCTAACTGAATATACAACACAAAAACTGGTGCAGAGGAGTCAAAAAATTATAAATGAATGTTCTCGAATGAGAAACACAACCGAATGGAATCAAAACCGAACGAAAGCAACGAACGAACACGTACGACTGAGCCTGAACAACAGAAGCGGCAGCAGCAGCAGCAGCAGCGGCGGCAGTATCCTTGTATCCCAACAACAACAACAACAACAACAATCCCTTTATCCTTTCCAACGCCCCAACACCAGGACAGAGACAGAGCTAGGCAACAACCACCGAACGCTGCTTTTTCCCTAACGTTCCATCTCGCTCCGTAAAAAGCCTAGGCCGGCCGGTACACACCCTTTTGGGCAGAGAGACAGAGTCAAAGAGAGAGAGAGAGCGGAAAGAGCATAAGCACCAAGAGAGCGCAAGTCCTGGTGTATAGTGTGGCGGGGGGGGTGACAGCATTAGAAAGTCTCGATGTGTAAGCCTTTTAAAAACTTTTGCCAAAATTTGTTACTGCAAGCTGATAATTTCCCTCATTAAGTGACTGAGTACACACTATTTCCAGCTCTTTTATAAAAACATCGGTGGATTATAATGATAGCTTAGAGTCGTTGAACTTGGTGTGGAAAATCCTTTTAATGATATATTAAATTTTTCAAAATTTGTCAAATGTGTCCAAAAGTTTCCAATTCATAGCCCAAATAATTTCTGATATATAGCTCGGTACCACTTTTGAACCGGTTACACTGTGCAACACTAAAAAGTTGATACGGTCGAGACAAAAAAATTCTGAAAGGGTATGTTAGTAGTACAAAAACCTTCCGTGGGTTTGGTCTGGTTAGCTGCCGATTTCTTTTTATAGCACTTTGAAGTTTTAAGCATATGATTGGGACTTGTAACTCCCTATCTCCTAAACTATTTGGAATTTCGCTTTGACGTCTGAAAAGAAGTTGTTGCTCTTGACTTGGTTTACAAAACTTACAAAAATTTCTAAGTAACAATTCAAAATAGTAACATCTTTAAACTCAAAATTGCAAAAATGTCGTAAATTCATCATGTTTTCCCCTCATTTTGTACTGTTTTTCAACTTTTCTTGAAAACTATAACGAATTTGACCAGGCAATGAAGGACGAAAAAGTAGCATAGACTAACGTAAACAATCGGTTGGAACATACCAACTTCATTCGAATGGTCCTTCAAATAGTTAAAGACCCTGAAAGATGAATAATTTCAACCAAAACTCGAAAAAGTACAGTTTTTGGTAGAAATTGGCTGATACTATCAAAAATTTCGATTGTTTTGTATTAAATCAATAAAATTGTCAAAAATATAACTTAAAAAATGTAGCTAAAGAAATTTAATTTATTTACTTTTTTACCAATAAAATTCGTTTTTTTTCGAATTTTTTTTGACAGTTTTTCATGCTTTTGGTCTTTTTACTATATCAAAGAGTACTTAAATGAAGTGTGTTCGTACTAACTGTTTGTTTATTTTGGTCTAAGCAACAACTTTTACCTACATTACTTGTCCAAATTTGTAACGGATTTCAGAAAAAAGTTGAAAAACTGAAAAAAGTTGTGAAAAATTGATTTTTTTGGACATCTTTTGTAATTTTAAGTACCAAGACGTAATTTTTTTGATTTGCTACTGAGAAATTTTTTGTAGGCCAAGCCAAGAGCAACAACTTTGCTAAAGACACTAAAGCAAAATTCAATATAGCTTACGAGATATGGAATCATTAATCCTACACTGAAGCTGAAAAGTTCATAAGTCAATAAAAAGAAAACGGCAGCTAATCAGACCAAACCCAGGCAGGGTTTTTATACCACCATCACACCCTTTCAGAATTTTTTGGTCTTGACCGTATCAACTTTTTTGAGTTCAAAAATGTGTCACAGTGTTATATACCGCTTCTAGATCAGTAACATATACAACTCCATTTTGATTTATTCTAAAGGATTCCGATGATATGGCTCTGAACCACTTTTGAACCGTTTTTAAACGCTTTCGATTCAGTTCACAGGATATAGCCTAATAACACTCGGAGCTTAAATCACGTACAATTGGGAATTAGCTGTTTTTTTTTGTTTAAAGCTATTTGTAGAGGCAGGCAAAAGGAGCCGCACTGCGCTCCCTTATAAATTCGTCTTTGTAGCTTTCACCCATCTTAAGTACAGTTCGGTCTGACCATATCCATTCCATAGTGTCGCCCAAACGTAAAGGTTTGGTTGAAGATTTATTGCCAGGTTTTGCCATTCTTGGAAATATTGTAATTTTTCGTAGTCGGTTACCTTTTGCATGTACTTAAAATGGATGTCGGTTGTATATACGTGAAGAGGCGAAAGTCTAGTATCCAGATGTATCATTCTGACGGAACAATCTTTTAAAAAAATAACTTGAAAATGGTATTAGCCCCACAGTTGAGCGTCATAGGTTAATTCAATAAAAGGAATCTTCTGTCTATGGGGTTGAATGCAGCTCTGAAATCTACAAAGAACGCTTACAGCTTTCCTCTGCGATGCATTTTCAATGGTAGAACAGCCCTTTCGCAACCTGGTCCGAAACTCTGACAGAGCAGAACCGAAAGATCATTTTCCAACAGGACAACGCATCAATGCATGTAACACAAGGCAATAATGTTCGGTTTTTCGGACATGAATCCAATGGAAAACATGTGAGCGTTGCTGGTCCGAAGGATTTATGCTCAAAACCCTAAGTACAACAGGGCAATAATTAAGGCATGGAAAGAACTGTCCCTTAGTGATTTTATAGAATAGAATCTATGAGTAAATTTGTGCTAGGGGAGGTTACTCTTCTTATTAAAATGCATATAAATATATTAATTAGTTAACATTTTTCTATAGTTTATTTTATTTAAAAAAGTGCGGCTATAGTGATGCACCTCGCACAAATCGAAAATGATTTTTAACGCTCTTTCGAACGGTAATCACCAAGATTTTCTAGCTCTACTCTGTTTCTATGCGTACACTGAAAAAACAAGGTGCGGCTATAGTGTTGATCCATAGTTTAGCCATGCCTGTCTGTAAGTTCATATAAAAGTACATATCTTTGATATGGTAAGAGATAGAGGTTTGACTTGTATGGGACAAATACTTCTTGCACTTGCAGGCAAATCAAATTTTTAAGTCACAGGATGCTACGCCCCCTTCCGCCCCTGCAATTTAGAAAACCCCTCATATCTCCCACAGATTTGCAGATAGATGGTTTTAACCTTCAAGAGATATTTTGTAATCATGATTATTTATCGATTCGCCAAAGAAATGATGAGGATCGGATGAACGATAGTCGAGTTATAAGGAAAACAAAAAATGTTGATGGGCAGCACTGGACTCACTTTATGACTTCTTTATCACTTTGTGTGGCTTCTATTTAAAATATATCACATGAATGCAAGTTTTGGGGGATTTAAAGTTGGGCTTCACCGACTTTCTAACTTGTTTTTTGGGAAAATGTAACATAAACATTTGAAGTCGATTTGCGCGGGCTACGAATTCATTTTAGAACCATGGTTTCATGGTGAAATTTTCTTAGAACTGACCGTAGATTTCATTTTTGCTATACGCTTTGGGCGAAAAAAATTGACAAAATCGAATTAGATGGTATCAGTTAACTTTCTTATCTTAACGAACGAGCACCTGGAGAGTCACGACAGGCATTTTCGCGCGATGTGTTTGACAAACTGTCAACGGCCAGTTCAAGCGACTCAAACGAAGGGTCCATCGGGTTTGACAAGACATCACAGCCGACTGCAAATCAGCTAACTGACTAAGGCCGGCATCCCAACGCTTCCGCAGCCGCCCTACAGCCCAGATGTGGCTACCCGGACTTTTTTTGTTTCCTCGCCTGAAAAGGCCGTTGAATAGCAAGGATTTTGAGACGACAGAGCTCTCAAGAATATTCCGGAGAATGCCTTCCGTGACGCCTTCAATGCTTGGAAATGGTCGAGACCCAATATCACCGGCTGAAAGACTTCCGGTTATATTTAGATTCTTAGTATCCGGGTCAAAAAAGTACTCATTAATTCATTGAAAACATGACAACATAAAGGCCAACTAGTTTATCATGTTATCATATGTTGAACAGTGTGAAGGCAGCCTTACTTCTTTGTACTTACTGTAAACCGAAAAATTTAAGAAAAGCGCGTTCTTGATTGAAGCACAAAATTTGTTGGACTCAGGACAAATCCACGTACATACACTGCAAGCTTCGCTTCGATTTAAGACTGCACTGTCAAAATAGAGACTCCATTGTCGGAAGAGGGACGGACTCTATTTACGGAATACAGACTGCTCTGTCGGAAGACTCATTCCACTGTCGGAAGACAGACTCTACAGTCGGTAGAGAGACTTTACTGTCGGAAGAGGGACTCCAGACTCGGAAGACAGATTCCAATGTTGGTAAACAGAATCCACTATTGGAAAACTCCACTGTCGGAAAACAGAATCCACTATGGGAAGAGCGAATCGAAGCTTGCATTGTAAGTCGATTTTGTTTTCAATCCAAGAGTTTAAGTAAAAGCGTTTTTTCTAACATTTTTCAGCTTACTGTAGGGTCGAAAAGTTTTTAATTCAAGAACGTTTGTTCTTATTTTAATAGCATTAACAATAGTTTTTCGATTGTAGAATGTTTCGTACTCAATTTAAGTACATACGTGAACAAAACTTACTTGAAAATTTAAGTACAAAATGGTATAAATTCTATCACCATCAACCAAGAATACTCCCTGGAAAAAATTGTATAAATATTTCTCCGACCTAGAATAAAAATTATACAGAACAAGAAAACTTTGATAATATCCAAAAGAAAGAAAGTCGGTCAAGCTCGGCTGTAATATACTCTGTAACTGCAGTGAACTCTCTGACCTTTTAGATTAAGTATCGTTAAATTTGTTTGGATTTGAAGGTTTCCACGACATTTTTATTTATGCTTTGAACCATGCTTGTTTGGGGGATTTTCAAATTTGATTGACTTCGTCCAAGAGTGGAAAAGATCTGTTCCAACTTTATAACATAATATTTTGTATTCAAAAAACCTTTTTTAACCCAACCAATTCTTAATTATAAAGAATTTGGTTGGGGATTTAGGTTGAGGAAACATATCAATTTTGATATGATTTTTATCCCACAAGATTTGGAAACATTTTGATTTTCCATTATCGTAAAAGGATTTAGCACAAAATCTGGCTAAGACTCAGCTCAGACAGAAAAGCAAAACATTTACTCATGCTACCGCCGGCCGGCTGACTTTTGTAGGGTTTTCCCTCTTTAACTAGAGAGAGAGAGAGTGGCTCTCTCTCTTTCAGCCGGCTTGGGGTGGGCAACGCCAGAGAGAGCACCTTACAGCAGCAGTCTATTAATCAGCACATACACTTGCCCCGCACACACACACACACACACACACAGCTTCCGTGTTATAAATAATGTAATTTCTACGTTTCGGTTGACAACAGTTCTCCTTCTGCCCGTGTGGAGAGGCAGAGAGGGGGTTGCACGAAAGCTGGGCTAGGTGTTGGCGGCATGTGCATATTTGCTTCTTGAGTGGCAACCGTTTGCTTTTTTAAAGGATGTGTTTCTTTTTTTTTGCTTTCCTTTTTTTGCATAGGCTCTTGAAGATAATTCCGGTTATCCTTTGACCCAATTCGTTTAATTTTATGTGGCATGTCGATGTTTGGTTGTTGTTGTTGATTTTCTTATCATTTTTCTTTACGCCAAAGCGGGGGTTGGTTTTTTTTTTTATAAGTGAAAATCAAGGTGTGGCTCTGCCTTAGATCTCTGAATTAGATAATATGCTGGGGGAGTGCATACGCTTTTGATTTCAAGAGTCACAGGGCGATTTGGAAACTGAAAATACATGAACACAATGCTGGAGTGGAAGTAGCACATAGAGGTATGAAGCGCTATAAGCCAACTACAAGCACTGCTACTCCGAGACGCAATACTTGAAGGGTTCAAAATTGTTGTTGCAGCGCCCCTTTTTGGTCTATACCTTTAAGCCCGAAACAAGAGCCAATTTCATCATTTTCTTTTGTAACATTTAAAACAGCGGTCGGCAAAGGTAGCAGAGACATAGCGGAGATTCCGTCCATGTGTGAAGCTTAAAAGCTCTTTATACTACAGCAGAACCATTCGGTCTTAAAAAAAAAACGCTCTTGACTTTATTCTGTTTCGGTCTAGAATTTGGAAAGCAATGAGCTCTTGAAAATTCTTATTTTGAGTACGAATCGTTCTTAAATTAAAAATTGACTGTTAAAAACTCAAAAATAGTAAAAAAAATTCTTGATTTAAGAAAAAAAATTTAATAGAAGATCATTTGATCATAAAATCAAAAATAGAAAAAAAATTCTTGATTCAAGAAAAAAAGTTTTAATTTAAGCTCATTTCGTTCTTGAAATCGAAATTGACTCCTAAAAACTAAAAAATAGAAACAAAATTCTTGATTCAAGAAAAATAGTTCGAGATTAAGCTCATTTCGTTCTTGAGTCCTAAAGCTCATTCGAAATTGAGTCCTAAAAGTTCAAAAATAGATATAAAATTCTTGATTCAAGAAAAAAAATTTTAAATTAAGATCATTTCGCTCTTAAATTCGAAAGGAAATAAAATCAAAAATAGAAATAAAATTCATGAAAAAAACTTTTAATTTAAGCTCATTTCGTTCTTGAAATCGAAATTACTCCTAAAAATAAAAATAGAAACAAAATTCTTGATTCAAGAAAAATAGTTCGAGATTAAGCTCATTTCGTTCTTGAGTCCTAAAGCTCATTCCAATAAATAAAATCTTGATTTAAGAAAAAGAGGTTTAAATTAAGATCATTTCGTTCTTAAATTCAAAATTGACTTCCAGAAACTCAAAAATTTAAATAAAATTCTTGATTCTAGGAAAAAAAAGTTTTAATTTAAGATCACTTCTTTCTTGATGTAAAATCGAGCTCTTACTTTAGGTACGAATCGCTCTTAGCTAACTAAAATAAGTCTAGATCAAGCTTATTTTGAGCTCTAAAAGTTTTAAAAATAATTCCCAAATCATGGTTAACATTTCTAAAGCATTCTTGAAATCAAGTATCTAGGGATTTTTAAGAAGGCTCTTAAATCAAGAATTTTCGTATTTAAATCCAGAACTTTATGGTTTCTTCAAGTTTTGAAACTGAAAATATTATGATTTAAGTACGGAAGTACTTAACTTAAGTACAAATCGCTCTAAGCTAACACAAATAAGTCCAAGTCATGCTTATTTTAAGCTCTAACACTTCTTAGAAAAATTCCCGAATCGTGCTTAACATATCCAAAACGTTCCTTAAATCAAGAATTTAAGGATTTTTTAAAATCGCTCTTGAATCAAGAAATTATGTACTTAAATCAAGCATTTCTGGTTTATTGAAGTTTAGAAACTGTAAACTCTAGGTGTAAGTACGAAAGTTCATAATTTTTCTCTCAGAAAAAGCCTCTGCATGATACAGTGAGGGAACAACTATGGTTAAATGAAACATTTTCTGGCTTTTTGAAGTTTTGAAAATGAAAATTCTGGATTTAAGTGAGGAAATTCTTGATTTTTCTCTCAGAGTATGCCTCTGCTAGCTGTTTGAAAGTTCTTTTCACATTATCAGCATTATCTCAGTAGCCTATGGCAACTTTTCTGCTCGCTTTGCCGACCCCTGATTAAACTCTAAAGAATCATTTTCGATTGAATTGAGCAAAAAGTTCGAGCACAATTTAATCCCAAATAGGAACATTTTATGCATGTTCTGTATTAACTTAAGCTTGATATGTAATATTGATTTGATCCCTGGATAAATAACTCTTCTTCATGTCCATAGGACTTCCTCATACACTTCAAAGACCTCACCTGTTTTGGTTAGTTGAAGACTTCTGAAGAACAAAGAAATAAATATAAAAATTTTTGGTCTCCACTGGGACTCGAACACACAACCATTTGCTCTGAACACGCACATCACCATACCCATCGTTTGTTGCAGCATGTCTGAAATATGTATTTCTTCGCAATCCAATTTATGGACATGTGATCTCGAGATGGATTGCAATAAGCACATTTGGAATGATTCAAGTTCGAAAGGCAAGGGCCAATTCTGAAAATATTGAATTGTGTAGAACATTCTGAAATTCGAGATTGAATTTTCAAGCTCCGGCACGAGGCTTACTCCAAGATTTAAAAGATTAAAAATAACTCGACGTGTTTTTTTTCTGTACCTGAACAAAGAAATCTCAGAGATGGTAACAGAATCTTTTACCGAGAATTGGGGCCATCTATTAGTCAAGCTATGACCATAAGAAAGCTCTGCTAATACAGGTACAGAGTATATTCCTGTCGGGCTGGACCGACTTGTTTTTTTCTGATACCTATTCAGGGATCAATTATTTTGCTTATCAGGCTCATTGTATAATTCTATCATTTTGTTCGTATCGTACTTGCGTGGATGAACTGTTTTCATTGAGAAACTGTTAAGTCCGAAATACTGAGCATGTGTACCACGTTTAAAATTGCGTCGATGTTAACGTCGGGTTAAGGTTGATGGTTGCTTCAAATGGGGGGGTCGAAAAGCAAGTTGGCTCAAGCAGGGCTAAAGCTGCTAGACATCGAGGAATTTGTAGTGCCTCGCATTGAAGACTTTCGTGGTGCCTCTCGTTGAGGGCTTTTGTTGGGCCTCTCGTAGAGGACTTTCGTATGCCTCGTGTTGAGGGCTTTTGTGGTTCCTCTCGTGGAAAACTTTCATGGTGCACTCATTTCTTCGTGTTGATTTCGAGAACTCTTAGTTGGGGTCACTTGGATGTGATCGCCTGGTCAAACTATAGCTGGACTATTCCTCAAACTCGAACAACCACATCACTTCTCTTTCCATTTCAAGTCTCCTTCCTAAAACTACGTGTGAGTTGAAGTAAAAGCACTTTGAAAAAGCATTTCCATACTCTAATTAACATTTCAAAACAAAAACCACCCCTTTTACGTTACAAATGCAACCATATGTCTTAATTTTTCCTAAAACTTGAAAAACAAAAACCAAAAAAATCCTCCACATGTCGAAGGTCAGTTTATTGAAAAAGTTGTGACAGCAACTGAAAGGAAACTCGTTTGTTGTAGAGTGGAAAATCTAAAATGAAAAGCTAGCCAAATCGCCCCTTTTTAAGCAGAACGAGTTATGTAACACTTTCCTAGTGATCCAGCAACCACCAGACGACGATCGTTGGCCATTAGCAGGCAAATGCAGCAGCTGCAAGATTCAGGCGACTTATTGACACTTTGTATTGGTGTCAGGGCTAGGGGTAAAAAAATAATTTGCACCCCGCGAATTTGCTACAAATGCGAATGAGTTCAATGCACTTGCGCCTTTTGTCTTTCGCTTGCCTCAAGCAGAGATTATAAATGTATCGAGACTTGAGGGTGGCCGTTAAATGAGACATAACGAAAGGTGAGTTCTCATAATTAGACGTGGGTTCAATTAGCGTGAGATCTTCAAAAAAATAACAGTGGGACGCACCTGCTCGCTGTCTGTGTAGGATATTGAACTCTGACACAATGTTATGTACGCACCCCCCAACCCCAGCCTTGCATCCCATCTCTGCCGGCCGGTGGCCAAGTTGGTTATGTGGTACACACGCTTGCTCCACCTTTTGCCAAGTTGCCAAATGTCTGTGTATTAGTGGGGCGTTGTTTTGATTTTCATAGATTGCGCAATCTACGCGGCATACAATTCTTTTTCCTGGCACCCAGGAAGCATAGAGAGAGAGAGGAGCTCCATTGCGCATGTGTGGGGGAGGCATTAAGGGGAAGCTATGGGACATGGTTAGGGGGGCTGCGCACAATGCGCGGAAATTGAATTTGTGGCAAATAGCAAAAGGAACAACCACATGCAACAACAAAAAGCTCAGAGATTTAAGGACACCGAGGCAACACATACCCTTGCAAAATAAGGACAAGGGAATGGGATTATACCAGACTTATTTTGAGCTTAAAGTTGCTTTTTTTTAAAGCTTTGAGGGTTGTAAGTACTGTTATATACTCTGTACCTGCAGTAGAAGCGCTGCTGCTGAACTGCGGTAACGAACTTTCATAACCTGACCAATAGAAGGCTTTATCCAGTGCTTTGAACAATGCTTTTTGAGGATTTTTTAAAACGGACCAATAGATGGCGCCACTATTTTGGCCTTGTGGCGGTCCCAGTTCATCCTCCAATCACAATCACAGTCCCAGATCATCCAGCTCCAATCACAGTTCCAGTTACTCTAACTAGTTCATACATTACTATCGACGCACGACACACTTAGCTCTTCGCCATTGTGTTACACTCATTCTTATCGGCAACACGCTGTCCCCAATAAACCGAAATAGTAAACGTGGCCTAGCCTTTTCTGAAAACAATTACACACAAACAGTTTGCGACGAAAAACAAAAGCTGGCAACATCGCAGCAAAAGTGAAATGTGCATAAAACATTAAACAAAAGCCCAGAGACATATATTACAGCAGCAACTACACAACAAAAGTAAAATGTGCATACAGTAAATGCTCACAGTACATGATTACGGTGTCTGCAGCACACAACCTGCGATCGCCGAGGAAGCTACGCTCCAACCAGGATTTGCGCATTCGCAATACTGCATTCCAGTGGTTTTCACCAATTTAATTTCTTGAAACAATTATGAAATTTCGACGGAAACATATACGCACAATGGAGCACAAGTAACTGTTTAGTTACTGTTAAGTCACTGTTCAGTCACTCTTATGTCACTGTTTAGTTACCGTATAGTCACTGTTATGTCACTAATTAGTCTCAGTTTAGTTCATTTTCAGTCTTTGTCCAGTCACAGTTTGGTTACTGTTCAGTCACGGTCCAGTCACTGTTTAGTAACTGTTCAGTCTTTATCTAGTCACTGCTAATTTACTGTTTAGCCACAGTTCAGTCACTGTTTTGTCATTTTTGGTCACTGTTTAGTTACCGTTTAATCACTGTTAAGTCACTGATTAATCACAGTTCAGTTCATTTTCAGTCACCGTCCAGTCACAGTTTATTTACTGTTCAGTCACTGTCCAGTCACTGTTTAGTAACTGTTCAGTCATTATCTAGTCACTGCTTATTTACTGTTTAGTCACTGTTTTGTCATTTTTGGTCACTGTTTAGTTACCGTTTAATCACTGTTAAGTCACTGACTAATCACAGTTTAGTTCATTTTCAGTCACTGTCCAGTCATAGTTTGGTTTCTGTATAGCCGCTGTCCAGTCACTGTTGAGTAGCTGTTTAGTCATTTTTTAGTCACTGTTCAGTCACTGTTATCAGTGTTGAGTCAGTGTTTAGTCACTGGTTAGTTATTGTTTAGTCACTGCTCAGTACCTTTTCAGTCACTGTTTAATCACTGGTTAGTAATTGTTTAGTCACTCTTCAGTCACTGTTTAGTCACTGGTAAGTTACTGTTCATTCATTGTCCACTGAAAGTTTAGTTACTGTTTAGCCACTGTTCAGTCACCTTTGAGTTACTGTTTAGTTACCGTTTTGTCACTGTTTAGTCACCGTTGAGTCACTGTTGAGTCACTTTTTAGTCACTGGTTAGTTACTATTTCGTCACTGATAAGTCAATGTTAAGTCACTGTTTCTCTTTTGTCACTGTTTAGTCACAGTTTAATCACTGTTAAGTCACTGATCCCCTCTTCGCGTCACGTGACGCTGAAATCCGAATACCGAAATTAATGATGTTTCACATCAAAAAGATTTCAATTAACAAAAACTACATCGTGTCAGTCCCACCGAATGCTTGGCAATTTATAGCCGAACGGTCTCAGCCTGTTCGCAGCAAACAGAACGATCATCCATACATGAAGACGTCAAAACAGAGTTCAACAAGCTTCTTCAGCCTGATTTAAATAGGCACTCATGAACCCTTGGTCCAGTACAATCCACCTTTCCAAAAGAGACCGACAAACATGACGCATCCACTGCATCGACTTCATAGCTACAGGCACATATGTCCGATCCTTAGGGGGAGTGGCTGTGGCTGTTCCAGTTCATCCAGCTCTAGTCACAGATTCAGTTCATCTTAGTTAGATTTACACATCACTATCAACTATCGATGTATCTTACATCTCTAACTCACACACACACACACTGACTTATCTCTCCGTCTTTCTGTGACACTCATTCTTAACGGCAGCACGCCGCCTCTAATAAACCGAACTTAAGCCTAATCCGTGCGTTCAACTTATTTTTGTGAGCTTATTGGCCATCTTAGGACGAACATAAAGAAAACTTTTACACCAACGGTCACCTTCGCCAGCTATAACGTCTAAGGGTTCTCAATACTGATAAGCAGAGGTGCCTCTTACCTTACCTTTCCTTTAAAGCACAAATCATTAATCAACCAATTTGAAGAGATAACTTTTTTGGTATCAGATCCAAAACCGATAAAAAAGTCGTAAAGTTACAGATAATCCATGTGCCCCTTTTGGCAAAGTGTAGTATGAAAAGTTGCTTTATTGCAATTTTCTGTGTTGCCGGGTGGTGTACCACAGACACGCATACATGTATATGTGCTCATGCACGTAGTATTTGTATTTGTGTGTGTCTGTGTTTTTAATATAACGACCGGCTTTTGCTTTTGTTATTTCGTTAGCACATAAAATGGTTTTGATGTTTTTGCGCATTTCCACATTTTTGTTGTTGTTTTTTTTTTTGGGAATATTTTTGTCTGTTACCTCAATTGCAACAGATATTTATATGTACATGGCCATGTAAGTAAGTACATATCTATGTACCTGTCATCAGGGAAGCATTTCCCTCTTGTTGGTTGTGCAGCATCCATGGAATGGGGTTAGGCTAAACGGATGATGGGGATGACGGGGGAAGCCAGCATTAATGTTACAAAATAAACAACATTAAAACACAAACCGCATGCATAATTGAAACTGATAAGAGTCGGGTTGAACCATTGAATACAAAGTGATCAAGCGCCTGCTTAAAGCTAACGAATCAGCTCAGTATGATGACCAGGGATGCGAAGCGGTTTTGAGTCGAAAATTTGAAACTACTGAACCAAAACTTTGTGAAGACAAAGAATTATTTTAGGAAAATTGAGTTGGAATTTCAGTGGATTTTGTTTTCCCACTTACGGATTTAGGCATAGGCAAATCCCGAACTCTTGCTTGTTAAGACAGTGTTGGATCAAAGGTTATTGTTTTCCTGATCCGGGGTTCCACCATTTTTCATTACTTGACCGAGCCCGCTCAAATTATCGAATGTTGCCTACTTTTGGTCTTTTCCTTAAGGAACACAACTTTTGTCAGCATGGGCTGTCACTGAGTAGGACCGATGCTAACTGTACGTATAGCCATGATATAAATACAGTTTTCACATTCAGTTTCTTGAATCAAATTTTAGTTTCCGAATTTGATCGATAAGAATTCATTTGTGTTCTTAATCAAGAATGCAAACCCCAGAGTTGTGTTAGGGTTTTTCAACCATCGATCCTTACCCAAAACCAATACTTCTAAGCCCGGACCCCCCTGATTGGAAAAAGATTCAGAGAAAGACTCAGAGCATGACTTTAGTTAGGTTTTTTCTAGACTTATAAAACTATCAAAAATAAATTTGTTGTGCTAAATTGGAATATCAGCATGCTCAGGTGTGTCCCAGAATTCTCTAGAGGTTTTCGAATAAGCCTTAGCATTTCAAAATAAAACTACTTGACTTTTTATTACGTGACGAAATGTGTGGGCCAAACAACCCTGCTAGCAGAATTTAACTAATAACTAATTACTAGAGTTTTAGATATTTTAATGAAAATTTTAATTTGGGGTTTTTACAACTGAATAGTACCTTAACAGTTTTGAGCTCTAAGCATTATAAATTTTAAAGTTATTTATTTTAAGTAAATGAACTAAAAATACATTTACATGTGCTAACAATTAAGTTATTAATCAGAATTCAATGAGTCTGAATCATTCAAGGACTTTATCTAACTAAACATATATTCTGGAAATTTTTGCTGTTTTCGACAGAGAGCGGATCTGATGTTATGAGTCCATCGTATTACTTCTGTTGTGTCCACGGGTATGTAAACATGTGCAATATGCCAAGCTTCTCTCAATCTATTGGCATGTGTGCTTATAATTTTTCGCACAAAGCAATGGAACCTACAGCTTTCAGCCGAATCCGAACGGCAAAGCTTTTTCATGGCTGGCTAGTTACTTTACAGCTGACGCCAATTGCTGGTAAAGGTGACCGGATGTGTTACATCTAATTTATAAAGAACGAAAACGAACTTTCTTATGAGATGGTCCGAGGCGGGATTGAAACCACGCCTCCCGCACAGCAGGCAAGCACACTAACCGCTGGGCTACACCCGGCCACGGGTATGATTTTGCGTAAATCTCGGAATACTTTATTCCTTCGATCAAGGCCTTCTTCGGACATCATGCCAATAGGAAGTGCACAGAAGACGGCATGTAAATCCAAGTATAGGTGTCAACAAATATTTCAGCTGTTTAATGGCATATAAACGAAATGCATCTGTATTTGACTTCATATCCACTATGAAAATTTTTTTAAAGTTCAAAGATGTCAGTATACGCTCAAAAACCATATTCAGGGTTTGTCCTAAAGGAAATAGGTAATAATATAATATAATATTTGTTGTTAGCTAAATACCAGACTAGTTTTGAACCAGTTCCAAATCAGATTGAACAAAATGGATTCAAAGCTTCGAGTATTTAGCTGGAATTACAGTCTGACAAAGGATCTAAGTGAGAAAAAGTGAGAAAGTCGGTCAAGCCCGACTATAACATACTCTGTACCTGGAGTAGGAGCTGAATGCAGTGCTGCTGCTGTGTCTCTCTCTATCTCTTTCTCTCTCGCTCTTTTTCTCTCTCTCTCTCCCTCTAAGATTGTGTGGTGTTCGTTGTGAAAGGGTGGGAGGAGGGGTGGCGGAGGGTGCTTGGTTCACTTTTTTGCTCATAACTTGAGAACCGCTCATCCGATCTTTATCATTTTATCGGCAAATCGATACATTTCGATAATTACTAGCTATCTGTAGAAGGTACAAATCATCTAACTACAAAACTGTGTAAGATATGACGTTTTTTCGAAATCGCGGGGGTGGGAGGGGGCGTGGCAAAAAATAAAAATAAACCTGATCTGCCTGCAAGTATAAGCAACATTTGTCCCATACATGTCAAACCTCTATCTCTTATCATCTCGGAGATCTGTTTATTCATACGGACGGACGGACAGACGGACAGACAGACATGGCATGGCTATATCGTCTCGGCTGTTGATGCTGATCAAGAATATATATACTTTATATGGTCGGAAATGATTCCTTCTCTCTGTGACATACTTTTGCACAAACTTAATATACTCTATGTACCTTCGGTATAGAGTATAATAAATGCCAAATTTGGGTTTAATCGTGTAGAAATAAAAAAAAACATCAAATCCACCGTCTAATTATCTGAATTAAGTTCTAGTTTCGTCTAAATCGTAATTGGCCCTAAGAACCAATTCGGTTTGTTAACCCCCCTTTAACCTGAACCTAATCCGACCAGTTCTGCTTGGAAAAAGATTCTGAGAGAGAGAGAGAGACTCAAAGCATGAATTTAGTCAGTTTTCTAGTCTTATAAAACTAGCAAAAATAAATTCGAACATTTAAATTTCAAAATCATCAAAACTCATAATATACGGTTATGTCCCAGAAATCTTTAAAGGTTTTTTTATAAACGTGGGCATTTCAAATTTAAGCTGTTTGACTTTATATGTGAAGGGGCAAAAATATGCCCAGCTACTAGATTAGATAACGAAAGCGGTTTTCCTTCCATACTATCTAGCAGCCGGACTTATTATAGTCCAAGTTTAGTTCGAAAAGCAATCTTTTATACAAAAACCTCTAGATATTTCCACCACTGCCCTGACTATGATCTCGAGAAGAACTTCAAGTTGTTAAATGTAAAATATAAAAAACAAACACTTTTGCAAGCCTTAGTAGAGAACATATAAATGAGGACCATTCGAGTATTGATTAATAATTTTAGCAGCTTCGTAAGCTGGACGCTTCCTTCTCAACCCAAACAAGTCAAAAATTTCTCGATCTAAGATCTCCTGAACCAAACCTCGAATACCTAAGGTTCCATTAGAAAGAGAATGGTTCCGAGAGCCAACCTTTAGACTTTACAACGAGTTCGAGTCCACGAAGCGAACCTTTACAGAACTTTAGAGAATATCAAATCAAACTTCTTAATTCCCTTAAGTCAGTTGAATGAAGATCAGAACAAATTGAAAGTTAATTATAGACTAAACCAGGAGTTTTCGCTGTGCTTAGCCTTAAGCTAAGCGTAGTGTAACAACAACTTCATGTGTGTTCTTTTTTTCTTTTTTGTTATATTTCTGTGGCAAATTCAAAAACACAACAGCAAATAGGTGTTTTGATTTCGTGAGTATCAGATAGCCAAGAGCAGACACACATATTAGTAGGCATTAATCGGGTTTCTCTTTCTATTTCTTGAGGTTAATGCTGTTTGAGACATATTTCCTTCATTTGTATTGGGGTCTACGCGGCCGTGAGCTGGCACTGGTCATCTCTAAACAAAACCTGATTATTATCAAAAAAATCCTCTATAACTTAGAAAAGGGTTGAATTAGTTCAGAAGCGGCTAAGAGTCATAGATTAATTAAGCTATGTACCTAAAATTTGTTGGTGTTAGATACACTCCAGACTAGCTTTGAACCAGTTCCAATTCGGGTTGAGCTAGATCAAAACGGATTTAAAGTTTCGAGTATTTAGCTTGAATTAGATTAAAACTTTCGACAAAGGACTATTAGATTATTTTTCTTTTGAGTGCCATTCCAATTATTCTCGTTAAGAGTGAAAGAATAGACATATGATGTCTTAAAGACCATTTATCTTTATACAAATAAAGTTGAATAGGAACCAATCTCGCACCGAACTTTGATTGAAGCATTTACTTTTTTTTTCAGTTCCCAGATTAAAGATTTGAAAGATTAACTTCTTTACACCCTTTTTTTATGTATGGCTGAAGATCAGCGTTGGGCACAAAATTCAAACATCAGCGGTGCTTGCCGTCTGCTTGTGCGTCTAACTGGCACCAGTACGCATATATTTTGTCGCTGTATCCCACTTCAAAGAGACAAACTCTGCAACAAAGTGGAGCCTATGGGAGGAAACGGTAAGGAAAACGGTTACAACTATTTCTAAGCGGGTTATAAGCTATTGTTATAGGGTGACAACTGGTTCCTTCCCTTTTAACTCCTAAAAACCGTGCTCATTTTGACAAGTCCCCTCCCAAGCTCAGTATCCTTTTTGCATACATGAGTTCTCATTCCCCGCTTTTTGCATATTTTCATTATCATTCCTCACTCAATTTCAACTCATTCTCCTTGCTCTGTGTTTTTGCACAAAAGATAATAATTAAATCACAATCGCAAATTGAAAATCGTTGGCATAATTGCCAATTGTGTATATAATTAAGTTTAGTTTAGTTGTTGATTGTGTACGCTTGTTTGCCTTTTTGTGACCATGCGGCGTATACGCAATTTATTTTGCCTGCTGCCCATTTCACGATTCATTTGCTCAAGGAAATGGCCCAAACTTAATATTTAATATTGAACCAGGGCCAATGAAATGGTTTCGCTTTTCAGATTGGATACTCGATATTGCATTTCACATTCCGCTTTTGGGCAAATTGAGGTTTCCTTTTGAAGTTGAGAGCGCCGGCGGATATGGCAATCGGACGGCGGGTAAAGGGACAAAGGAGGATGAAAATCAATATGACGCATGCGCTGCACTTGAAAAACAATTCCAAACTAAATGCTATTTTATTTTTGGAGGGTCTGTTTAACTCTAGCATCGTTTTGTTTTTAGATGAAAAGTTGGTAATTTTGTGATTAACCACTTCGTTGATAGTAATTTTCTTTCTTTTCTTTCAACATGAGTTTTCAATACACTTAAGAAACCTTCAAAAACATGAATGGCATAATATATGGTGGTGTGCTGGAAATCTCTAAAAATATTTGGCCCCGATTAGTTTGCTTCAAGAGATTTAATTTTCTTATTTATAAGTCTAGTGGAAACAAAAAGTGTTCCAATTAAAGTTTCATCTTTAAAAACAGATCTGAGTCTCTCGCAAAAAAAATTCCTTAGTTAATTTGATGTTTAGCTGAAATTTTATTTCGGAAATCGACGTCGATATGTGGAACACACCCTATTATGCAATTTTTTTTTTATTTATTTAATTTTAATTGCAGCTTCGTCTTAAAGACAATATAATACACAATATAATAGAATAGAAAGAGATACAAAATAAGGGGGTAGGAAAAAAAGACATTAAGTGCCAAAAGAAGAAACTCCTTCTGATTTAAAGTGTCCAGGCGAAAGGAAAAAAAAACAAGAATTCTAGAAACTATGCAAGTGCAAGAGTGTGGAGAATAAAAGACCTAAAGCCTTCGTCGGAAATGTAATCACGGAGAAGAGGAGAGATACCATTGTAATCCCTACACAGAATGCGAAATGGACAGTTAGAAGCATATAAAGAGGAAGCAAAAGGAAGCCTCAAGGGAATATAGTTTCGTGTTTGTCTAGAAGGGACATTGAAATTCACACGCCCTAGTAAGTACTCAGCGTCTATATTACCAATTATAAGTTTATTTAGAAACATTATACCTAACATAGTCCGTCTATGCTCAAGTGAAGGTAAGTCTAAAAGTTTAAGTCTGGAAATATAAGTAGGAAGTCTCAACTGTGGGTCCCAACCCAGGTTACGAAGAGCAAACAAAAGGAACTGTTTGTGGACAGATTCAATGCGTTTACACAGTGTAAGTGACTGAGGATTCCAAATACACGAACCAAACTCCAAAATAGGCCTCACAAGAGATATAAACAAGAGCTTGGTCGTGTAGGGACCAACGTTTAATGAAACCTAGCAAGCCCATGGCTTTATTCACGGAAAGTTCAATGTGAGTGCCAAAAGAAAGTTTATGGTCGAGTGTAATACCCAGATCATGGAAATATTCAACACATTCAAGTTGATAAGAATTCAATAAATAGTTAATCAGAAAAGGGGTTCTACGATAAAATGTCATAGATTTACATTTGTCCCTGTTCAAATGCAACAAATTGTGAGAGCACCACATATATATTGAATTCAAATCAACCTGAAGCAAAGCAGAATCGTTTGGCTCAGAAATATTTTTAAGTCATCTGCGTACAACAATGCACGAGAATGCTTAACAGGAAGAGAAAAGGTCCAAGATAGCTACCTTGGGGAACTCCAGAGGTCACAAAAACCGGATAAGAAGTACAACTATTAAATACAACTTTCTGAGTTCTAGACTGAAGATAAGATTTTATCCAATTAAGAAGCCCCAGCGGAAATCCCAACAGACGCAATTTCAGAATCAGAAGACAATGAGAAACACTGTCGAAAGCCTTACTAAAATCGGTAAAAATAACACCTTGAGTGAAACCATGAATCACTGAAGAAGTAAATTCCAGTAGGTTTGTAGTAATGGATCTGTTTTTAACGAATCCATGCTGGTTCGGTGATATTAAAGGAGAACAGGAATGTTGTAATTGAGATGTTAAAATTTGCTCAAAGAGTTTAGGTATTGCAGACAGTTTCGCAATGCCCCTGTAGTTAGAAATGTCAGAACGTGAACCCTTTTTATACCCGTTACTCGTAGATTAAAAAGGGTATACTAAAGTCATGCAAATGTATGTAACAGGCAGAAGGAATCATTGCCGACCATATAAAGTATATATATTCTTGATCAGCATCAACAGCCGAGTCGATATAGCCATGTCCGTCTGTCCGTCCGTCCGTCCGTCCGTCTGTATGAACACCTAGATCTCAGAGATGGTAAGATATAGAGGTTTGACATGTATGGAACAAATGCTTCTTATACTTGCAGGCAGATCAAGTTTATTCTAAATTTTGGCCACGCCCCCGCAATTCGGAAAAAACGTTATATCTCCTACAGTTTTAAAGATAGACGATTCGTACCTTCTAGAGATAGTTAGTAATTAGCGAAATGAATAAATTTGCCGAAGAAATGATAAGGATCGGAGGTTCTCAAGTTATGAGCAAAAATGTGAAAAATAGCCAAGTAAAAAAAGTATTGCATACTTTTCTGATGTTCACCCTAAGGAACGCAGGAACACTGTTAAACATGTTTTTTCATGAGTAACGGAGCGACTTTAACTTGCGCTCTCGTTATGTAAGGGAATGATGAACGATTCTTTCCAAGGAGCTGGAAACTTAAACTGTTCAAGTGATTTAGAAAACAAGATGTGGATAGGATAGGCAAGCAAGTCTGCGCATTGTTTTAAGATGCACGATGGCACATTATCAGGGCCAGGAAAAAGGTTAGATTTTAATGAAAGTAAACCATTTAGGACAGAAGAAAGAGATATCGTGGGGCAGCGTATAAAATCATATGAGAAAATAGGATAAGAATAGTTGTTGCTGGCATCGGACGACGAGTAAGTTGATTGGAAAAATTTTGCGAAGAGATTTGCAATATCAATATCAGACGTGGCATTTTCATGTTTATAGAACAGGGAAGAAGGTAAGGTATTAGAACGACGTTTAGAATTAACGAATTGGTAAAAGCTCTTTGGATCGTTACAAAAATTACTTTTTACTCGAGAAAGATAATTCTTATAGCAAATACGATTTTGGGCTTGAAATTTTGCTCTAGCAGTAGAGTATTTGGAGAAGTCCGTTGCTTTCCCAGATCTTTTGGAAGTTTTGAAAAGACGAGACTTAACATTTTTTAAGTAACTAAGGCTTTCGCAATAAACATTTCATTTTTAATAAATTCTAAATTTGCTTTGATACATCTTTAGGACTGGTTCATTTCATGAAGACATTTGTTGTTGTGGATATGTTAAAAATATTTCATTGATCTTTTTTCTTCATCCAAAGGAGCTAAAAAATGTGAAAAGATATTTAAAAAACGTGGATCATTTTTTTCCTTTGTGCACTAGAACTATTTTTTCGACGGACCTTTCCAAAGGCTATAGTCATCCGACTTGGATCAAAACTGGCAGAATTGTGTGTTAGCATTTAATATTAATCCGTAACTAAATTGGGACCGAGAACATGGAAAACTAAAAGAGATTGTCCGAAGCTTGGTTTGGTCCTTTGGTATCTTATAGCTGCTTAGGAAACATTGGTTCGAAGATAGGTCTCAGTGAAAAATACTTTATTTTTTGTTGAGTTCAATTTTTCATTTTTAACGCAAATATTTCAAAACCAGCTTTTGAAAAGGTTCTTTATACCATATTCTCGATTATACTTATCTAAAACAGGTTCATTCCTTATTTGTGTGTACTACACACAAAAAGCAACACACTTGACTTTAAGTACTTTAGGAATCAGTTGAATTCAAACTGAAAACATACAAACCAAATGAAGGTTAACAAATTGGGTAACCCTTTTCCGAACCACTAACAAAACAGTGCATAATTTTGTCGCTTTCAAATAACATTTAATTGAACCTTTTTTTTCCTGCTTTTGTTTGGCTTTTCGCTCTCTCAACACGTTAAGAAAATAATGTAATTTTGTTGTTTTTTTTTTTTTCTTGTTTCTGTCCCGTTGTAAAACTTTAAAATTGCTTTTCGACTCGAAACAGAAAAAAAGGGGGAAAAACGTAAAGAAAACTTTTCAAATTAATTGTTTAGCACTTCATCTGCTTGGGAACTTTGGGACTTGTTTCAGAAAATTCAAATCAACTTGGATGCGCGACCAAGGAGGGGTCTTATCTGCCATGGTGGATGATGCTGAGGGTTTGGCTTTTTTTCGCGCTGTTTTCAAGTTTTGTTATGTAAAAACACAACAACAACGTCTGATTGCCAGAGTTACATGGCATACGTCAGTCTAAGTCTCCCGTTCCCATCGTCCTGCCACCCCGTTTTGGCTGCCATGGCTGCAACCGGATGCTGTCCATTTCAATTATCGTTCACTGGGCGCTCTAGACTGGTGCTTGAATTTGGAATGTTCCATGGCCATTGTTGCTGTTGTCAGTTTGTAAATTTTTGTTGTCTGCAAAAAAAATGAAAAAAAATAGAAAACACAGCTCATCTGGCGCGGGGATTCGGTCTCTAAGCCCGCAAGATGCTCTGTGGCAGACAAGTTCGAACAACTGTAGCGCCACGAGTCGGGCAACTGGCCAAGCTTTGGGAAAATGGTTATGCATTTTCATGTGGTCGTTGGGTTTTTTGTTTTTTGTTGGTTGGTTGGTTGGTTGGGTGGTGGTTCGACGGCCCTTGCTGCACTTTAGCGCTGGCCGCGAGCTAGAGTTGGTGGTGGTGGGTCGGTCAAGGGGGTGGAAACTTGCTTTTTACCGTTGTTGTTGTTGTTGTTTTTGTTGTTGCTGAGTCAAAAGTGCACTTCAATTGCATTTAATTAAAGAAAAGCCAAAGCGGCTACAAAAAGCACATTTCATTTAACATTTTTTTTTTAAAAGGAAAGAAACGAGACAAAAGTTATTTTAGTAATATATTTTGGGGTACAACACAAACTTCAGAGTTCTTAAATACTTTCGAAAATTGAACATTGAGGTAAGAGTTAAAATTTGATATGAACTGATCTGCAAACCTTTGAAATTCAGGGGACTCGAGTCCAAGGTACGGTTCGTGGACCGGTTCCTTTACTAATCGAGATGATTGGTTCTTAAATTCCTTTGATCGTTGAAATATTTTGAGAAAAAGAAAGCATCCAGCTTAAGAAGCTATTTAAAACGTTAGTCAATACGTAAATGGATCACATACTGTTTAGTTATCCCTTATGCGTTCTCTAGTAATCATTTATATGGAAAGCCATCCTAACTTTCTATTTAACAACTTGACTAATGCTTTCAATCCTTCTCGAAGTTGTAAAATACCGTATATGGTCATGATTTTGATATGACTTTGCTTCGATTCCGATATTGTAATAGTTTCATAAGTCCTGAATAAACTGACTAAAGCTATCAATGGCAGTTGAGCCAATTTTAAGATTATAGTTAATATCATCCACCCATAAAACTAGTTCGATTTGGTCCAGACAACCCTATATTCTTAAACGATAATATAAATATATTAGAAAGCATATCAAACTGTTCGTAAGAAAGCTATATACTATAGTCATCCGATCCGGCCGTTTCCGACAAATGTGCTGCGTATTTGTACCAAAAGACTTCGAGCAAAGTTTCTTTAAGATAGCTTTAAGACTGACGGATGAGATAGGATAGAAACAGACGGACAGACGGACGAATATGGCTATATCAACTCCGACTCGGATTTTCTTGTTTCTTCAGAATAATTCAAAAGACTATTGTGGTCTTCTCTGTCAGTCAAAAATTATTTGCTGCAGTTATTTGCATAAACTTGTTATAACTGGATCCGAAGAAACTAATAACGAGTTTATGAGATCCGCAAAGTTCTCGCAACGTAACTTCTGCCCCACATTTTCCGTTGTATTGGAAAACATTAGAAGTTGGCAAGGCATTGGATTTTTGCACTTTTGTACAGATTGCAAAAGCGTGTAAAGGGCCAAAGCTCCCTTTGGAGTATACTTTATAGAGGAGCTGTTGGTCTATATCAGGGGTGCCCATGCCCATACCGCAAGCCACGCATTCGTTGTTGCTTAACGCAAAGGTGTAAGCCTACATAAGGCAACAGAAAATTCATATGCGTGCTCTGCTTTCCACATTGGTATGGGCTAATATATATCGCTCTGCATTGACGTTTTAGGTGACAATCAAGAATCTCCTTTTCTTGTTGTCCTAAGAACCAAACGTTCGTGCAACCAAGCTCCGTTGCTGCACTCAAATCGCTCCTTATCCCTAATGCATTTTCTCCTCTACCACCTACCTAACCATGTTTTACTATACGAAAGATGAAATGTGCTCACAAAAGGGGTATTAGAATGGTTAGTTAATTTTAAGCACTAGTTGGCAATACACATATTTATACAGGTCACAAAACATTTGTTTTCTGTTAATATGTACCTTTAGTTTGTGCCAAAACCAGAGATTAAAACCGAAACGAATAAAGGTTTGGGTTACGGTTACTGTTTTGGCCGATCGCTTTTTTCCGGTTACGGTTATATTACGTTTGTGGGATATCGGTTTCGGTACTGGTTTCGGTTATTAACTTCATTCTGTTTCGGGTATTGGTTACGGGTTACGGTTACGGTTATAAGTATAAAATATCACTTTGACTAATCATGCTGGCAAAAGCGGGGATTCAATAAAAATTCTACTCCTTAAAACGAACGCTCAAATCTTCTAACTCGTAAGACTAAAGTTTGGCCTATGTTCATTCGTTGTTTTTGATTTTCCAAATAAAATAAACCATACCAAAGACTAACAGTTCGCTCTACATTCTTGTTGATCCAACTGTTTCTGTAACAATTTCGCTTATCTTGTCCCACACCTTAGGTTACTGAAAAATCATAAAAGAAAACAAAAAAATTTGAACCAAAATCGTATATTTTTGGATCGGCAAAACTAGCCAGCATTCAGTGTAATATCACATATCTATAAAGAAAGATGAGGAGGGTAAAGATTTTAGTTAGCTGCACTTGCTCTTTCTAGTTCGCTCTCTTTTCCTTGTGCCCGCCATCAAATAAATTTACGTCAGAGCCGGCCATGCATAACTGAGTGTAAGAGAGAGAAGTGCATATTTTTCTGTCCTCTTTATTTGGCTTGTCCTGGTCTAGACCAATGCCGGCTAACCTTAGCTACCAGGGGCCGAAGTCACCGAGCCGAACTTATGGTAGTGTGAGTCGGTGAAAAATGAATTGCATGTAAAACGGTTGTAGTCTGGAGAGAGAGATCCCTTGCTCACTAACACAAGCACATGTTTCTGTCCTCTACATTAACCCTGCATTGATTTACGCGTTTTCGATTTGTTTTACTAGAGAGTAAACCGAAATAAACCGTTTTATTTGTTTATGTTTCATGGTACTCATAACCGGTTATGGGGTTCACGGTTATAAGAACAAATTTTTTTCCGGTTACGGTTACTGTTTCGGTTACAAGTTTTAAAGTGTTTTTAGCGGTTAAGGGTTACGGTTTCGGTTGCGGTTTTAATTTCAACAAATTTTCACAACAATCTAAAAATGTTTAAAAAACTCTGGAGTTTTGCTTGCATATATTGTATTCGAATGCTGTCAATGAAATAGATTTGATCGATTTGCTTAGTGAACATTATTGTATAGGCAGGAAATCAAATTTTGGCGGATTTGAAAAGTTGAAAGTTTGAATTTTGTTACGCCCCTTACCTACCCTTTCTAAACGCAACGTAACGTAAACTAACCTAACCTTACACGTAACATAACGTACCGTCACCTTACCTAACATATCGTAAGCTAAACTAGAACCATCGCGATGGTTCCTATGATACCTGTAAGAAATATTCCTTTCATTTCACTAATTTTTTAAAAAGTAAATCGAACGCAGTTTAACTTCGGTTTCGATTTTGTCTTCTCATTTACGAATGAATTTGCTCTCTTTTTATTATTTGGGATTGAAACTTCAAGTCAAAGTGTAAGGATTTAAAATGGAACAGTCGAAAATGAGAGACGCTGCATTTCTTACTTTAAGTCAGCGAGGCCAAAAAGTGAGAGAGTATTGGTGTGCGAAAATAAAGCCGACAATTTGCTTCGACCTAAGTGCTCCGAACTTTGGCGAGCGAATGACGGCTTTCTGGTCTTTAGGTCTCAGCTTCGGCATGCGTTCGGGTTGTGTACGTGTAAATTGCGAAATATTTTCGCCCCCCGGAAGAGCCCCCGAGTTGAAGATAACTTATTTTCTGAACAAATTATGTCCCTCTGTGTAAGGGTAATAGCTTTAAGTCCTCTCTTTCTGAAAATAAGGGTTTGTTCTCTAAGAATGCTGAGAATTAGAATGACCACTTCTTGTGGTCAAGGGGTTTCGTCCGTGTACATATCAAAATTTAATCGTATAAAATTGAAATAAAGTTTGATTCACTTTGCAGTACTTTTAACACCCAAAAGTAGGCAGCACCCACACCCACCCACACACACACACACACACAGTTAAGTAGGCGGACAAGCACTTAATATTTATGTACATCTAGTTATACGAAAATAAACGACCCTGCAATCTAAACAGACAGCCAAGGAACACAAAAAAAAAAAATCAATTATTTAAATGCAGCTCGCAAAAAGTTCAGAGTTCGATGTGAATCGGAACGGAAGGGAAAGAGACAGAGAAAGGACGGACGAACGGACGGACGCCATTTGTGGCTGAAAAATATATGAAATTTAAATGAGAAACTGCGGCCAGCGGGGAAAGTGGTTGAGGCAGTAACCAAATGCAGGCATATACTAGTGTGCCATAAAAAGGGTTTCTTTTCCCAGAGCTTTCACAGCGCTCTCTCTCTCTCTCTCTCTCTAACTGTCTCTCTCTTTCTGTTGGTGCAGCAGCATCCACAACTCACTATAAATAGTTTAAATCATTTTATTCTAAGCTGGCACTTTTCTTAATAACCCTCACCCTGGGGGGAAACTAGCTTTTCAGTGCCGAATTGATTTGCCTCAAAAAAAAAACGGGCGCTAAGTTGAAATGCGATTATGAACTTTTCTTCCTCTTCTTCCTCGAGCCTTCCACAACAGGCAAACAAAATTAAGCTCGAGCATAAGAAATTGAATTTCAAAGAGTTATTTTCTTGCACTTAGTTGAGCATTGTTGTTGCTGCTGCTGGCTGCTGGCTCCTGTTTCCTATCTCCTGAGCTCCTCAAGAGCTTATTTATTTTCCTCATTTTGTTTGCTGCTTTGCCTGCTCTTTGCATGATTTTCCCCATTTTCGTACATCAGCAACCATGGAGGGATGAGTGCATCAAATGGAAAAGTACATACACCCTGGTATATATGTATGTACAGGCAGTTGAATTGTTGCACGAAATTAAATATAAAACGAATTAAACTGTCACTCTGAGAAGAGGCAAACAAAAGATACGCAGCATACACTTCTACATAAAAGCAATGTTTCTCATCCAGACACATTTTCCAATGGGATATATTTAAGAGGTTGGGTTTTCATTGAAATCTTTTTAGATTCCTTTAATATAATCAATATTTCTGCCAACATTTCTTCTAATCCTCGAATTCTTCAATGTCAACTTTATCATAGCGCCGTCCTTTATGGGTTTCTTTAGTTTTTGGGAACAGAGTGGGAGTGTAGAAGTCGAGTCCGTACCCCGTTTTTTATGTATCTTACTGTCTAATGGACGTCTCTACTCTAGTATGGACTCCGCCTTCACATTTAACAGGTTTAATCAAGGCTTATGGTTGGGCCTAGATGTCTATAGGATGAACAGAGATGTAGATGTCCGAGCCAAATTCGTCTGAACTAAGGGAGTTATGTGAGACAGCAACTGCTCTACCCTAACCTAACGTAAGCTAACGTTAACTAACGTAGCGTAACCCAACGTAAACTATTCTTACCTAACGTTACATAACCTTACTTACTCTCTCTTAAGCAAACGTAACCTAACCAATTCTTACCTAACCTATCTTGACTTAACGTAACGTAGCGTAACCTGAACAAGCGCAACCTAAAGGTAAATCTATTCTAGCATAAGGTTACTTAGCCTGAGCTAACGTATTATAATGTAAATTGACCTAACCTAACATATTCTAAACTAACACCTAATATTAATCATGTTAGAGAAATAACCTAACCTTACGTAACGTGATGTAACCTCAACTAACCTAATCGTATTTTACTTAAACTTCTTCAACCTTTATCGTTACGTATGTAACTTAAACTAACGTAACGTAACCTAATATTACGTAACCTAACTTTACCTAGTGTTACGTAGCCTAACGTAAACTAACTTTACCTAACGTTACGTGACCTTAAAGATATTTACCTACCCTTTCGTAACGCAAAGTAACCTAATTAAGCCTTACCCAACCTTTCTTAACTTTACGTAACGTAACCTAAGCTAACGTAGCATAAAGTAACTTTACCTAACCTATCCTTTTCCAATCTTTTTAATAATATAAATCAAGTTAGAAAATAACCGAATGTGACGTAACGTAATGTACCTGAACTAACCTAACAGTAACTTACTTTAGCTTGTCCATCCTATATCGTTACGTAACTTAGCGTACCTAACGTAACTTAACCTTATCGAAAGTTACGTAACCTTACCTTCAATTTTATCATGTAGCGTAAATTAACCTAACCAAACCTTACCTAACCTTTCTTAATAAATCGTAACGTAACGTAACCTAAACGAACCTTGCCTAAACCGTCGTGAGGTAAATTAACCTAGCCTAACGTAACTTAACGTATCCTAAGATAACGGAAAGTAATGTAGGTTGACCTTACATTTTCTAACCTAATGCCTAATATAAATCAAGTTAGAAAATAACCTAACGTAACGTAATGTGACCTGAACTTGCTTGACCTATATCGTAACGTAACGGAACGTGGCCAACCTAACCTAACGAACAATAAAAACTAAAAAATCGTAACATTAATAATACGTACCTTACCTTTACTTTCACCTAACCTTACCTAACCTTACCTAACCTTACCTAACCTTACCCAACCTTACCTAACCTTACCTAACCTTACCTAACCTAACGTAATGTTACGCAACCAAAACTAACCCTGTCGGACCTAACCCTCCGTAAAGTAAACTATTCCAGCCTTACGTAACGTAATGTAACTTAACGCACTTTATAAATCAAGCTAGAAAATAACATAAACTAACCTTACCTTACTTAACCTTTTCTAACCTATATCGTAACGTTATACCAAGTAACCTAACGTAACGTGACCCAACCCAACCTAATCAAACACAAAAATTTTAAGGTGAAAAAATAGCGTAATCTAATAACGGCTACTTTACATTTTAAATGAATCGTATAACCCCACCAAATGACGTAAGCCGAAAGCAAGCAAACAATATAGAAACCCCAGCGCAAGTCAAGCCATCGGAAGTACGTAGCATCCATAGTTATGGAGCAGTCGTGCCCTCATCTTATCATTGTGTATTATCAGAGTTGGAATACTCTACGAAGCCGTAGAGCATTCGCCTTGTTTTTGAGTATCCTAAGTGTTTCGGAAGATCAATCCCAGTCAGAGCTGGAATTCAACCAATATCTATCCTGTTTCACCCTAGAGACAGAGTAGCGGGTACCTACTCAAACAAAAAGAGCCAGACGATCGAAGACGATCCCAGAACCCCACGACAGACCACAAACTAGCATAACTCCTAGAATTCAGATTATATCTTAAGATAATGCTAATATAAGCCCCCCAAGAGGACACATTGAAATCTTTAAAGTTTGGTTAGATTGATCAATGATCATACAGTGTTCTGCGAGCACTCCTCTGGCCTAACCTAACGTATCTTCTCCTTCTCTTTTTAAAGAATTTTGTTTTTTAACAATAGATTTTCTACATAAGAAATGTTTACAGACTCCTCCTATAATATCATCTTGATATTTGCTTAAGATAAAGGCCGAATTTATATTCAAAATATCGAATGATACTAAATATTGTAATCTTTTTTTTTCTGAGTAAAAATAAACTTCACTTACCTTATAAGTCGTTGTCCTTAACTGATATTTTGGTTTATAAAATATCACTATACAGCTGATCTCCCTGTCGCGCTTGCTAGCTCTCTCTCTCTCTCTCTCTTTCCTTCTGTCTGCGCCGTTCCTTTAGCTCTGCTTTGTATAAATTCTTTAGCTCGCCGTTTTATGCCTTTCTCTTGATGCAACTTTGTTTTCTGGTGTTTTATCTCTCATAAATTTGGCAAAATGTTTACTCAGTGTTTTCTTCTTGTGTTTCCTTCAATGTTAACTGAGTTTTACAAAATAGTTCGTCGTATTTTGAAATCGTTGGAAGTCCGTTTTGTTGTTATACTTCTTCTCCTTCTACAGCAGTTTGTATATATATTTTATTTCTTTTAGAAATTCAAGTCTTTTTCTTTTTGTGTTTTTTTTTTGTTATTTTTAATGTAAATATGTATATTTTGTTTTTTTATTATATATTTTAGAAAAAAAAAACACTTGCTTATGGGATTATATGGTTGGATTTCCAAAGTTTTTGTTTGGTGTTTTCTGATGCGCTGGAGCCTGTAAATTCAGTATAAAACCTTGTGGTATATTGTCTCTATATGCTAAATTGATTGGCTAGACATTCACTGCACTGAATGATGACAACGACACTTTGTTGTACACACACACACCATACAAAATGTACGAAAAAGAAGTGTAAGTGTGTTGATGATTATCCTAATTGTTTTATGTTGTTTTTTTTTGTGGTAGGGAAATTGCTTTTCTTTTGCTGCTCTCGATTCGAAGATTTCTTTTCACATTTTAAAGACAAAAATCAAATTGAAACAGTTGGAAATTGATGAAGAGATTTTTGTTGGATTTTGTTGTTAAGTTCTTAGCTCGAAACTAGCTGAAAATAGGGAAGAGAACAGATGGAAAATATTTTATAAATAAGGCACAATAAATAAGTAAATGCAATTAGAAGAAATGATTTATAAAGTACTGAATCAGCAATGTCTGTACACTTAGGGTGCGCGTACACATGCAAAAGAAAGATGAACTGGCTGATCTTGACAAAGAACACCCAATATTTTGATCTTTAAAGTTGAGTTGCAAGATAAGCTTTGCGAAATCAATCAAACATGTTTTATAAATTTTATAAATTGATTGATTGTTTCTCAAAATTAATCACAGTTTAGAAAAAATTGAATGCGGTTTTCCTTCCCGTCTCCTTATTCCCCATCTCCCGCATTTTAGATGGCAAATATTTCCACTCCATAGAAAAGATAGTAAGAAATACAGGTCTTAGCCATTAAAAGGGAATATGCCTAGGGAGAAAGTACAGTAGTCTGGGGGATCCGTATATTTTACCTACAGACTTGTTTAGATGATCACTCCCGGAAAAAGTTTGATTGAGCATGATACCTAGAGTGCATACTCTTTAAAATAGTTTTGGTTAGATTCCTGTTTCTAAAGCTTTTTTGTATATTACAATACCTATCGATTTTATCGAGTTTAAACCTAGCCCATTCTTGTTTGACCCCTTACTAACTTTAGATAACTCACTGTTGAACGCAGTAACACATTCATTACATTTGAACATCATCAGCGTACAAATGAACAACAGCTTTACGGCTATTGGTCGAGAAACAATAGAGATTTTTCATTTTCGCGCATAGTAATGTCATGGTTGACGGTATCAAAAGCTTTGCTATAATCAAGCAGTGTCAGAAGAGTAACATTATCTTCATTTATGCTTTTTTTGATGTCCTCATAGGATCCTAAGCCCGGATTAGCCAGTTTTTTTTTTCAACTTTCCAACTGTCCGGACATGGAGCTGGAGCAATTAGTATTAAAGATAAACTTTGCATATAGTTGCATCTAATAGGAAATCACTGTGGTTAGAGCGAGACGACCATATTCCAAAATGTATCCAGAAAGCGTAAGTGAGAGCGAACAGCTGACTAATTTCTGACAAAAGTGGCGCCGACTGAGCAGGAGATCCTCTCTTATACTCAATCTTCATGGTCTAGAAAACCGAGGTAGTCAGGATGTGGGTAGAATTCCAGGAAAGAATTGTTTTTAAATATTAGACTTACTTCATCCAGGCCTGTTGCGTTAGATTTTAGATTTAAAATATACGCTTGAACATCATATTGACTAACACATCACAGATCCTATAAGGACACAAACTATTTAAGGTATTTGACTATATTGCACAAATTTTTCATTTAGCTTATGTACATTAGGGTGTCCCAAAATAATTTTTTTTTTTATTTTCACGGGTGCACCGTCATTTTCTGAAAGCTATTAAAGTAAAGTAATTTTGAGATTTTTTTCAGATTTTTCGAAAGACGTTTAGAGGTCGCACAAATCGAATTTTTCCCCAAAAATCGGGTTTTCCGTATTGTTTTCGAATTTTACTTACCACGATTTTATTAGTTTTCAAATCAACATTTTAAAGAAAAATGTCCAAATTTTACTTTTATGAGCAAAAACAATGAGTTTTGGCTTTGCATTTGCTTGTTTAGGTACCATATATTAAATTTTTATGAAAATTTTTCATACACTATAACTTTTGAAATTTCTATGAGAATTGAAAAAAACTAGTGATGCAGTTTAAAAGATGGTTCCATTTTCAAAAAACTGAAACTTTAAAGTTTAAAATTTGGTCTTACCGTTCCAGAGTTATACTCTTTTAAAGCATCATAATGGTCATTGGGAACGCAATATACAAAATTCACTTCAATCGTGCAATCGGTAATGGTACCTTCAGAAAGAAGGTAAGCCTTACTTCTTGAATATCTTTAAAAGCGCACGGTAGATTTTCATTAAAATCAATTTTTATGAAGGCGTTTCATGATTTTTGGGGAAAAATTCGATTCTTTCGAAAAATCTGAAAAAAATCTCAAAAATACTTTACGCTTCAAGCTTTCAGAAAATACCGGTGGGACACCCTAATGTACATCAGTCTCAACATGGGTTGAAGTCTTTTGTTTCCCTATCCCAAGTCCTTTAGGGTCCCTCCAGCTTTCATTGGTAGATACTTGTTTCATCAACTTGTCACTGTAGAATGAGCCATCTGAGGCCATCTGATAAGCTTCACAATATTTAAATAAGAGCTTGTAGTTTTAGAATTAGAAAATCGGTCAAAAGTTACTCTTTAAAAATTTTGCAACCATTTTGTAAAAAGTAGTTCTGAGATAATCGCATTTAAAGTTTGGACTGATTTCGATGACATAGAAAAATTTGTCATTTTTTGCAGAATTTTCAGTAACTTGTTTTTCGACTAAAAAAAATGAGTTTTTTAAAATACGAGGGTCGAAAAAAATTTTTTCATTTAAGAAAGTCGGGACAAAAAGTTGTTTTAGTTTATTTCGGTAAAACATATTTTCGTATCTGCTTGAAAGTTTTACAGAATTTTTTTAAGACCCTAACAGAACGTTTGAGCAAATAAAACGAAATTTCTGAAAATAAACATTGCCCTTAATCGGAACACACACAGTGAAAAAAAGATTAAATTCATGCTGATATTCACCTGTTTCAAATGAACTTTACAAACATAACAATATTTTCATTTCATTTTGACAAGAAAATAATATCTTTCTGATCCAAAATAATATCATTCACGAAAATTGATATTAAATGGTTTCAGAATGATACGATAAAAAATATCGATTTGAAATATTGAACATATCAATTTGATATTTTTTCATATCGATTTAAAATTTATATGAAAAAATATCTTGATTTTTCTGTGCATGAATTCAACATACTTAATAGGTTAATTGGCAGTTGCTTAACCTGTGAGTCAGCTGACGGTAGGATAAAATTTGGTTGAATTTTGGAAAAGCATAGTTAAAACCAAAAAACCAAGAGTATTTTTCAGACCTATTGTTTCTATGGCAGCTATATTATATAGTCATTCGATTTGGATCAAACTTATCAGAGTTATGTGGAAGCATATGGGCATTTCCGCGGGTCGCGAACGTACGTTTGTACGCTTTTGATGTACAAAAAAGACTAAAAAAGACAGAAACAAAAACTATCCCCACTTTTCTTTTTGCGATTTGATAGCATATTGTTAGCTCTGTGTTTAGTGTAAAAGACGGAGCTTATCGAGTTTTAGATTTCATAATAATAGCAATAAGCATGAGGTCGCGAACGTACGCGGAATAGAAGTCGACTTTGGCTTAATCTAGTGAAATGCAAAATTCTGCGAAATGGAACGGAATATTGTAAAGGTATTAATTTATTATAAAAGAGGATTAATGTAGCTTTCGATTGAGTGTTTACACAGAAAAATATCTCGATTGGTTTTTTTAAATTGAATTAATTACCGGTCGCGAACGTACGGTTAGAAAGAGCAAGGTAAAAATTAACCGTTAATCGAACTTTTTTGGTCTCTATGCATTTTTTTTCTTCTTAATTGATTGCAATGAAGAGATTTTGTAAACATAGCATATCTTTTGCATGTTAAATAATTAAATATAAAATTGTCATTAAATTTTATTTTTCGGTCCAAGCTTACCATTTGGCGGAAATGCCCATATATAATATTATTAAATATTAAATTTGAGAGCGATTGCATTGAAAACAAAAAAAAAACTTTTTCTTTTTATGGCCGCTTTACTGAAAACTGATAAATATGAAGTTTGGGTAAGTTTGCATTTAAGTCCAAATAATTTTTCACTCAAAATCTAGTTTTCGACCGATAGTTTCTATGACAGCTGTATGCTATGGTCAACCAATTTAAATCAAAATTTGTAGAATTGTGTAAAAGAGCCTATTAAGTAAATGAAAACATTCTAATTAAAAACCTGAAAAGATTTTCACACCAAGACTATTTTCCAGAACTATTTTTAAATGACACACTATCAGGCCTGTTCCCGTTTCCGAATCCGCTTAATCGGAATTGGTAAGACTTGTGATTTCTAAGAAATGATCAAAGAATTCGGCCGAATCTTCTCGCCATCCAGAGGATCGATTGAAGGTAATTGGGATTTTGAAGTTAAAAGTTGAATAACTCAATCGGTTTTTGAAAGCGAGAACATTTAACAATTCCGATTCCGCATGATTTGATCGAAATCGAAAACGGGAACAGGCCTGTATGCTATATAGTTTTCCGATTAAAGCCCCATACGGAGTACGAAGAAAAATTCGTTTTTTTACAGTATTTCATATAATTAGAAACACCTTGGCTTTGCTTTGATGTTCATGTGCTGTTAGAAAGTGTTTCTATTTATGTGAAATACTGTAAAAAAACGAATTTTTCGTCGTACTCCGTATGGGGCTTTACGGAAAAGCATTGAAAACTGATATATACATACATAGATAGGGTAGGTTTGCATTGAAAAACGAGAGCGTAAGTTAAAGTCGGCCTTAACCGACTTCGAAATACCCGTTACTCATGAAAAAACATGTTTAACAGTGTTTCTGCGTTCCTTAGGGTGACCATCCGAAAAGTATGCAACATTTTTTTAGGGTGGGAGTTGGGTTAGCGGGGAAGCTTGGTTCACTTTTTTGCTTATAACTTGAGAACCGTTCATCCGATCTTTATCACTTCTTTGGCAAATCAATTTATTTTGCTAATTACTAACTATCTTTAGAAGGTACAAATCGTCTTACTTCAAAACTGTAGGAGATATAACGTTTTTTCCGAATTGCGGAGGCGGAAGGGGGCGTGGCAAAAATTGAAAATAAACTTGATCTGCCTGCAAGTATAAGAAGCATTTGTCCCATACATGTCAAACCTCTATCTTTTACCCTCTCTGAGATCGGTTTGTTCATACGGACGGACGGTCAGACGGACAGACGGACATGTCTATATCGACTCGGCTGTTGATGCTGATCAAGAATATATATACTTTATATGGTCGGAAATGATTGCTTCTGCCTGTTTCACACATTTGCACGACTTTAGTATACCCTTTTTACTCGGCGAGTAACGGGTATTAAAACGTTTCCGAGCGATCGTTATGGCAGTTATATATGGGGTATAAATATCGTGTCATGTGATAAATTAGGTTAAAATCTTTTGAAAACTTTAAGTTCATGAGTTTTGACCCACTGAACACGCAACCCGAATCGATTATAAAATTCCAATTTTTCAAAGCAGCCGCAAAGTAGGCAACACTTATTTGTATGCCCAAATCTGTGCATGAATGATCTTGATGCTTGTTTTCTTACTTTTAATGGCCACACCCTATGTATACACACCAACCTACATACATATATGTGTCCCCGGTGCAGTTGGGGTTATGGATCATGCAATTGCCACACACACACACTCACACACGCACACATACAAAAACAGGAAAAAATTGCATTTTAAGCATTAATTTTATATACAGTCACAGCTGTTCCCCCCCTCCCCGCTCAAATGAAAGGCGCAATCTTTGCTCCACTGACGTACTAACTGACAACAAACGACGACGACGATGACAGCGGCCCGGCGACCGGTCTCGATGAGTTTCCTTATAGATTTTGGTTTTTTCCTTTCGGTTGGTTGTGTGCTTTTTGGTTTGTAGTTGCTTTTGTGTACTACGGAAACAAGGAGAAATCATATAGCGACGCAAATGATAAATTATATGAGTAGAATAATACAAAACGCGCTTAAAAAAGAACCGCGTTTGCTGGATACGCCGAAGACTGCTTGACTCGTACTGATGGCCCAACTAGAGAGAGGAGCCACGTTTACCTACGGCTGGCAGCGACAGGATATTACAGCAACGGCAACGGCACCTACTGGGTGCCCTCCTCTTCAGCCCCACCCACTGAAAGCTCTCTGAACAGCTTTCGGCTCCAACTCGACACAGCAAAGTCTCCAACATACAATTTGTGGGTGTGTGAGTGTGTGTGGGGGGGGCGGAGAGGGAGGACTCGGGTTCAATTATTTGAAAATGCATTTACAGGACTCGACTTTAATGTGGCCAGGGCTAAGTGGATGGGTGGATGTGGCTGGCAGTCGGAATGTATGCCACGAGCATTCGCTTATACCCATGTAATCTGTGTAATTTGTGCAGCTCACAACTTCTAATACATTGTGACGGGGGTGGGTTGCGGTGGGTGGACAGAGGCAGAGGCCGGGGCAGAGGCAGATCAACAAAGGCTCCTTGTGATTTGAATTCGAACAAATATTTGCACTGAGCTTTTGCATTCACATTTGAAATTAATTAAAGCACACAAGAGCCCAGAGACCGACAGGCTAAACAAGTGTTTCCACTTACAAACGGTATGAGTTGATGACTTTGTCTGATTCTACAGATTCCGATTTTGCCACAAATTTGTAGCTTGAACTTTTTAACTGAAAGACTAAATAGTTTAATTAGAAATAGTCGAACTTATAAGTTTGTAAGTCGTAGAGCATAGTCTCTCTTGCTCACCAACGCAAGCACATTTTTCCGTTCTCTTCATTTGGCCGGCCCTGATGGAGAAGCAGAAAGGCAACACTCAATATCGAAAAGCAGACAATATCGTAAACTATAACGAAAACTAAGAATTACCCTGTTTATACACAAAATCAATACATTATCTGCGATATAAATCGGAATGCGAAATCGGAAAAGCTTTTTGAAAATTGACGAAAAAATCAGTATAAAACTGAGGATGGCACGAAATTTGATTTTGGGAGCAGTCCAACAACAACAACGATAGAAAAACCAACTCTTTTCAATATCTGTTGCTTCTTATGCGTGTACATAGATTCTCATGGCGTTTGTTCTTGTAACACACTTTGAAGCGAGGCCATTTGCGGCTCAATTTCTTATACATACGTCTGAATAAAGTCACTTCTGAGCAAAGGAGTACTCACTTCTGTTCTGAAATGATTATTATAGTCTCGAAATCAAGACGATACGATGTCAAAAGTCAACTAAGAAGAGAATATCTTACTCCAAGATTAAATTCTCCGTTTAAATCTAAATTCATAAATTTTAATACATATGGGGAGAAAAAGGAAAAAAAATGAACTATTTAATATAAAAGAAAAAATTAAATCAAGTATGAGTGTTGCAGTCAAGTGCCCCAACAGCAAAATACCCAGTATCATGTAATGTGATTCCTATGGCTTTTATTTTCCAAGTTAATATTGTGTTAAGTTCTTTGACTGAATATATATTCGCCACACACAATAGACCAAAATTGGTCGCGGTGCACCACTTCCCCAACAACAATAATAATGTAACAGGGAGAAGGAATCATTTCCGACCCTATAAAGGGTCCCGTTTGTCCGTCCGTATGAACAAACAGATCTCAGAGATGGTTAGAGATAGAGGTTTGACATGTATGAAACAAATGCTTCTTATACTTGCAGGCAGAACAAATTTTGCCACGCCCCCTTCCGCCCCCGCAATTTAGAAAAAACGTCATATCTCCCGCAGTTTTGTAGATAGATGATTTGTTTCTTTTAGAGATAGCTAGTCATTCGTAATGTGTATCGATTTGCCGAATAAATGATAAAGATCAGATGAGCGGTTCTCAAGTTATGAGCAAAAATGTAAATCACCCTTCCCCACCCCCTCCCAATCACTCACAACCAACACCGCATTTCAACAACGTGTGAGTGAGAGAGAGAGAGAGAAATTTTGGGATGAGCGCAGCAGAAGCGTTGCATTCAGCTCCTACTCTTGGTATAGAGTATGACATAGTCGGTAGACATAATAAATGGGACGGCGCCCTTACATATCTTTGGTGATAGAATAGATAGATATAAGGACTAAGATAGTATATATTAAGCCACGTGGTTGTGACTTTAAAAGGGAGGAGGAAAGAACATTTTGCAGATCTGTAACAAACATGATCTGGGTACGGCATATACGGCTCTGTACGAGCTAAAACTTGTGCCTCTATCTCTTATAGTCTCTGAGATTGACGCGTTCATACAGACAGAGTGTTACATACATTTGCACAACTTCATTATTTGATTCATTTTTACCCATTTTTAATGAATACAGGGTATAAAGAGTACGTGTCTCGGGATGCCTAGAGCGAAGATGGTTAGAACGAAGCTCATTTACGAAGAGGAATCAGAATTTAAAAATATAATACTCAGTACTCGGTACACAGTTCTCGATACTTATTAGTCGCTGCTTCTCAGTCCTCGATTCTTAGTACTCTATACTAGGTAGGTCACGAAATCACAAATTTTCTTTTTAACGTTGCTATTCAAATTTTGCAAAATTATTTTATGAAATGGGTGCGAAAGTGCGTGCATAAACACCAATTCATGAATTCGAATACACACGAAAGTTGACTATGAATTCGCTGTCAATTCATGAAATGCTGCGGCGCAGACAGCTTTAGTTGCGTTGGTGATGCCAGATCTTTTGTTTTTCATATGTGTGCTGGTCATTTTGTGAATTTACATAAGCTGCATAAACAGGAACAAATTTGATTTTGGAAATTAAAGAAAGCGTGAATTTCATAGCATAAACGTAGTATGTGACTAATCCATAAAAAACTAGTGGTATTCCGGAAAGTGATTTGCTTTTGATTTGATTTCCTGAAACAGCTGATCACAGCTGCTCCATACAAAATGAGCAGTGTGCCCAGAAAATGCAAGGAAATTAAGGTCATACGAATTGATTTCGTAAAATCAAAAAAAGAATTTTGTAAGATATTTTGCTTACCATATTTTAGCAATTAAATGATAACTATTTATTGCATCTTACACTGCATACGAGACTACTGAAAACAAGGCCCGCGGCCTTAAGTGGACAGAGTCATAAGTGCCTGAGTTCTTGGAGCTTGTGCTTGACGTGGTCAAAGGTGTTCAGGCTTACATATTTGCACATCTCTCCTAGAAGGTTCGAGGTTACAAATTCTTCCACTAAACTAATTTAAGCTAATTTTACTAATAACCCCATTGGATATATTCGGTTTCACGGCCGGGCTAGCGCAATTTGTCTCATCTTGACATTAAAACTGCATAATTTTTTTGAAAAAAGTGACTTTAGAATACATGTACTTTCGCTATTTAAAATCTTTCTGATGGTTTAAAGGGGTATACATAAATTCATAAGAAACCATGAGAAACGATGTCAATGCAATTTACTGTAAGTTTTTGCATCGCATTATAGCAGAAACCACATAAATATAATGATGGAAAAAACTGTCCCGTGCGACATGTCCCGTGCGAAAATGCTTAAGCTTACATTTTGAAAACTCTGTAAATTATTTTTGGGTGCACTACATTCTAATATTTATCGCATTAATACATTGCCTCAGGATTTCCTGAATTCGGCGTTTGAATGGTTTTCCGCGAAAACCACTTCTATTTTTGTCCCGTGCGAATGTCATGTTTTTTTGCGATTATCTTGAAACCAAAAATTTTTCCAATATCGAACATTGCATCAATTGTAGTTAAGTTAAGCCTATTGTGAAAATAAAAATCCGATTTATTTTGACTTTTTTGAATGGTTGTCCCGTTCGACGTCATGGAAATGCCCATATACTTTTACAGAAAATGAAGGAAAACACTTCTAAAACTATTACAGTAAAAGTTCTCTAACCAGACAATGGTCCACAAAGTTCTTCCTTCAATAGGATGTATTGTTTCCTCTTTGGTAAAATTATCATCCATTTTAACTTTAGTTTCTTGGTCCACATCATCGTCAAACAGGAATATTATAGAAACTTTGTCAGTAAACTGAAGTGTACCTTCTTAAAATTTTATTCATAACTATTTTGACTTAAAATTAAAAACACTAGAGAGTATGCGTAAAAAAACGACTGAGATTTTTGTACTCGTACTAAATACTCTATATTATATCAAAATCGACAATATTAAAATTTGAAACTGAATAAATCGATACTTGATATATATCGATGTTTTCTGAAGTCCTTTAAAATTAAAAGATTAAGTTTTTTGTAAAGCATAACATTTATACAATTAAAAGAAGTATTGGTAGGACTGAATAAACTCTTTCACATTGGCTTGCAGGAATCATTTCAATAGGTTACTGAATAAAATATTAGGACGTATCGATACCTTAGCATAAAAACATGATCCATTTCGATGACAGGAGACAGAATCGCTTAGACAGTTTTGTGGGACAATACAAATGAATTGAAGGGAATAATTTTGTTGTAATAGATCGTTAACGGAAATATGGAGGATCGACCATATCGTCACAAGAAATATCATATCTGTTCGTAGGACGCTGGATTATGCGTTAAAGCCATTTCAGTAATGGTATTAAAAACACTAACCTCCAAAAGTGGTTCAGAGACATAAATCAGAAATAGTTATATTATGAACATAAAAATTGAAATGTGGATTGTCAGTATAGAGTTGTCGTAGAATATGTGTCACAATACTGGTTACGGTTATTAATCTTTTACGCTCTCTTACCAACAAAATGGCTTTGTTCTAACAAACATAAAGAAAGATGAATAAGGTAAAGATTTTGGTTAGCTGAATCACGTTCATACTAAAGTTTGGAGTATATTATCTTTTACTTAATTACTCAAATTCCCCTGCTTAAAAGGTTACTTTTGCAATACGCTTAGAACACCACAAGGCACACACTCTTTGTTTGTGTGCATCCATCCTCCATTTGAAGTCTTTTGCAATTAGCGAGCTGACGTAACATTTGGGTCAACAGCAGGCCACCACGTCAATGGAGCTGCTGCCTTTCAACAATTTCAATTAATTAAAATAAATAATGAAATTATGTGTGGAACGCGAGTTCGTGCTCTACAATCGACTGTACACATGGGTAGGCTGATAAGTAAGTAAGAAAATAGGTTTCCACAATTTATAACCATTCCCTCACGGGTCATTGGACTTATCAACCGACCCACGCAATCGTAAGCATGTGAAAAGACAACGCCGAAATGCAACTGCGCAAAGCTCAATGGATGAAAGCTCCTCCGCCTTGCACTAAGCCGTGTAGACTTAGATTCGGGCACTACCCGAACCCGTGTAGACTTGGTCAGAGTGGAAAATGGAGCATTTGCTGCAGCACAGCCACCCACTCACCCGCACATTCACCAGCGAAATTGTGTCAAGCTAAAGCCGAGGAACACGCCCCAAAAGCACCGAATACCAGCTGGGACATACCGGCCGGCCGGCCACCGCCCGTTACCGTTCCCGTTACCGTTGCCAAAATGCCCAAAATATAAATGATGGCACATTGGCAAATTGGTAAATTAAAGGTCGGAACGGTTCGCTGGCGCTGTCTTAAAGCCAAATGGGACTAATGCCCGAGGCACGTACGTAGTTGGAACGCAAAAGTTGTGTCAAGTTCCCAAGTCAACATTGCCTATGGAGTGTGTGTGTGTGTGTGTGTGCGTGAGTGGGTTTGCAAAATTGACGGAAATTTACGGCTACGCAGAATCAATACTTTCGTTTTATTTTTAATCCCAGCGGAACTTGACGCCTGTTAATTAATATTTGAATTCAGTCTGAGAAATAAATGACAAATCATAAGCCAATCTCCCTATCAAATTCCCCCTTGCCTTGATTTGTTTGTCATTGGCCCTTCAATGATTCTTGGCGATTTGTGCTTTTCGGATATAAAACAAAATATTACCGACTGATGATCAACTTTTGATCAGAGCTCTCAAAAAGCGGTCCCTTTTTTTAGGCTGTCAGAAAAAAAAACTGTCAGCCTAGGACACATTGAAAACGCCTCTTTCTTTTCTTAATCAACGCTCTTGTTGTGCATTCGTTTCCAAGAGACACTTTGCTAGGTAAAATCAGCCGAGAGTGTCTCAATAAACAGCAAGTGTGTATGCGTACTTCATCACTCTCAGTCTTTTACGCTATGCCTGCTTTGCAACAACAAAAACGACTCTTAGTTGCTGAGAGTTGAACGAAATCAAGAATGTTCGATCTCAAGAGTACGCTAACAATGAACATTTTTAATCCAAGAGCGAATCTCTCAGTTCAAAAATTAATTTGTGATCCCGATTTAAGAGTTTCAGTTTTTGAATCTGACAACTACAGTGTTCTGCTATCGATGACCAATTGCACTCTCCTCTCACTTGCACACTAGCGTTGGGTTCAGTTCAGTTTACCATCATACGATCCTGCCAAACAACCAAATAAGCAAAAGAAAATTTCGACATTACGACCATCTAATATTTGGACTGCACGTTTGCTCAGTCGAACCAAGTTTATTTTCAGACTGCAACCGTCTTCGTCACGATGCTCAACCGCGACAGAGCAAGACAGGGCGAGGATCGAACCTGAGCGCCATAGCAGCGCAGCAGACAGCGAAGAGGGACTGAGCAAATGTGCAATCTATACTTCCCTCATCTGTGAAAATTTATATACTGAAGTCGTTTGTCTGTTTAAGCAAAGATGACGATGTTTGGGGGCCAAATTGTAATCATCTGTTTTCTTCCGCTCAATGATCAAGAACAACTGAACAAAATTTACTCAACAAAAGTGAAGAATTGAACAAGATCATGCTCACTGGTTCAGTTTAAAGAACAACACAATTTTGCCGACCCACTCATGAACAACCCAACACTATTATACACACCCCTTTTTCCATAAATAAAACTAACTGTGAGAGCGTGTTAAACGCTATTCTCTCAAAGTTTGCTTGTCCTCTTCCCTCCCATACTTCTACACACTCCCCTTGCCTATAAACAACAAATTAAGAACGAATTTAACTCGATTACAATGCAAAATTCTTGAAAATTCAAAAACGAATCGATTTTTTTTCACGAGCTTTCGTACTTAAATTATACGTTCCTCTTTTTGATGTACAATATCATTTACCTAATATTTAGGGAAGAATGGAGGAAACAGGGGATGAAAGAGGGAGGAAATAGGGGGGAAAAAGGTGAAAGAGGTGATAAAAGAGGTATTGAAAGATGGAAGAGGTATTAAAAAGATCATGAAAGAGGTTATAAAAGAGGAGATGAAAAAGGTGATGAAAGAGAAAGAAAGAGGTGGAAGGAAGTGGATCAGGGACTAAAGGTAGGTAGGTTTTCCGGGGGTGGCCCTATAGGGGGCCCCCAAAAAAACCGTTGGGTTCTTGGGGGGGCTGGGTGCTTGATGGTACCATTTCCTTCAGAAATCCTGTAGGATTCTTGACGTTTTGGCAAATGCCAATAGTTGTTTGGGGGAGCTCTTGGCTGCCTCTTCCAGAGTGGTGATGTTTTAATCTTGTCGTGGCGATTGCTGGGCAGGCTGAGGGGGGGTGTTCTAAAGTTTGGGTTACTCAGGTTCCTTGCATTTCCTGCAGGTATCTGCTGTCGTGATGCCTAGCTTTATCGCGTGAGCGGCTGCTAGGCAGTGACCAGTTAATATGCCTATAAGCAGTCTGCAGTCTCTTCTTTGGAGCTGCAGCGTATAGTGCGTGAGTTTTTTTGTCTCTCTTCTTGCACATAATTTTAGAGATTCTGCAGCCGGTCGTGTTCTTCCACTTTTCCTCTGCTTCTTTCTCCGCTATCTCTTCCATCTTGCTGTATAGCGTCTGTAGGGAGATACATAGGTATGTTTTGTGTTGCTTCTCGGCTTAGTGCGACCCCGGCTTTTGCAAGAACGTCCGCCATTTCGTTTCCATCAATGCCCTGGTGGCTGGGAATAGAGTAGATTTGCATCTTGCTGGAGGTGCTGAGGGAATCTAATGCTTCTCTGCTTGCCAGAACATTTTTGGAGTTGATAGCGTGACTCTGCATTGCTTTGATTGCCGCTTGGCTGTCTACGTATATGTTGATTTGATCGTTTGGTGCGTCTAATTCTGCCAATTCGGCTGCTTTCCTTATAGCGAAGACTCCCGTCTGGAATATAGTGCAGTGGTTTAAAAGTTTGTAGGAGAGTTTCAATTCCGGTTCCTTGCAGTACACGGCGGCTCCGACTCCTGAGGCCATCTTTGAGCCATCCGTGAAAAGGTGCGTTGCTTCCTGAGCCAACCCTGTACGCCAGTCTTCTTCATTTAGTCCGTGCTACTGTTGATCTCTCTACCCACTGCGCTGTGTCCATAGCTTTGTAGAGCCATGGTGCCTGCCGCGCAAAAACGTTGGGCAGTCCTGTGTGCAGTGAGGCGTGATTGAATGTCCAGGGGGTTGACACCTAGGATGTGTTCCAGTGCTTTTGTTGGAGTAGACCGCAGCGCCCCCGTTATGCAGACCATTGCCTGCCGCTGGGCCTTTTCCATCAGCTTTAGATATGTGGACTTCTCTGTGGCATACCGTGTAGTAGTATCGGTCGTATAGCTGATATGAAGAGCCAGTGTGTTAGTCTTGGTGATAGGCCCCAAGTGCTGCTTAGCATCTTCTGGGATGCATATAGCGCATTGGTTGCCTCTTTCACCCTTTCCTCCACATTGAGTCTCCAGGATAGTTTACTATCGATTACTACTCCAAGGTATTTTACGTGGTTTTTTGGCGTTAGCGGTGTTCCGTTTATCATGGGTGGAGTCCATTGCGGTAGAGGATGAGGTCCGTCTTCTCCGCATTGATGCTAAGTCCGGCTTCTGTGGCCCACTTTAGTATCTCTCTGAGAGTAGAGTCCATGATTGAGCTGACAGTCGATATATGCGGTTATCTTGGGTGCTTTCCTGCGAAATTTTTGAAGTAGTTCGTTGACCACAAGGTTCCATAGAAGAGGTGACAGGACTCCGCCCTGGGGCGTTCCGCCATGTGCCTCTCTTGTCATGGTTGTGTTATCCCACTTCTGCAGATCAGCAGGTTATATATCCAGGAGTCCAATGCCGTGTGTATTGCTAGGGCACTTAGGCTTCGCAGGGACTAAAGAGTGATAAAACAGTGTACAGCATTGGTTTCACATCATAGCCTTATGAATACTAACGTCACTCACCCCTTTTTTTTTCTTAGTGTGTACGATCTGGACTACGCGGACGATATTTGCTTTCTAACCTTAGTATAATCCGCCACATATTTTGGCCTCTGACCATCACAAATGAAAATCTTCTGGAGTAACTGAAAATGCACACATCACAACAGAGTTAAAGACACGTTAATGGGATTTGAATTGGACAAACTGATTGGAAGGATAGTTGGCTCTGCAATGAAACCCACACAATTCATGCAGGAAACCGAACAACTTGGAGCAAACTGGGGCTTAAATCCTCAAAGGAATTTTGATTATTATAGCAACCACCGGTTCCTGCCGGATGTTTAGAAAATATCCATATCGATACTTTAATCGATATGGAAAAGTATATGTCGATGTTGATATTTTGCTGTAGAAACATCGTTGTTTTCTTTATTTTTAAAAAATAGATAACTGTTTACAATAAACAGTTCTATTGAGGTAATTTAAATAAAAATATATAGATTTAGGGACGATTTCTCATCTTCTAAATAGCTGGTATGACCTTCAAGAAGCATGTGGCAGCCAGGACAAAAGAAGCAAAGGCGAGTATAAACTCGGCAACAAAGGTACAGTGAACCTAGCATCTAAATGGAGAATCTTTAACTCAGTGAGCAGAAAGGTACAGTGCTATGGAGCACAAGTCTGAGGTGGAGAAATAAAGGAAGAAGCAGACCAATTGCAGCGATATTTTTTAAAGAGAATACTCAAGCTACCAGAAAGCACACCGAACTACATATTGGGAATTGACGCAGGACTAGAACCCAGCAAGCAAAGTTCGGAGCGCTCCAAATTATGGGTCTAAAAAGAGTCGAGCTTAAGAGCGTTTTTGGAGTAAACACATAAATTTGAGGGTTTTCGGAACACGTTTAGTGCTCTTTAAGCACGGGCTCATAAAAAGTACTTATTTTTAAGCATTTTCGGAGTTGAAGTAGGTAAGTAATCGAAAATTTTCTTTTCGTTGATTCTTTTGCTGCAAATAATGGGATGCCGAAATCATTCGATAAGCAAGACGACAGAGAATTCACAAGGCGTGCTTGCGAAATAATATTACAAATTAAATAGATTCCAGAACATTAAAGAGAACTCCTAGAGATGGTTCTTGTGTCACAATGAACGGCGGCCAATATATTCATTATGGAATCTCAGATTGCTTGACAGATTTTTTTGAAAATTATTCTTTCAATGAAAAGGTAATCTACATAAATGTAAATATTGATAGCCTGCCTCTCTTTAAATGTTCGTGGTGAGAGCTTTATTTGCGATGCTCCTGCAAGAGCTTTTGTACTTGGAGCAAAAAGTCAGATCGCATACTTCACTTGTCCTTCAAAGAAGCATTGTATACAAGCTTGAAGACAGCTCACCAAGAACAGATGAACAATTTAGGAATAGGATAGATTCCGAGCATCATAATATTAAACTCCCACTTAAGATTGAAGAACTTCCTTTAGATATGGTCAGTCAATTCCCTTTTGATTACATGCATACGGTGTGCTTAGGGGTTGTGAAAAGTCTGTTGAATGGATTGATTAAAATTAAAGGCAAGAATTACTCCTAATCAAAAGAAGTATTGATTATTTGAATAATAAGTTAATGTCTCTAAAAGCAGATATTTGTAAGGAGTTTGCCAAAAAACCGAGAAGTACTTTAGATATGGATAGGTGGAAAGCCGTTGAGTTTAGGTAATTCCTACTATACATCGGGCCATTAGTTTTGAGAGGAGTTTTATCAGAGAGCCGATATGAACACTTTCTTCAATTAAGCATTGCAATAAGAATTCTGCTGAGTGACAAATATCGTTTGACTAAAAATAAGTGTGCTAAAGAACTTATTCGTAGTTTCTTAGGCAAATAGCCAAAGCTTTGTGATGAAACATTTCTGAAATATAATTTTCACTGTCTATCACATTTGGCAGATGAAGTTAAATAAAAAGTGACTTTTATGAGTCTTTTATGTGCCTTTTATGAGGTTATTATATGCTTCTTTCGGAGGGTGAAAGCACTTAAATCTGTGCCAGAAAAGAGTCAGATTAGACTCAGAAAACTTGCACATTAAGTGCGACCGTTTTCACAGAAAAAAACGATCATTCCGGACTCTTTTTCGTGCACATTATGGCGGTCAATGCTCCTAAAAAAGTGTCCGAAAAGTGTCAGAAAACGCACATATTGCTTGCTGGGAAGATGGACACATCTATAGTCTAACACTTCATCTCAAATACCTGTAAAGAATATTATTTGAGTATGAAGATTCTAGACTCCCGCATATCCTTGCTGAGAAAATGATGCGAAATAATTCGGGGTGGTTTGCGAGGCTTAGAGAAATGTTCGCGTATCATGGCATATCACTCGGAGACGGATTGACCACAATGTTCGGTTCCTAAACGCATCAAAAGTAGATAACCGCATGCAGCACATGAACAAGGCGTTAGTAAGTGCAACAAGGATATATAAGGACCTTAATTATGCAATCGGACCCACATACTGCAACGAGTTCTTCAAGCAAAGCGAGATAACTTGGATAATAAAGGCCAGAAGAGATCTCTTATGGTTAAACAGCTGCCCAAGAAGAATTGTTAATGGAGGTATTTGCTCGCTTTGCAATATGAATGAGCAGGAGGATATGCATCATTTTGTGGGCCGATGTCCAATACTGAGGGAATTTCGTTGGCGATACTTTAAAACTTGTACGTTTACTGAAGAAGAGGTGCTTATGACCCTGAATGGGGAGATGGGATGGCATAACCTGGCGAGTTACATAGAGATGGCTTCATATTATAGAAGAAACGTTATAAATGAAAATTTTTAAATATTTAGAAAAAAAGAATAGACTTAAATATGTAAATGTTTTTATGTTATACAATAGCCAAGCTTTAAATGTTTGTTTATTATTAGTTAATCAATGTAAAGCTGTAAGCTATGAAAATGAACCAAAATGAAAATAAACAGCTATCTATCTATCTAATAGCTGGTATGTTTCAAATAAACTTACAATAAAGGGCCGTTTTCATTTCTTCTACATAGCGGCTATTTGTCAGATAAACTCGCAACTTACTCTATTATTTGTGGGAAGCGAAATCGGTCCTTACTCATGTATTTGTTAGTTTTGAGGCCTCCTTTGAAATGTTGTGTGTTCCTGTTGAAAGTTATACGGCAATATGACCTCGAGCCGGCTAAAAGTTGCTAGTTTGATTATTATTAAAGTCCTTATAGCAGTCGCGATATGTATTTTACTTTATTCGGATCAAAAGAAGCTGTGGGCTTGTGGAACTTGAATAGAAAACACTTTTTTATGTATGGAGCAGTGGTCTTCTCACTTCTGAAGTCTGTTTCAATCATAAATTAAAGAGCAAAAGGTAAGTTGTCCATTTTATCATTCTCCGCTCAAGTTATATTCCTTTATACCTCTTGTTCAGCTGCTTCAAAAGTTCAATTTGAAATTCCCATCTTTTCCAATACTTGAGGCCATGTATGCAATCTTCGACTTCAACAGGTGCTCGTTGAGCCATGCACTTGTACAATTAGCCTATGCACTTCACCCAACCCGCCATCCCACCACCAATCCTTCCACCCCACACTGGGCCAGATTTCAGTTTGGGCGGCATAAATTCAAAATTTTTATGGAAACAAATCGTGATTTTAATCAATTATTCTTAAAAAGCATACATAAGGTATATTAAATTCACTAAGCGTTTTGCTTTCAGTGCAGCCCTGCATTTTTCGCAGGGCTGCAAAGTCAACTGTTCGGTCAGCTGCTTGTTGTATTAAAAAAACGAGAAACGGTTACTCAACTTTAAGCTTGTGCCATTTATCACTCCGTGAATAAAAATTGAATGTAAAATATGGAAAATAAAGGGAAAGGTATGTAGAATGTGAATTCTGAAACAAATTGTGTGTTGTTCTTGTAAAGTGTTGTTTCTATTTATCATTTTGTTATGTCCTTATATAGAATAAAACCGAACCATCGTGCCCGTGAAATGTGGAGTATAAACTAACTTTCTGACAATTTCTGACAAAAAGTAAATATGAGGAGTTTGACCTTAAAGTGTATATCTCATCGTGTTATTAACGCTTTTTGCGGCTTTTTGCGGCTTTGCCCACATTCTCTTGATATTTGCAGTTAAGTTTGAGTTCAGCCATGCAACGCTGTTCAATGTATGGGCTGAAAACAACCGAAATGCCCGTGCAATTTCAAGCTGGATTTTTGAGCAGCTTAAGGAGCATGCAGTTAGCACAGAGAAGAGAAACGAAATTGACATAAAAATTAAAAACTTTGAGATTTACTTGAAAAAAAGGTTGCAAAAAGCGATCGAAGGGTTCAAACATTTAAGGCAAAGAATTCAAAATGGATATTGTCGAGCATGGTATTCTTAGTAAATAGCACATCAACAATGAATCAAGTAGGAAGTCTACGTTTGACATACAACGACGGTGGATCTCGACTAATTAGGAAATTGGCATGTAATCTGGCAGACAAGCAAGAAAACAACACAAATCTGCTTGTACATGCGGCAGCACTGTCTATTGCTATTGAACTAGATGTTGAGCTAGATAAAATTTAAATAGTATTTAATCAAGGATATTCAAAGTAGTTAGTAAGTGATCTTTTCAACATACCTTTGAATAAAACTATTATTTACTCTATTTGTTAACTTAGAAGAAAAAGTTTGAGTGTGACATTTGATTTGTTCTATTCCAAGAAAAAATATGGATACTGGTTTTATATACATACTATTTAAAATTTAATGACTTTAAAACATAAATACCCAATATAAAAATCACATAAATAATAAATGATAGAAGCGTTCTCAATTTAGGTAACAGAAATGTATGACTTAAAAAAAGATATTTAACAGCAATTTAAGACCCTCTTCTGGTCTTCTGGCCGCCATTTTTACAAATTTGATTCTATTTTCATCATTCTGCATCGGGCCCTATAGGCATTAATTTTTACCAATTTCCCGCTTTCCATTTTGCTTTTTGTTAATAGTGACTGCCGGAAAGCTGCGAACCATCCACTCACCTTTATTTAGAAGAGCCTACTTTGGAGGCCGAGAACTTTTTAAACAGCCCTCTCAAAAAAAAATAAAATTAAAAACTGTTAAACTTCACCAGAAGAGGGCCTTTATCTAATGTGGGCGGTAAGGGTGGGCGTGGTCGGATTGTTTCATATTTTTCCCGAGTTATTACACACTTGATGTCTATCAAATGTGCCAAATTGCAATTGTCTAACTACATTTTTCGAATTTATGCCGCCCAAACTGAAATCTGGCCCAGTGCAGCTGAAATTCACTAGTATTTTAACGCTTCAAATGCATTTCGAGGGCGATTCAGAAAGGGTTAAGGCGCACATGAGAGCAAATGGGTCTAATTGCTTTAAAAGGCAACACACACACACAAAATCTCTCAAGCCGCTGCACATAAGCTAATTTCCCGAAAAAAAAGAAAGGAAAAAAAAAAACAGAAGGAACATTCTGTGTACTTGCAGCAGCCGTCGAGTGACTTCCGTTTCCGCAACGACAACGACAACGACGGGAAGTGGGTAAAAGTAGGCACCTTCAGGCGTATGCTAATCAGTTGGAAAACCAATTTCAAAAATTTCATAAATATTTCATTCAAAATTCAACCAGAAAGTGCTTTCAATTATTTTCAACCCCAGAATTTAGGCAAAATGTTGAAGGCGATGATTGCATGCTGGTGCTGACACAACGATGATGAGGATGAGGATGAGGAAGAGGATGATGCAAACTATGCAGCATGCCACGCATACTTGTGCCTGTGTCTGTGTATATATAAAAAGTCAAGTAAATGCAGCTGCAGCTTTTGGTAGAGAAAATCAGCGAAATCAAAATGCGAATGCTAAGGTTTTCTATCTCACTCACACACACACACACACACTGCATAGAACGACAAATCTAACGATGCGTTATGGAAATATTTGCATTCGAAATTGAGAATTGTGCGTGGGTGTACAACTGTGTTTGTGTGAGTGTTTATAGATGTATACACTATATATACACAATATAGACTTATGTACGTGCATTACATACAAAATGACATACAGGGTGACCTTTTCTACCAGGAACAGGAAAAGGTCCAGGGTACAATTTTTGAGCCTTTTCTCTAACTTAAGAGCGATTTAGCTAAAGCGTGTTTTGCTGGTTTTTGAAATCTATGTTAGTAAACCACAAACAATTTCTGAGCTCAAGGCCAAGATCCAACGTTGTGACAGAGCCAAATCTTTGTCTTTTAAGAAAAGATTAAAATACACATTCTAATTCATTTAAAACAAATACCTACTTCGCTGGATGATCTAAATCAGGGTTCGCCAAGCAGAGAGCGCTAAAACGTGACTGTGTCTCTCTCTCTAACATACAATGAAGTGTGACTTCGGCAAGCATTCGGCAAGTAAGTTCGTGCTCCCGGGCAAAGTGCTATCTTTCGAAGGGCCTTACGATGCCTAGCATCTGCCTCTCAGAGCAGCTGTCATCTGTATCAGAGAGTCAAGAGAACGAGTTGAAAAAAATTAAGATCCCTCCCCACAACGGAATACGTCACCGTATAATAAATTCACCTTGCTCCTGGTGCTATCGCTGGGGAACTCTGATCTAAATGACCTCATTCTTTCTGTGTATTTACCCATAAGAGAGCGATATATGTACATTCGGCAGGTCATCCGCTGCTAATGAGCAAATCACTGTCAAGAATGATCAAGAATGATCTAGCTATCGACCCCACATATAGCTATTTTCCGCTAAAAGGATAGAATTTCTATCGATATCCCCAAGTGTCACCAATAGGAACAGCTGTGTTTAAGTTCATTGGGTGGGGGGCAGTGATGTCAATATTTTTCCGAAAAAAAAGACAGATTGGAAAAAAAACAGGAAAAAAGGATGAAAAACTAAAAAAAAGGCTGAAAAAAAGGAGAAAAAAATTATTAATATATATTTATTTATTCAACAGTTTTTAATGCATCTTCAATGACTTCGACAAGGACAACAAGTTTTATTTATAATTATTTATTCATTTAATAATTTTAACGCATCTTCTAATCTAAATAAAATGTAAATATATACACAACTGGTTTAAATTGAAATATGTATATATACCTGAAACCGCCAAATGAAGTACCATTTTTTGATTCACCCACTGACAACTTCATATAGGCAATAGACAAGACCTAAAAACACACCGAACTGCATTTCCAGATCCACCAATGTAGCCTTAGTTCAAGGGTTGTCTTTGAAAAACATTGACCTCTTGGGTATCACTAGCCCCTCCAAAATTATCCAAAAAGTCTTAATACTAAATTCTTAATTGCCAGCAAGAAAAAGTAAAGTCTTATTTTAAAAATGTCTTTGGTAGTCAAACCGCAAGACGCTAAGATACCTGGAACTGAAGTAATTAGATGATTTGAGCTGTTTTCCTCCTGGTGATTAAGAATATCACTAATAAGAGCAATTGCATAATATTGGAGAAGCTGGTAATGTCCAATTGGTCAATATTTTTCAAAGGTAATTGAGAGAACAAAAATTACCATAATCCGTGAACCAAAGCCTCATTGGAGAATCTATAAACGCAGTTCGGTCTATTTATAAATATGGTTTAAGGCCTGTATGAAGTTGATCGTTGGTGAATCAAAAAATGGTACTTCATTTGGCGGTTTTTTACATTTCTCGAAAATGTATGGCCGTCCCATCATAAAGCCTTTTTCAGAGTACTAAGAATGTCATGAGGATTAGTCCTATTTTTTTTTTTTAAATCTCAAAATGGCCGTTTTTTCACAAACCGCGATTTAAATTTTTTTCTTAAGTTTCGGCGGTTTCTTCCTCCAGATCAACCATCGCAAATATTTTAACCACAAAGTAAGGGAAAAACAATATATTTTGAAAATTTTTATTTTTTTTTAGACCTATCAAATGTAATATAGAGCTGGAATCTCAAGCTCAGATGTTTTCGATAGATTGAGTAGCAGAAGTGGACCAACTGTCCCATGTTTCTTCTATGCAGAAAAGCTATACAAACTGCGAAGTTCTAACCAAAAGGCGTACATTTAACCAGCCTCCTTTGTGTAGTGTGTGTCTTGTTTTAAAAGTTAGGAAGAAACATAGATATATTAACCAGCAATAGTCACCGGTTGCCACCAGAGAACTAATACATTTCGCTTTTTACACATACACGAGCCGAGCGCATGCTTAAGCCGACACTAAGATAGTAAACAGATCTTCAGTCTCTGAGTAGCCTTCGAAATTATTCCTGAACCCCGGTTCGAACCCAAACCTAGGTTCAGCGACCTTCTAAACCCGAACTCAAAAAGTTTCGCGGGTTTGAACCCCGGAGTGAACCCCCGTCTGTGTCAAGGCGTACACTGAAATGTCGTATGATCTCATTCAGAGATAAGCGACCTTCTGTTGGCATTGTCACCAAACGTCAGGCTTACACTGTTGATTTTACGAGGAACAAGATCAAGAACCCTACTGGATAGCAATTGGTTGCTGAATCTTCAAGTCAATAGGGCCGATTTTATAACTCTATCAAGAATTGCTTGACGATTTTGAGACTGTTGTAGTTGATCTACCTGAAACGGATATGCAGATGGTCAGATGTTTAAGGAAGGACTTTTAGAGAGCGGGTTCAGAAGGACGCTAAGTCTAGGTTCAGGTTCGAACAATTATTGCAGCTAAAAACTTTTTTTATCATTTTTGAGCCGAACACATTTTGTACTCCGGTTCAGGTTTAGGTTCTTGCGGGAAAAATTGTTCTAGTCCGGCTCGGGGTCTATTCGAACTGAAATATTGGATTCGAAACAGATTTAGATTCAATTAGTTTTCTATTCCTGGTTTCGAAAGAATATAAGAACTCTGGGTTCGAACCGATTCAATACCTTGGGGCCAAAGAACTAAAAGCAACTTGCAATAAAATGTTGCCTACTTTTTAGCGTAATTTATGCTGTGCATTGCAATTTGCTCAATTCGAAATACCCTGTTTGGTGGGCTGCCATTGCCCTATACAAATAATTTTCACATAGCTCGAATAAATAAGCCAAGCGCATGAAATTCACCAAAGCATTCACAACAACAACAACCAGAACCAGAAACATTCAACGATTCGAGCAGAAAACCCAAAAAACCCTCGAGGCGTCCAAAATGTGCGCTGATTGTACATCCATGTATACATGTGTGTGTGTGTGTGTGTGTGTGTGCGTGTATTGACACTACCACCAAAATCGTCCAGCCACCCGAAACCCACCCATCTAAAAGCACACGCACACCACCACCCACCCAGAGCTCAAAAAACAAAACTACCTAACCAACATCCCCCCCAAAAACCAACTCCTTCTCCTGCTGCTCCTCCCCCAAACCCAGTTGTTTGGCCCAGAGAGGGTGGTCTCCATATAGATCTGTGTGTGTGTGTGTGTGTGCCTTGAAGAAATTAGTGCTGAAATATAATGCATTCATTCAAAAGATAAACGAAGTGGATTCACAATGGAAACGCAAACAATTATGTCCCGGGGAAGGTTCTTCAGGGGATCTTAATTATGGCATTTCAAGTGGATTGTGCATATGTTGACGTATTCAAATTAACTTCATGGCATGTAAAATGGGCGGGTTTTGAATTGAACAAAGTAGCAAAGTCCGTGGTCAACATATCTATTATCTATCTATGTTCAAATACTGAAAAATAAAGTAAAATACGCACTAAACGCAGTGCAACAACAACTTCATTTGTGTTCTCTCTACTTTTTCTCTCTGAGAGATGATTTTATAGTTGGCTGTGAATGATTTCCCTGTTGTTTTCCGAGCGTATAGATTTCACGCTTAGCTTATGGTGTGTTCTCTCTAGTCTTTCTGTTCGAGCGAAGGTTTTGTTGTTGGCTATACGTAGTACAACAACATCTTTATATGTGTTCTCTCTACTCTTTCTCTCCGAGCCAACGGTTTGTCGTTGGCTGCAAATGATTTCGTTGATGTTTTTGGACCCTGTAGCCCTCATGCTAAGCTTAGAACTAAGCGCAGTGCAACAACAACTTCACATGTCTTCTCTCTACTCTTTTTCTCCGAGCGAGGGTTTTGTTGTTGACTGCGAATGATTTCGTATGCATTAGACAGCCTCTAGCACACTCAAAAACAAACAAAAAGTGGATCTTGATGGTTCAGAAATGTTTTCGTTATTTGTATTGGTGTCTACGCGGCCGAAAGCTGGTACAAAGAGTAGGTTCAAGTTCATTCGTTTGACTCAGAAATGCTTTCTCCTTGAGGAACCTTTGTACTTGGTGAAACAGTTGGAAAGGAACTAAACTTGGAGTCTACAAATAAGAATCAGTAAAAACAATGCTTTTAATGAGATTCTAAGACAATAATGTCCAGACCACGCTCAGCTGCTTAACTTGCTCTCCTCAAGCGTTATACGGGAAGATGGTAACGCAAGTTGTCCAGGGGTAATTTCTTCGTCCATTTGATGTAGAGACACCGCATAGCAGAGAAAGAGAATACATAATACCTAGCGTAGAACGTTAATCAAAAAAAGATTATTTAGATTTCATATAGCACATATAACTAGTGAGTCAGTAGAGAGTGCCGGCCATAATGTAGAGTTTAGGAATTCGACTGAAGTCCAGTAGACCTAGAGAAGAGAGAAGAGAACTCATTTAGAACAATCCCTTGGGAAAGCACCATGAGGCTGAGATAATGAAATATAAAAATATTGAACCATAATCACAAAAGTTTTCTCAAATTCATCTAACAAAGAGGCAGATTCTACAGAATAGGAGAAAGAATCGCTTTATATTCAGCTTCATTGTAAGGTGGACTGCAAGACTTCATAAGATTTGTTCTAGAATATCAGAAAAGATATGTGAGCTTAGAGCAGTGGTGTCCAAAATACCAAAAGCCTATCCCAAGGTGAATTTTCTATTAGGGTGACGTACTCAGCACTGCTGCTGTGTTTTGGAGGGCCTTTCTCTTTCTAGCTCATATCGCTCAGAGCAGCTATCATCTGTCTCAGAGAGCCGAGAGAGCGACTTCCCCACAAATTCACCTTGGCCTATCCCATGGGATAGTAACTGAGTGTTTAAGATATGTTTTGACCGGCTGCGTAACATGTGGCCGAGCGTTGTCTTATTACAAAATTACCGACCGTTTTTGCATGAATGCTCGGCGCGGAGTTGCCCTGTGATGGCTCTATGACGCCTAATTGGTCCCACCAAATATAGAGCTTTCGGCCGAACGGCCCATATGACTTTATGCGCTTGGAGGATGTTCCCCGTAAGCATGTAGCAGCATTTAATAGCCTTCCGTTTGGTTTTTTTTTGTTTTCAAATGAAAGCAGAAAAGTAAACTTTCACGCAAATTGTGTATTTGTTTACACAAAAGTTGACTTACACTTCAGCGAAAAAACACTCACTGGAAAGAAGATGATGAGGCTTCAAAATGAAGTTGGTTCAAACATTGTCCAATTCGATTTAATGCTAATGACGCCATCTTGTAAAATCTTTTAAATATTTTCTCTAGGGGTAATATAAAGTAGTTACGTACGTAGAGACGTAGAGGCTTAAGCTCTAGGTTTAAGGCAAAATTCCGCAAACTCTTGCATTGATTTGGTCCAAGTTCCATAAGCCTTTTGCATAGAGAGTTTAGGATCTGCTTGCTTTTTAAACCGTAAGCGCCCAAAGTGCGTAGTTGATGCTTAAATCAGGCATAACGCTCTTCTAATTTTAGAAATTAAATTTTGGTTGGTTCTTTACAACTGAGACAACATTTAAAGAAGAAGCTACGGATCGCTACAGTGTTGTAGATACAAAGAGGGAAACACGCTGTTGCCTTCTTCCTAAAAATTAGAACAAGATGTTGTCAAAAATTCTTGAAAAAACGTTTTTCTAATGTTTCAAATTGTTGTTGTCAATCGGATAATTATACCTTTATAGAACCCCAAAACCGCGTTTTGGCAGAGAAAGAGAGAGAGCGAGTTGGCTCTCTTTTTGATCGCTCTCTCTCGATTTTATTTTAACTTAACTTCTTGTAAATCATAGAACTTTTTTAAGCAGGCTCTAGGTCATTTAAGTTAGAATTTTGTCCATAACTTGTCTAAAACAAGACACGCACAACACCACAAAGGAGGCTGGTTGACAGTATAGCGCTATTTCATGAATACCAATTCAATCTTCAGCTGTCTCTGCCTGTCCTTAGTGTGTTGACAGAACTGCTATGACCGCATGGCAATCCCAAAGGCAGGCTTGTAGCAAAATCCGACATCAAGCAAATCCTACTTCTTGTCATAGCCCTCATAGCTGTCCCTCCCTCAAAATGTAAAACTGCAAAAGTCTGCAACGGCCGAATGTGTTGGCGCGTAATTCAATACGTTAAGTGCATAAGATACCGGGTACAATTCCCAGTCAAGCACGAAAAAATGTTTTTTCGTTCCCAAAAAAACTGTTCCTGAGGTGAGAACGTTGTTTTACAAAGGGGAAATCCATTCATGGTTGGTAACTTTTGTGCTCATCTTGAGTCCAATGTTCTCGGCTTTTGGGGGGATAGCTTCTTGTTAAAATGTTGTCCCCTCTTTGGGGTTGCAATTTAAGTGCTTAATTTTACAAGCTTAAGCCTTTTTATTTCTAACCGTTTAGGCTGTGCGTAAATTACCCATCAGTCAGTCAGTAGGGACACGGTCACAACTTAACTGCCTCACAGCGGAACCTTTCCACACACAGACTTTGGTTCTTATGCGCGCGCGCTCTTTCTATGCGTTCACGCCTTCTGTATATTAGGTCATCCGATTCGGACACTTTTCAGTTGTTGCTGCACCTGTGGAAGCCAAACATGTGTTCCTTGAATTCACGAATCTTTCAAATGGTCCTAGGCATAGGAATACCAATTGTGGCCTCTGTTCTGGCCATGGGCACATTTTCCTTTGTCTCTTATCGTAGGTATTTGAAACGGATTGCATTAAACGCCAAACTTAAGGGCAACTTTTTGTACAGATCATTCCCCGGTGTTAAGATTTGGACGTGAAGTGGAACTGACGGCCTGTGGTTTACTATTTTTTGGCACATTTCTGGCGGAGCGGCGACACAAGGCTCCCATACTGCTGCTGTGGTTGGCTGCCTCAATTTGGATGTTTGTTATACTGCTGCATTGCCTGTTGGGTGTGGGATATAGGGATGAGATCATCTTTCTGGCTGTGGCGGAGGGTGAGTAGAGTTGTGTCATACAGCAAAAGGTTATTTCTTTAACTATTTCATTAGTTCTTCTAGCTGCCATGATGTTTATGGTGTATAAAGCCTTTGTCCAGCTAACAGAAGGAATCCGTTCAGCCGCCATCGAATGAGCCTGTTGTGTGTTCTATTTGATTCTCTTTTATTTTTGGTTTTATTTCGTACACATTTTGTGTGTGTTTTTAATTTTTAAACAGTTTAACTAAATTTATACAACTGGAATGGCTAGCTTGTGTCTATTATTGTGTTTGATTGGCAGGCCCCGCCAGTTTGGCCACCGCCTCGGTCACTGTCTTAAGGGCGGCTGGTGGGACGGCCGGAACGATCGGTTTACCCGCCACTGGCGTCTCTGGTGGACTGTGAAAGAAATAGAGTAGAAATCCGGCGGCCAAGATTATATGTGCTCCCAGTATGCCAATGATGAGAAACAGCGAGAATTGGGAGTTGCGCAAGGCGGGCGTTAGTACCGCAATTAGAACAGTACCCGAAAGTAGAGCAGCCGTGATCACCAATAGCCACTGGAGCAACGAAATCTGTAAAAGAGAAAGAAGATCATAAGATGATGGAATTTATTTTGGGAAAATCACAAACGGTCATTCGAGTCTTTTGTACTTATAAATCTGTAGGCCCGACTGACTGACAGACTGACTTATTGTCAACCCACAGCCAAAACTGCTAGTCCTACAGATCTAAGATTTGGCTTTGACCCTCGTTTAGTTATGCAGGCGCTCCCTAAGAAAATACATTTGTAAAACTTGTCCGCGAAGAACGAAAAGTTTGTATAAGCCACATAAATGGCTGTGGCGCTCCAGCAATATTGTGGACAATGCTGTTTTGCTAAGAGCGCGAGAGAGAACGACTCACACTCATATTGCTCAGCTGAGGGGCGAGCAATTAAGCATCCGTACTCTCTGTTCACCACGGATCTGCCTAACGATACCACTTTTCTTGCCTCCAGCAATAGCCGCAAAAGAGCATTTGCTTAGGTCCAATAGGAAAATTGGATCATTGGTGAGAAAGTTGCTCGAGTGAGACTTCTAGTGTCAAGAGACCCTTTTAAACGAAATCTGCTGTTAAATACGTTGGTGTGAATCTGAGGTACGAGCCATTAGGCGCCCAAATCAATATGCATACCAGGCAGGTATCATGACCAATTGCCTCTCAGAAAACCCCTTAACCGATGTATATCCCTCTGATCTCTGGGTCCACGGAATGCGTCCCTCGGCCCACCACATCATCTTGGCATAAATGTCCCCTTGGGAGCAACCCCTACCAATATCTGGTTCCACAGCATGGTCAAAGATCTTGGCGTAGTCTTTGATAACAGACTAAGATTTGATAAGCTTTTAGAGTACGTGTGGACTACCTCACATTGGTGGCTATACCTCAGGGTAGTGAGACCGATGTATGACGGCTGACGCACTATGAGAAAAACTGCCAAGACTGAAGCATTTGACGGAGTAAACACCGCTCCACCATACCAACTGCTTGGACCAACCGCAGAAGAAGTGGGTAGAAACCACATAGTAAGTGTAAGGGACTCTGAGAAGCTGGAGAAGCAATGGGCGCCAAGTACCACTTCGACAGTAATTTCACTGTCTTTAAAAGTAATAAGAGAGAATGGAACTCACATACACCGCGCTACTGCACAGAAAGACACAGTGGAGAACTCTGCAGTCGGAAGCAGCGCAGGCTGATAAGGACCTTTACGGGGAGAAAAGGAAAGAGGAGAAGTGGCTTTTTAGAAGAAAAATGAATGAGCAGGAAATTCGAGTAACATCTTCTGTTCGGCATGAGTGAACAGAAAGTTTTAGCCCAGAGTCGCACAATGCAAAGACGAACACGGGAATCTGGTCACAGATCCGCAAATGGCACTTTACAAATGGCGAAGTTACTTTTCCAACCTACTGGGAGGCGAAAGAAGTAGAGAAGTAGCGATGCCACCAATCGACAACATAGAGATAGACCCGCCGAACCAACAGGTAGTCTGGTTAGCCAGCCAAAAGGAATCTTAGTGTTCTTTGCCCAATCTTTAAAAACGTAGACCCTGCAATTTGCGTCAACTACCGCGGGATCAGTCCTTTTCCCATTGCATATAAGGTTCTGTCGCGTATTATTTGTGATCGTCAATTGGACCTGATTGCACCTTACCAGACCAAAAATTCACATTACGACTAATCCAATCTTTTCATCATCATCATCTTTTTGTTGATTACAAAGCCGTCTCCACCCATCGCTCTCTCGTCCACTTCAAGCAAAAAGATAGGGGAGAGATAATTTGCATTGAAAGCGTCAAAAAGCTGCAGAACTTGCTGTATGAGTCAAGCCACAGCCTAAACGGCTTATCGTACAGGTCTAATTTTTGGCATAGACCTTTGTTTTATTATGCAGGCGCGCACCAAGAAAGAAAATTTGGAAATTTGTATACCAATCTTCTGAAAAGGCCAATTAAAGGTTTGTATGGGGTCATAACGGTTTTTCCGCTCAGGCAATGTTGTGGAAAAGTTGTATAGCTGAGAACGCGAGAGAGAGTGAGAGCGCGCTGAGTGCGTGTATATGTATGTGTGTGTTTGTGTGTGATATCGGAAAAGTGATGGCAATCTGCTTAAAATTAGTTGTCTCCTTATCTCATTTGCGAGTCTTTGTTAATAAACTAGGCTGTGAGTTGATAATCTAAGAGATTTATATCGAGTGAAACTCCTAAAAATTCATAACATTTTGCAATGAAAAGTGTGTTTGAAGGATGAAAAGAAAGTATTGCCAAAACAGCTTATTTTTCAATTTAGTTTTTTGCAGATAAAAAATCAGAGACTTGAAAATGGACGGGATAGAATTTAATATGTGTATAGACCACTGCATTTTCCACGCCTTACTTAATCCTCCTTTTTCAGATTGATTTATTTTAATCAACCGTAAATTCGAAACTGTCTTAAAATTAAGCTAATGAAGCCAATGATATTAAAAAATAATTTCCCTATTAACAAATAGATTATATACAAACACAGTGTTCAGAGAGCTTTACCATTTTTTCTACTTACTACGATTTTTTGAAAACTTGGACGCGGACGAAGTCGTAAGTCAGTTTCACTTTCCTATACCGACATAGTTTTAACTTGTGATTGGAAGAGTGATATGCTATGCGAAAAGCATCTTTCGGCATGCGTTGAATCCATTGGCTTGTTTTTGGTTAACAAATCTCAACCCACGCATTTCTCTTCCACAACGGATACCCTTCTGAAGACCAAAGCTTTATTGTATGACCTCAAAATATGACATTATAAGAAATCCTTCAAGAAAGAAGTCAATCCGTATTTACCCCAACAGAGTCTTTTACTTTTCTTAAAACTAGAACAGGTGTCCCGCAAGGGTCTGTTCTAGGACCAACTGATACATGAATTGAAGACAATTAGAAACGCACAGACATTTAGGGAAAAATTAACAGCATACCTACAACAAAACCGAACTATATAAATTGAAGCGGAGTTAAACGAAAAGCAGTTTTGCCTAATGTATTATTTTAGCTTAAGTAATTTTTACACAAAATTCAACAAATTGTAATATGTAACTTGTTTTTAAAATGTTTCTGTATTTGAATACCTAATAATTTTGTAACTAAATACTAATTGAACCATTTGCCGTTGTGATTAGCGTTATAAATATAAGTATATCAATAATAATAATAAATAAACAAAGGTCAAGGTTTTTTGAAGCCCTGTCTACCTTTGGTATACCAGCAAATTACGTTTGACTTTGCATGATGACGTTGAGAAGCACTCAAAGCTTCGTCAAAATAGAAATGATCCTCTCCTAGCCTTTTGGTACCAAAAGAGGTTTTAGGCAGGGCGGTGTGACTTTTTTAATCTGCTGATATACTGCGCCAGTGTCCAAATGCCAACAGATCGGGCACCACCTTTAATAAAAATGTAATGCTGCTCGCAAATGCCGATGATATTGACAAAAGTGCGGCAAGCATGGCGTTTTCAGAGATTGAGAGCCAGTCTGAACTGATGGGCTTAGCGGTAAACGAGAACATGACGAAGTACCTATCGTCCTCGAAACAGAAGAATGACAGAAGTAAAACTATAAAGTTGTAGAGGACTTTGTCTAAAATCCGAAAAAGAATAGGAAGTTCAAGAGCATGGGCCTCGCTCGAAGAACGAAAAAAGCGTACAATAAGGCGCAGAAGCATTTCGCACCTGAAAGAATGACGAACTATATGAGTTTTATAGGTATACTAGTATAGTCAAGAGCATAAAGCAACAACGGTTGCGCTGGCTAGGACATGTTACCCGAATGGACGAACAAGCTCCAGCAAAAATGGTCTTCAAGAGGAATGCGAAAGAACTGGAACTAGGCAAGGTGGGACGACCAGGTGCGGAAAGACATTTCCAAGTGAACAACTGGTGTCAGCTCGCACGGAGCAAAAGCAAATGGCGGGCATTAGTAGCAGCGGCCGAGACCGTCAAACGGTTGTGATGGCCAATCAAAAAGAAAAAGAAGAAAATTTCAAGCCAAAGACCTTAATATATAATACCATATAGAGAAATAGCTATCTTTTCAGATAACCAATCAGCGCTAAGTGCAATTTCAGCTCTAAGCTAATCCTAAAGACAAACAAAATGGAACAAAGGAACAACCTGTCCCTACGCTGGATACTGGGTCATAACAATATCTCCGGAAACGAATTGAACGACGCAAGGCTACAGCCAAAGCAGCCGGCCGGCATAGGCCAACACACCATAAAAGGACTCCTTGGAAAGGAAGAAAATACTCTTGATGAGACAAGCAAAAGCATTAAAGGTTCAAAAATATAACACTAACATTAGACCAAAAATGTTCACGGTGCGCCACTTCCCCAACAACAAATAGCATAACTAAACTAGTAACTTTTGAAAGCTTTTTTGGAGACATCTTCCATATCGATGCCAGCACGGCTGCCCTGACGAAACTCTGTCTGGCTTATGAGAAAGTCGGTTGCAATTAGGTTCTGCTTCCTTACATTTCCTGGAGTCTGTAGTCCGTCTCATTTCGGTTTTTGGCCTTGGTGGTTGGGTGAACAATAGCTACGCACTGACTTCAGTAGGCTTAGTGTATCAATACAATTCTGGAACTGACCTCGCACGATTGCTTACTAACTATAGCCGCTTTTAGGGCTTAGGGCGATCTCTGCAGTTTTGTATGCATGACCTGTTTCCAGTCGTCTGGACTAAGGAATGGGTTTTTATGCTGTTCTTAGAAGAGGGCAGAGCCATTCTCCTTAGAAGTCTAAACATATCCTAGCATCCTAGTTCAGCAACTTACATTGATTACCCAAAGAATGGAGACGGGTATATAAATAGCCAGGCTGTATCCATAGATGCACATCAATGACAACAAACTGGGTGTATAGCTCGCCTAGAGAAAGAGAGAGACAGCATGATTAATATTCTCGAGTTAGAGCAAATAAGCAATAGTCAAACTAACACTATCCGTTTCTATGGCATCCGCCTCATCCACTGGCTTCAGACTATACTTGAACAGAGCCCACAATATGGCCGGCAAAATGTTGGCATACAAAAAGATGCAGGTGGCTGCATACGAGACCAAATGGAAGTTGTAATGCCATTGATAGTCATCGTTGGCCATTTGCAAATAGTTGGCTATATTTCCACTAATGGCAATGGAGAAGATCTGGAAACGAATGCAAGGAAATGAGTCACACACAAACACAACAATGTCAACAATGAACCCTACCAGCGTAACCGTAATCCAAAAGGGACCATACAAATCGGGATTCTCGCCTATGTTCAGGCGTAGATAGTTACCCGCCGCCCGTTTGGGTATCATAGAGTTAACAATACGCTCCATGACCATATAGGTGTCTACATTGAAGAACTGCTGATAATACTCAAGAGTTAGAAACGAGAGACGAGCATTGCCCGCCGCTGCTGAGCCATCCAATGGTGGGGCATTCTGTTGGGACTGTTGGGCAGCAGCCACACCGCCAGCCAGAGTCTGAGCTGAGGTACTCATATCGTAGATGAGATCGGCCAAAGGATCACCGCGCTGACGTTGTGCATTGTTGGCCGGGGCGCCACTGTGACCCGGAGAGTTGACATTGATTTGGGCTGGTTGCCCGCTGTTCGTGCTGTAGTCACGAAACTGTAGCAAATCATCGGCAGTGGGGGTATCCATGTTAATGGGGATGCACTACCTCTTAAGTGGGGAGTATATAGAGTCTGTACACGTATTTTCCCTAAACGTTGAATGTCACTAAGGCATTAGTAGGACCGTTCGGTGTTTTGATTATTTATGACTAACGCATGAGTAATAAAATTAAAGATAAATGGTGGAATAGGTAGATCATTTGGCACTTTTGTTAGTCCTGGGGGTTTTAGCTTAATCCTCTCACCCAATCTCTCATACACAACGACTTATCGAAAATCGATATCGATAGTTGTAATACATCGTCTGTGACTCACATCCCTAGCTGTTTTCCTACGTCTCTGATTGAAATGACATCTCTAGTTTTTCATTTATTGTAAAAAGTTTATATATATAAACATCGTACACATATATATATACCCTTTATTGGTATATATTTAGTTATTAAACATGCCCGTTAAGAATGGCGAATCGGATGCAGAAGGTGATGTTTCTGGTGCGGAATCGGAGCACTCCAATTCCAGCCAGGCCCATGACACCTCCGATGAGGAGGAGGCCAACGAATGTGATTCCGATGACTCCTCCGAAATGGATGCCAGCGAAATTGAGCTACGTCGTGCCGAACACATAGAAGATTTGGGTAATAACCAAGAGCGAGGAAGAGACTCCACATAACCTTCCACTTATCCTTATCCACTTTCAGTCTGCCTCGAGCGTCAGTTCAATCAGCTACGTGAACACTATTACATTGAGCGCATCAATCTCATCGAGAAACAATTGTCCGAAGTGCGCTCTGGACGTTCCGAGGAATTTGTTCAGCCCCAAAAGGAACTGGACAAGGTTTATCGCACACGCATCGAAGTGGCCGATGTCCTACGCAAATTCCGTCTACAAAATATCGAACACAAATACCTTTCCGAAGAGCAGGCGGCGGTGCAACATTTTGAGGTAAGCCCCCACTCAATCCCATTTTTGGCGCCAAAATCCCTCTATACCCTGTATTCTTTTTAGAGCGAAAAACACATGACCATGGATAACCTGCGTGAAGAAATGCACGAGCGTATACGTCGCCTGGAGGAGGATCGTCATAATGTGGACATATCCTGGGCTGATTGGGGCACGGACAAGCGGCAAAGCAAAGTGCGCGGACCTGGACGCAAAAAGGCCGTCACTGTCACCGGTCCCTATGTGGTGTATATGTTACGCGAAGAGGATATACTGGAGGATTGGACCAGAATACGCAATCACGTACGAATTTTAGGTAATATTTAAAGTAAAGAATCAAAGTTTGGCTGCTTATGGTGTGTTTATCCGTTTCAGATTCCACTGTGATTTGACTCTAAGGGACAGGAATTTCAATAATTTTAGTAATAATAAATAAATATGAAATTAAGTACTTATTTTCGTAATGTTCCTCGTCCTCCTCCTCAGCAGTGGAGTTGTCCTGTGGGGGCTTATTTACATTTAGATGTATTTACATTTAAGCATAGTTCCTTCCCTCCCCAACCTTCCCGGCCTCTTTCCAACTTGTAAATGTGAATAATGCGAAATGTATGGCCTATCCCCCCTCTTAAGGATGTAATTTATAGGCTAGACTAAACATTTAAGTGAAGGATTCTCAGAACGCAAATAAATTTTGCCACAATTTGTGCTTCAAGGAATATGTTAAAAGGTCTGTTTTGGACAGGCAACAGTGTGAAACCCAAAGGGAACTTAAACTTAAGTATGGCTATTAAAACATGAGCCACATCCCTTGAGGAGAGATTAGCCAGTTTACTTAGAACCTTAAGGAATAATTTAGTAATAATAATAAGAGTGTTGCCACCATAATACAAAAAATGAAATGGAGCTGGATAGGGCATACATTGTGAAAAAGTGAGAACAAGATCGCTAGGTAGGCAATGGACTGGAACCCGCTGAACGGATTCGGTTGGACACCACACAGACCCAAAGAAACTTGGAGGAGGACTGTCGGTAGAGAAGCGTAAAGCATCGGGAAGAGCTGTGGCTCCCAAAGCGAGGGACATTTCATCGGACGTTTTAGCAGGCTCCAGGTCTATAAATCAGAGCAATGAGTATTAGAGATAGAGACGGGCATAATCCCAAATGCACTCAAATGCAAACGAGATGGTCTCGGCCTCTGCTCATACTGTTCTGTATTCTTTCAAATGCGGAAATCATCGCCAACATTTTCGAAGGTCCATAAATCCTTCGAAGAATTTTTCGTTCGAACACGCCGATCGCCGCCTCATCCGCTGCTGTCATTGTCATTGGATGTCAATCGACTTGTATAGGACTATTTTCATTCTTCGAGATCTGCTCCTGAGCTCCCTACTTAGCCCGTAGTGGCTTTGGTTTGCAACAGTGATTCTTTGTCGGATTTCCAGGCTAATTTTGTTGTCACATCATCTTTCCGAGGCTGACAAGGTCCTCTTAAACTTTAAAGTTGTACTCTACTCGTCTTGTCCTCATTTACCGCTTAGCCCATTAGTTCAGACTGCCTCTCAATCTCTGAAAACGAATTCTCAACGTCATCATGCTAAGTTAAAAGTACTTTGTAGACAGGGCTTCAAAGAGCCTTCACCTTATCGGTATGTCGAAGGCTGATTTATAATCAACAAAAAGATGTTATGTTTTGATGCCTCTCTCGTATATTCAGTTTTTTGATATCATCGTATTTTTTTGTATTTTTTAACCAATATTAATTAAATGAAACTTAAATAACTTTTTAACAAGTTTAGTTTCTTAATTACAACTTTATTATTTTCCAGCTACAAGAATTTTTGATGGTAAATATTATGCAAAAAAAAGTCGAAAATTTTTATAATTTTTTAAGCTATAACTTTTAAAAGCGCGATGATATCGAAAAACTGAAACCAAGTCTTTGATGTGAAACATGATCATAAGTTTAAAAACTTATTTTCAAATTACAAGCTCTCTCAATGGTATATAAATTAACAAGGGCACTCTTTTGAAAGAAGAAGTTTAACGGGGAGTAGAAATACCGGAAACAAGATCACTTGCTGCTGTGTTCTTTCATTTCATTTCATTTTTCATCAGGAAGTTTATTGTGGTAGTCCATAGATAAATGATAATGTTTCACCCCCAAGATACCACCAAGGTGAGATCCAAGATCCCACTCCATCCCAGATCCCACTCCGAATGCTACCCAGATCCCTTGCAGATCCCGCCCAGATCCCTTCCAGATCACGCCAAGATCCCATCCAGATCCCACCCTGATCCCTTCCAGATTCCATCCAGATCACGCCAAGATCCCATCCAGATCCCACCCTGATCCCTTCCAGATTCCATCCAGATCACGCCAAGATCCCATCCAGATCCCATCCAGATTCCTTCCAAATACCGCCCATATCCCTTTCAGATTCCATCCAGATCCCGCTAAGATCCCTTCCAGATCCCATCCAGATCCCTTCCAGATACCGCTCAGATCCCTTCCAGATTCCACCCAGATCCCTTGCAGATCCCACCAAGATCCTATCCAGACTCCATCCAGATCCCTTCTAGATAACGCCCAGATCCCTTCCAGATCCTACCCAGATCCGTTCCAGATCCCTTCCTGATACCGCTCAGATCCCTTCCAGATTCCATGCAGATCCCGCCAAGATCCCACCCAGATTCCTTCTAGATCCATTCCAAGATCCTACCCAGAACTCACCCAGATCTCGCCCAGCTCTCACCCACATCCTTATCCAGATCCCACCCAGATCTTACCCTTATCCCATATAGATCCCACCCAGAACTCTGCCAGATCTCGGCCAGCTCCCACTCAGATCATCTAAATCCCACACAGATCACACCGGATCCAGCCCAGATAAGATTCCACCTAAATACCTCCCACATACCACCAAATCCTACCTAGATCACACCCAGATCTTTTCCAGAACCCAACCAGTTGCCCCTCTTCAGCATCTTTCCCACCGCTTCACTTCCCCCTTATGCCCATCCTCTTGTGTGTGTGTTTGCCGGGAAACTGCAAAAATCAAAACAAACAGCGTCACGCAACGCAGAAATCAAATTTTACTCCTTCAAAAATCGTCCTTACCGAAATTAAAGATGTTTCACATCAAAAAGAAGCTCTCACCTTAGTATACAAATCAGCAATGCCAGTTTGTCAGAAGAAGAAAACCATGATACAACTAAAACGGTTTGTGCCCTGTCTTTTCAGTACTTACCCTGCAGTGAAATTGTCAACTAGTAACAAAAAAATACTGTCGTACACCTAGTTGCAATACAAGTAGAATTGATTTGGATAGGAAGTGCCACCAGTTGCATGTTTTTAGGGACCGATACATTTCTGGTTGTAAACTAGACACTTTTCCTAAAGGGAACTCTCTCCCACCTATGACAACTGTCATTAAACTAGTTGTCAATGGCTGCTGAATGCGACAATTCTCTCTCGCCTATGCCATCTGGCATTAAACTGGTTGCAAATGGCTGCTGCCAGGGCAAATTGTCACATTCCTATGACATGCCTGTGTAAAATGGACGACTTCAATACATGGAATTAGATAGGAAGTGCAAACAGATGCAAGTTTTTAGCGACCGATCCATTGCTGGTTGTAAACCAGACACTCTCCCTCTCGCGTTTACAGCAAAAGTTCTGGGAGTACGCTCTTTATTGTTCTCTCGTTGTTGTTGTGGTAGTTTTCTCTCCGTCTTGTGTGTGTGTGCCGAGCCACTGCACAAAGCAAATACAGCATCATAATATGGTTGGCGTCAGAGTAACGTGACTAAAAAACTAAAAAAGTATCTTATCTGAGTATAGGCCTTAAAGATGTTTCACATCAAAAAGAAGAAAGAAAGAAAGGACTACAAAGATTTTTATTATCAGCAGATAATTTTTCAGAATTATTTAAATACCAATAATTTTTGATTGTCCGTCGTTATAATAATGTTATAACCGAATGTGAAATGCGAGTCTTTCCGGACGGTATATAATGGGTTGGTTCAACAATCATCTGTTCCGTTTCTGTCCTTAATGCCCTCAATGAAATTGAACAACTTTCAAAAAAAAATATATATTTGTTTAATTTCATTAGTTATTTCGAGTCTCTTGAGATCTGGAGAGTTCGAATTGACGGGGTTCCGTCAACGGTAACGGATTTACTTTACCCTAAGGAACTCCCCACGAAATGGGAACATCTTGATGAAAATTTCGAAAAGGGCGAAAAAGACGAAATTTGTCGCAGAATTTATGCTCTAACAGCTATTGGAACAGAGGTATACGCCGATAACACTTTGACCTTGAACAACACACGATATTATATGTGACTTTTGACACAAAGTTTAGAAGGCCAAAATGAAGGTGTATTCAGCTTATTATTTCAAATTCCGAGATTGACCTCTTTTTTTTATTGTCTTATTTGACTGGACTATTGAGCAATTGGAAAGTGAAAGGCTCGTTTTTAACTAAACCAGGGTCAGATTTTTGCTCAGCCTCTATTTCATGGGTTATTTCTTATTCATTTGCCAAAATCTCAAAAAGGTTTGAAAAGTCTAAATAAACTTTTATGAAGGGAGATCCACTTTTTCGATAGAAAATTTCCACTGCTCAAAAGATAAACGGAAAGAAAGTAGTTTCTACCATGGACAGTGCTGTTAATGCTGAATTGTCCTTGACCAAGTAGTCTGACGAGAATTAGACGCTATGAAATCCATTTTCGTATGCTTAGAAGCTTCATTCGTGTTGCCTCCATTGAGGAACCACTTCTTAAGGGAACTTTATGAGAAGTAAGTAGCGTTCAGCTTTCAGCAGTATTTGAAATAGAGGCTCAAGATTAAGCTACTTTCTAAATGTGTAAAAAGAGCAGTCTCAATCTTTAGGGTCTTAACGAAAATTAGGTGTTATATGGGATCTTTACTGATTCTTGGGGTATCTATTTGGAATTGAGAAGGAGTTCTTAGTCTTCCTATTTGTCTGTTTCTCAACATTCTTTGAAGCTTGGACTGATACTTCAAGAAAGTGAGGAAAAGTTGAATTCCGTTGGTGGATTCCTTACAATTTTAGAGCGATCAGCTGAATGAGTTCTCTGTTAAATTGATATGAATTAAAATTTATTGTTTTTTGTTATTGGGCTTTAAATTAACTGATTATCCTGGTTTCCGACTTAAACTATAAATAGGTATCAGGCCTTGCGCTTGGGCTTTTTACTTTCCATCAGACTCATGATGGTCTTGCGCATATCCTCGGTATCCTTAAGCTCTTGCTCTAGATTCTCAATTTGCTCCTTCTTCTCCTGCAGCTGTGTCTCGAGAACACAGACCAAATCTTCTGACTTTTTACGGGACTCGCGTTGCTCATCCAATGCTTTGATGGTTTTGGCCAATTCCCGTTCACGCTCCTCAATAATGCGCAGTTTCTCTCTGATATCCTGCTCGTAGGCCACCACTGACTTCTTGAGTTTGTCAATGCGTGTGAACTGAAATGGTAAAGAAGTGAAAATATGTACTCAAGAGTGGAGTATGCGACTTACATTATCCTTGCTGAGGGCATCCAGTTTGGTCAGCTCCTCGGTCTTAAGAGTGAGTTGGGCACGCAGCTCATCACAGTCCTTTTGCAAGTGGGCAATTTCAGATTTCTTTACCGCCAGGCGTCTCTCACTGGCCTGCATATGCTCTGAGTTTTCGGATAATTGTTTCAGCATGTTGGTCATGTTGCTCTTGAGTTTGTGGTTCTGTTGTTTGAGATCCTTGCACTGGGTTTGCAGTCTAAAGAAGAGAGTGTATGTGAAAAACAATGATTCACAGACAAGTCCAAACTTACCGCTCCTGGCTGATGAGCAGCTCAAAGTTTTTGGTCTGGAAACGTTCCAGTTCGGCATTTTGCACATGGGCCAATTGGTTGCTGCTTATAAGCTGAGAGCTGGCCTGCTCCAGACGCTGTTGCAGATTCAGCATGGAACAGTTTAGGCTGTCGATGCGATGATTGTACAATTCAATCACCTGGGAGACGGGCGATGAATGCAATTCTTTGCGGTTCAAGGTGTTGCCAATGCTGGCTATTAAAGCATTCACCCGCTGGGTGAGCTCCTTGTCTATGAAGGTGCGATGACTTTTGAGTATGGAACAAAGATTACGCCACTGTTCAGACTGATCCTGCGAAACAGAGGCAGCGGGTGCAGCCCCCAGGCTACCACTGATACTGGCCATGTGCTGGAAATGAGGGGAAAAGTTGGATTACGATTAGTAATCAATTAGATTAAATATTAAAAAGAATTGTAATGATTAAATAATTATAATTCTTTTGGCTAAAAATATTTGATTACTTATTGTTCACTTTCAGAAATAATCCGGATTATTGGGGATTTCCAAAAAATAATCGCCCTTTACAGGGTATAATGGAAAGGGCTAGTGCATTGGGTTTGGTACCCACCAACGTTTAAAATTTCCACCAATGAAAAACCTGGAAGTCTACTGATCAACGAACACAAAATCAGATTGATCACTTTGTGATCGACGGAAGGTATTCATTGAGTGTATTGGACGGGCTCGCGATTCGAGGTGCCACTCGTATCATTGCCTTGTCACAGCTAAGGTACGCATCTAAGGCGATACTCGGTTACAACCAGTCCCTTCGAAGGCGGTCAACAACAAAATTTGAAAAAATTTCGAATTTGAACTCATTTTCAATGGGTTTAGTGTATAAAAATCGCAAAATATCACAAATTCACATTTGAGTTTAGATTATCATAAAAACGCGTAAACCGGCAAGTAAAAGGAAGGAGTAGATCAAATGGTCAAGAAAATCAAAGGACCTAAGAAAATTATTAAGATTGGATAGATAGGAATTGAAGACACATGCATAAGAAGTGTAGACCAAAAACTGCGAAATTTGCCAAACTTGCATTTAAGTATTAATGAAAGAGCAGGCGTTAACAAATAAGAAGCGTAGGTTGTATAGTCAAAAAATTTTCAATTTGTCATATGACCTAAGAATTTTATAAAAATTTAATGGATGTCAATGTAGACGGTTAAATAGGAGGAGTAGATGGAACGGCTCAAGGAATCAAAGGAAAGGAAAAGGAAAATGTTTTCTTGGTAAGGCCTTTTATGTTATTCCCATAATTTAATGGGTTTTTAAGTAAATTGCATACAACACTTTAAGTTATTCCAAATTTTTTCAGAAATTGGTCAATATATAAGGTTTTATTCCTTATAAGCCAATATTTTGCCTTTTTCTACGTTAGTTAGTGATTTACCGCCCACCATAGTATTTTTTTCTGCTTAAAACCAAGGCTGCAAGCCGGTCCCTTATAGAAACGGTTCGGTTCGGCTTTTTGGGTCCGACGAACCGGACCATTAACCGAACATCTAATATGTTTGACTCTTAAACCCGAACCAGACCACTTTTTCGAGAAATTAGGTTCGGTTTAACAAATTAAGTAGTTTTTCCAACAACACATACAGAGAATTATAGAAATTACTTGTTATCAGACTGCTATCATTTAGGAAGTTCCTAAGACATCTCTTTAGGACAGACAATGGATTGAATATGGATCGAGGTAGAGAACTTTGCACAGCAGAAAAGAACTGCAATTATGAAGAATGTAATGTTGATGAAGGTTTCTCATGTGCATCAAAAGCATTTCTTGATTTGGACGAGATGACCATGTTCCCTGGAGGACTCTAAAAATTCTTTTGCTTTTAGCAAAATTGAAAAAACTAGTGCTAGACTGTGTGACGCGATGGACTCTAAAGGATTTATGCATTCAGAGTTCTTTGGAACGCTCCAACTAAAAACATTTGAAAAGAAACGTAGTCCAAGCATCTGTGTGTTGCAACAGACAATTTATTAAACTTCCTAAAAAGTCCAGGATTTGCCATTTTTATTTTTATTTGTCTTGTTTTTCATTTCAAGCAATGGTTCTAAAATCTTTTGTTTCTTACTATAATTTTGCGATAAACGTTCTTCTGTTATAAGCTTTTTAAGTACCAGTATTGGCTACAATGCTCTTAAACCCGAGATTTTTAACTTTACTAACTTTTGACAAAAAAAGTTGCGAAGTAGCACATTGATTTTTCAAAATTCACCTTTAAATGAATCAACTTCTGATTGCGAAGAAGAGAAGTTTATCAAATATAGATTCTTACAACAATTGTGCAAGAGAGCATTCATCGTCAAATCTTCCGACCGAAACTTTTGCACAATTTTTGAGGGTTGCAGCCTTGTTTAAAACGTTTGTATGATGTCAAAATATAAGCTACATTGCGCTGAGTTTTAATGAGAATGATGAAATCACTTTTCCCCTCATTTTGTATTGTTTTTCAGCTTTTTCTTGAAAACTATAACGAATTTGACCAAGCAATGAAGGACGAAAAAGTAGCATAGACTAACGTAAACAATCGGTTGAAACATACCAACTACATTCGAATGGTCCTTCATATAGTTAAAGACCCTAAAAGGTGAATAATTTCAACCAAAACTCAAAAAATTACAGTTTTTGGTAGAAATTGGCTGACACTATCAAAAATTTCGATTGTTTTGTTTTTAATCAATAAAATTGTCAAAAAATATAACTTAAAAAATGTAGCTAAAGAAATTTAATTTATTTACTTTTTTACCGATAAAATTCGTTTTTTTCGAATTTTTTTTGACAGTTGTCATGCGTTTGGTCTTCTTACAATATCAAAGAGTACTTAAATGAAGTGTGTTCGTACTAACGGTTTGTTTATTTTGGTCTAAGCAACAACTTTTACCTACATTACTTGTCCAAATTTGTAAAGGATTTCAGGAAAAAGTTGAAAAACTGGAAAAAGTTGTGAAAAATTGATTTTTTTGGACATCTTTTGCAATTTTAAGTACCAAGACATAATTTTTTCAAGAGCAACAACTTTGCTAAAGACACAAAAGCAAAATTTTATATAGCTTACCAGATATGAAATCATTAATCCTACACTGAAGCTGAAAAGTTCAAAGGTCAATAAAAAGAAAACGGCAGCTAATCAGACCAAACCCATGCAGCGTTTTTATACTACCATCACAACCTTTCAGAATTTTTTGATCTCGACCGTATCAACTTTTTTGAGTTCAAAAATGTGTCACAGTGATATTGACGTCGATTTCCGAACGAACTTTTGGATTTCGAATTAAAATTGCTTAAGTTTATATGTGAAGTGCCAAATATGTCAGAGATTACTTGATCAGGTTTTGATTTTGATCCGCTTAGTTTTCAGTAGTCGATTTCAAACCGTCAAAGTTTCTAATCAATATCAAGTGACCAAAGATGTTCTAGTCACTTGATATGTAAAGTTGTAGGATTTCAAAACGAAATGAGAACGTTAATAAGGGAATTACCTGAAAACCTAAGTCTTTGTTAATAAATAATCCGAATACTTGTATCAAAAATATATATGTAATTATTACGTTTACTAATCATTATTTAACAGCTATGGTTATCTTTCTCTAAGTTACTTAAATGCAACGATGACCAAAGATAAAAAAAAGAGGGAAAAGAAGAGAAAGAGCTTACCTTGGCCACCGCCGCCTTTGGAAAATGTTCAAATTGTGCAATTTGCAAAACAGCCGCCACTAGCTGCTCATTGCCGCTGACCATGGCACGGGCCAGAGCATACTGCAGCTGCGGCAAATCCAATAGGGAACAGCACTTGTCATAATACGCCTTCTTGGCAATGCTGGCAAAGTTAATCAACAGCAGGAGACAGAAAATGGACTTCTCCACCTCGGCCCGGCTTAAAGTTTGATTGCTCAGCATTTGTGGCATCAGGGACAAGGGTAAGGCCAGAATTTTATCAAAATACGATTCAGATATTTTGGATAAAACCAATTTTTCAGTCTTGGACTCACTGAGCAGGGCCAGTAGGAGCTGGAGTATGGCGGTGACTTGATTTGGCTTGGTATCCGTGCGCTCAGCACTGGCCACCAGGCTAACCACATGGCTGGGATTACGTGCTATCAACTGAGCCACTGCCGCACGTTTGCCCAGTCTAAGTAAGGTGGTAAGCAGCTCAATGGCCGAGACACCGCAAAGATCTGATTCCAGCCAGTCGCTGCTGAGCTCGTAAAGACGTGGAGTTATGGCATCCAGGCTTATAACATTCTGGCTATCATCGGAGAGCTCTAGGATGTGTCGTATCAAGCGAAAGGTTAGATGCAAACAGATTTGCTGATGCTTGCGTGTCTCCTCCTGGGAATCGTCCATGCTGCTGCGTCCATCAATTTGCTAAAGTGAAACGTTAATAGATTAAAATTTCCATATATACTCATAAAACTCACATCCAACAGTCGTTCCACATCCTCACAGTAATGTCCATACGTCAGCATGGCCCTCTGCAAACCCTTGTGACTCTGCGAATCCAACAAAAAGTCCACTATATGCCTCAGCTGGGCCACATTCCAGTGCTTGAGGCAATCCTCTATGCCCGCAAAGGCCAATCTTAGGAAGGTAAACAATTCACGCTGCTCAAACGGATGCACATCCTCCGACAAAATAATCAACATTTTATTGGCCAACAATCCATAATGCTGTATCCTCCGGCTAAAGCTGGAAATGTTGACACTGCGCAGGAATAGAAAGAGCACCACAAAGTTCTTATAGCACAAATTCACCAATATGGACACAGCCAGCAAAGCCTGCTCATCCACCTCCGAGGCAGTTGTGGTCACCGTAGCCTCACTATCGCCCTCCACATTATGCACTATGTCCACCAAATGCTCCAGCAGCACCACCAAATACGGCTCCTCCCAGTTAATGCGTATGCCATAGGTCAAATCCTGCAACAGGACCAACAAGCGATGCACTCGTTCCGTACGTTTAGAACGCTTTAACAAATAACTCAGCAGCGGCACAAAGCAAAATTTCTCCACTATGGCCGAACGGGTCTCCAGATTGCGACTACAGTGCTGGAGTAGGGACACACAAGCCCACATGGCATCGCTTTCCGCATCCAACGTACTCATCAGGGCATGCAGATCGACAAAGAATTTCGCCATCTCCAGATTACCCGGTGTGGGTGCATAATAGTGGGACTGGACTTTGGTCCCCAGCAGAGCAATGCTGCGATGTAGATGCAGCAGAGACTCCTCCGATTTTTGTACTTGGTAAGTGGCCGCTTGGCAGCTAAATTCCCTGACATAGGCCATGGCCTGCAGCAGGCCAGCATCCTGTTGTTGTTGTTGTTGCTGGTGTTGGGGCTGCAGCGGTGAGTCATTTGTGTTGTTGTTATTGCTTTGATTGCCCACTGTGTGACTCCTTAAAGCCGAAGACATCTTGAAGCTGATGGCGCCCAATTCAATTAACTTGGCTTCGCGGTAGCTGTCAGTGTGGCCAAATTAGCTTTTTTCAAGCCGGTTTTCTAGCTTTGTTTTAACGAAGGCATTAGGGTGACCTATATTCGATTGTTTTTGAGATTTGGTTTACAATCGATAGCTTTTCACCTCTAATTTTTCAAAGTTCTATCGATAGTCTTAGGCGGCAGCGCTTTAACTCCATTTACACGAGCTTATCACTCAGATCTGTTTTCGTCAGACCTAAGCTCATCTGATCAACTCAGTTTCGCTTTCACTCGTGGCTGAGAAGCTCAGATGAGCCAGTTGAAGAACTATTAGTTCATCGGAATCATCTGGTTCATATGAACATTGGGATGATTTGCTTACATAAAAGAAAAAGCCAAGTTAAATAAAAAGCGAAATGAATAGAGAAGCATTAAAAATTCAATTGTCTTTTTAAGTGAAATTCTAGATGAAAAAATATGAGAGCGAAATTTTTATTTAAAATTCGATAGCAATTGTATGTTGTCGGACAAAAATGGCAACGCCAGCACACTGCAATTCGATATATGCCACTCAGATCAGTGCTTAGGCAAATAGAACCGGTTCTATTTCGTCTGGTCGCTCATCTGAGTAGCTTCATGCTCACTCAGACGCTTTCACAGATGAGAGAAGTCTAGATAGCAGATTTGCTCAGTCCCTCTTCGCTGTTAGCAGCGCTGCTATGGCGCTCAGGTTGGAACCTCGCCCTGTCTTGCTTTGTCGCGCTTGTGTTTTGTTTGTGCCAAAGCATGGCTGATGGGTTGGAGTGAGACAGAGCTCTGACGGTTCGAGCTCGTGACGAAGACGGTTGCAGTCTGAAACTAAACTTCGTTCGACTGAGCAAGCCTGCAGTCTAGATATTCGATGGTCGTTGTTTGCAGTCTAGATATTACATAGATATAGATGGTCGTTGACGCCTTTTTAACCGGTCTGACAGCAAATGAGGCAACAACTCAGATGAGTGATCAGGTCGTGTAAATAAAGCTAAGTCGATTTCCTCCCGCAATAGCTGCAACCACCTATCGATATTAATTGCATGCTATCGATGAGGGGCGTGTGCCATCGCTGACCGTTTGGAGCAGAAATAATGGAAAGGCTACAACATTCTTATTTTCGTCATTTGCTTTCGATCAACGCATTGCAGCGTGTATTTGTTGTAGTATCTATTGCGTTGTGGAATTAGAAAAATAATGGGCCGGGTTGCGCGGGTAAGAAGGGCTATGAGACTGCCCACCGCTGGCTTCAAGTATGCCCGCGTCGTCCCTTCGATCAAATTGAATTCTATAATTTAGCAAGTAATATGTATTATTTTTAAATATAGTTAGTTATAAAGTGTTTAGTGCAGAGTTCGCGCGCAGACTCTTACCGGTCGCCAATGGCTCACGCCTCATCGATAGCTTCCATAAATATCGATAGTTGGCTGCTGCTATCGCCTGAATGGATTGATCGGTGATGCCACTTGTGAGTGCTCAGTGGCGTCCTCTAGCAGGCAACTTTTCTTGTTCATACTTTGGCGACCTCTGGCTTTAAATTAGTTACAACTTATGCTCACTAGCGACCTCTGGCGAGTCAAAATTCAAATTTGAATTTAAATTTAAAGTTTTTAAAACTGCATTAAAACTGAAACTGATTGAACTTCTCTCTCTCTCTCTCGCTTGCATTTGTGTACGTCGATCACCTAACAACTAGTTAGGTGGATTTTCATTAGGAGCTTTGAATATTATGTTGAATCCGATCGAATAGAAAACTAAAAGGCTGTCTTTGGGGGTAAATATTCAAATTTATAAGTAACGTCTTCTATGTATATTCTTGAATGTGTAGCATTAAGCCAATAGCAACTCACTCCCAACCAATCCTAGGTAAATTTTAAGGAAGATTGGTAAGCAGCTTTTATTGAATTTTCATAAAGATCTTTGAAAATGAGTTTAAATCTGATCAGATGATAAACACATAAGTTTCATAGAAAATTGTTCCGGATATTTTCCACTTTTCACCCAAGGGGGGGGTGAATTTTCCCACAAATTTGTAGGTAGATTTTGTTAAATTTTCATAAAGATCTTTGAAAATGAGTTTAAACCTGATCGCATGACAGTTTTCCACACATTTTCCACCCATGAATGGTAAATTTTGAGGAAAATTAGTATAAAGCTGTGGTTCAATTTTCTTATGGATCTTTGCTATTTCGATTTAACTTCTAAAACTTTAAAGATTAATAAGGCCAAATTCTGTACACTTTTTAACCTAGTTTCTGTATTTAGTGGCCATTTTTCAGTTTACTTTAAAATATTAAAGTTTGTGGATAAAAAAGTACGCATTGCGTTTGTTTAATATTTCACACAGGACTTGCTAGGGCACACACACACACACACACACACACACACACACACACGTGCATTACATTTCAAATAGCGCGCATAAATTTTGTAGAAGTCCATGCAAAATCAAAACGAAATTTTCCTTGCTGGACAGCAGGCCGAGTTACTCCCCCGTCCCCCTTCCCCACACACATCACCCACCGAGCACCATTGTCGCTTGTTCCTCACACGGCACAGTGGGTCGGGGATAGATAAAAAAGAGATTCCAACACATTCTGAAGAAGGCTTAAATCCTTTTTTAAAAATAATGATTCGGGTCGAGGAATGGTGTTTGAAAGTTTCGGTTACAATTAGGAATGCATGTCGCAATGCTCTGTCTCAGGCTGTTTACAAATTGGGTTCATTGACGTGATGGACGTTCCGAGCTGAAGATCAGTTTCTAGTAAAGTAACCCATCATCTGGGTATAATATCAATTTGATTTCAAGTGGCTATCATTTCAATCTTTTTCAAAAAAAAACTTAAAAAAAAATTTAAAAAATTTTTTAAAAAAAAAAAAAAAAAAAAACTTTATAAAAAAAAAAAAAAAAAAACCATTCTTTAAATAAAAAAAAAAAAAAAAAAAAAAAATAAAACATTTGGTTTACCCTTTTTCTTAAAAAAAAAAAAAAAAAATATTTTTTTAAAAAATAAAAAAATAATATTTTTTAAAAAAAACAAAAAAAAATAAAAAAAAATAAAAAAAAAAAAAAGGATCAAAAAACCCCCCAAAACTTTCTAAAAAAAAAACAAAAACAAAAAAAATTGTTTGTTTTAAAAAAAAAAATGGGTTGTTGTTTATGAAGGACCATGGGTCAAGAGTGCTTTTTAATATTTCTAATAATCTCGAATTCTGTGTGAACCTTTTGACAAAGTCACACATCAGATATCCGGAAGCAGATCAGTGACCATATCCCTAGTCCCTCATCAACTAAACTCACTGAACTTTGTTAACTTCACATTACACATTAAAGACATGCAAAAGCTCCAAAAAGAAAAATCTTTAAAGAGAGTTAAATGACTCAACGTTGGATTTCAAAGTAGAGAAGTTATGAAAGCAAACCTTGGGTTTAGGGGTTCCAGCACTTGGTCTGCGAAACGAACCTTAGACTTTAGAACGGGTTCGAACACCCGGATCAAAGTTTCTGGAAAAACTTTATAGGTTCGCAGCCTGTTTAGTCACTCTTAGTCACTGTTAAGACATTCTTTAGTCACTTTTAAGTGATTTTTAAGTCACTGTTAACCCTTCTTCCAAACCTTCCACTTCACACAACCCACCTGCTGCTTCGGCATATGGTAAAAGCGGTTGACACATAAATACTGTTGAACAAAACTTAATATACTCTGTTTATACCTTTAATCTTAACTGGAACAAGAGGACATTTTGCTTTTGCCAAATAGTCAGTCCGATTGATGAAGAAAAGAAAGAACTGTCCCCTAATCTCATACTTTCTGGGGACAACAATCGCAGTAAATTTCAGCTCAGAAGTATCAATTTTCTTCAAGCTAATGCATTTGACATTAGTAAACGTTTATTTATGTTCTTAATAGAGATGTAAACCTTCCAAACAGTGGCCTAGCGACATTTAAAGTCGCCGGTTCCGTTCATCACAAGATTTTTGTAGCCAATCGTAGTGCGGTTTTGGTAAAAACCTTGACTCTTTGTATTTACCTTTAAAATTAAGCAAAGCATACCAACTGGTCCTTCGAGTCGGATATTCTGAAAATACTGAAAAATATCTACTTTCAGTTTGGAACACTTGTTAATGTAGAATGGAGTTGTAAGGATCATTAAAAATCACTTTTGTTTACTTTGACTTCTTAATAAAGTGGGACTAAAAGTGTCTAAACAAATCCATTTCCGGTTTCTTGATTTAAACAAACTCTGGCTCAATGTGCAACTTGAACTGGCCACATGTGTGTGTGCTGCTGTTCCTACTCCTGCTGCTGTTGCTTTGGTCCAATCCAATCCCTTTGCAAACAAACATTTCTCCAACTCCAGTCAACAAAAATTACGCATGCTTTCAGCTCTAGACGTGTGTGTGTGTGTGTGTGCCCATTGTTGTTGGAGGGGGAGGGGTGAGATTTGGTGTGGGGTTAAGCTTAAAATGTGCAAAAAGCCGAAGCCGAAGCCTAAGCTTTTTTATCGTTTCGACCATGAGAGAGCCCAGAAGCAGGCTAACATTTAGCCAAGGGGGGACAAAAGTGAAAGTGGTCCGAGCACACACACAAACACACATGTATACATGTGTAGGTATACAAATTTAAACTGTGTGTGTGTTGGTATAGTTGAAAGTTTCAATATGGAGCCTCAACGCCCACCATGACAGCACATAAGCGCACGCACACACACACACCCAAACTTATGTGTACCCAGCAAGCAATTGAGCAAACGTTATGCAAAAGAAGCTTAAAGTAAGCTTACTTTTTCATGCGTTGTCGTATGGCAGCCATCGATTTTCAAACGTCGTTTCGGCGACCGAGAGATTTCGTGCTCACTCTCTCTCGCTCTCTTGGCACTCTCTCTTGGCGCTCTCTCTCTCCCTTGTGATCTTTTGGTGCTAGGCAGCTGCAGCGGGCAGGCAAAACAAAAAATGTATCCTCAAGCAAAGGCAAGAAAAAAATGAGTATCATCTCATTTTGGTTTTTTTTTCTTTAAGAGCAAAGAAGTAAAAATTGTTCTTTAAAAAAGTAAGTGCGCGTTTAAATTCATTTAATGCCAGCAGTATTAGTATTAGGAAAAAATTAAGAAAGCAGATTATATACGACTGTCAACCTCAAGTGCAAGAAAGTTTGCTGCGGAGTAGACATGACATTCGCCACTGCCATTCGTGGTGAGTAACAATGCTTTCTTGCAGTTTAAAGTCAACTATTTACATTTACATTTAAATTCTATTGCAGAGACTTTCACTTTGATATTAAGGAAGAGGACTTTGTATTTCCTTTTAAAGCAGGGAAAACGCTAATTTAATATAATTCTAACTTTTGAATAATAAAAATAACCAACCAGAACACTGACAAAATAAATGTTTAAAACGCTTTATTATTTCACTTACAATACGTGTTTTATAACCGTATTTACAAAGCTTGTGGAAAGCGTATAAAAATGAATTATAAAACATGTTTTGTAAGCGTCTTTTTTAAGCTTATAAATATGGGTGCGTTTCGATTATAAAACGCTTACTTTGATGCGTTTTATAAATGTCACAGCAGCGTTTTATAAGCGTTTTGAACGCTTACAAAACGTTCATTTTATATGAAATTGTTTGCTGGGTATGTATTTACATTATTCATACGCACACACACAAAAAAACAAAAAAAAAAAAAAAAAAAAATATTTTATATAAAAAATATTTTATTCCTCCGAAGCACCCCCCCGGCCGGCTGGACGAAAAAGACACCCCCCCCGGCCGGGGGGGGCGCTTGCTCAAACGTTCTGGGTGTGTGTGTGTGTGTGTGTGTGTGTATTTTATATATATTGTTAATATTATTTACTATATTTTTATTCTTTCCCTGTGCCCCCCCCCCCCTTCCCCCCCCCCAAAAAACTCAGTTTTCCCATTATACATTTTTGTGTTTTGTGTTTTTTTTTTTATTTTTTATTTTATTTTACCAACTTATTTTTTTTATCATTTTTTTATTAATAAAAACTATATTCTAAAAATAAAAAAATAGATGGTTGGTCGTCAATAGTCGCTTACTCACTGAACAGCTGACTTAGCGAGCAATTTACGATGAGGTCTTTGTAAAGAGCAAAAGCCCAAAGATTCTAAAATAGAGATGGCCACGCCTGGCCCTCACGAGTCGAACGACAACTACAAGGTTGCGCAACTGGAAGAGCGTTTTGTACAGTAACATTTTGTCACTCTTCCAGCAACAAGTGCTAAGTGTTGCCTCCTCCAAGGCACAAATCGTCCACATGCTGCATCCGCGCAATGTGTCTTTTATACAAGAGTCCGACAACAGTTTCATTGATCTGCAGGATAAGCTGCATCAGAACATTTGTCGTAAGCGTACCCTGGTGGCCAATAGTTCAAATTAGGTCATTAAAATTAACTAAAATTTTCAACTCCAGTCCAAGGGGACCCTAGCCGAAATTCTCTCAATGTCATGGCGTGCGTGATTATACATTTTGCACACCAACTGTTTAACGCCGAATCCGAACGGCAAAGTTTGAGAAGCTTGGCTTGAAAGCATGGCTAGTTACTTTACAGCTGGCGCCAATGGCTGGTAAAGTTTACCGGCTTTATTAGATGTTACGTAGCGGTATTGAATCAGGCCGAATACTTTATATGGTCGGAAATGATTCCTTCTGCCTGTTACATACATTTGCACGACTTTAGTATACCCTTTTTACTCTACGAGTAACGGGTATATAAATTTTGGAAATTGAAAAATATGTCGACTAAAAGATTGTCACTAAAAAAAGATTTCCGTATTTTTTTTGGGAATTTTCGTGTAGATAAACCCATGACAAGAGGCCTCGGAAGTTAAAAAATTTGACTTAATTTTGGTGGCCACGGCTTAAAGGGTAAAAAGCTGAAACTTTGCCCAGGTGTTTTTTTTTTGGTCCGCTATAACATAAATTTTAATTTCTCGCTACCGCGTATTTATCAACAAGCTCCCAAAGAGACGATGCCCTTTAAAAAGAAGCTCTCATTATAGGAATAAGGTCCCCATCTACAAGGTAATTCTGGCACCAATATGGAGATATGGCATCGCCGCGAAGACCCACCTGAACAAAATCAGGGTCTCTCAGGCCAAAATCCTTAGACGGATCACCGGAGCTGAGTGGTTCATTCGCACTCGAGACATTGAGAGAGAGTTTGGCGTTACAATCAATAACACAGGTTAACACGATTTTTCATCCTCTACAATTTGATGTCACTCCTTATGTAAAATCACGCGCTGAATCCAAATATGGAGCTTAAAAATTTCTCAGTAGAACAGATTTCAAGATAATCCCAATTTACCGTGTTTCGGATTTTTGAAAAAGGACCTCTCACTTAATTTCAAATATCTCAACTATGAAGTAACCTATAAACAAGTTTTGTACACCAAATTAAAGCTAATAAAATTATCTTTCAATCGTTTTTTAATCATTTAATTGTCAAATTTGTGGTGTAGCTGCTAAGTGTGAGGTGCAAGGTGAGGGGATCTGGTGGAGATCTGCTGGGGATCAGGTAGTGATCTGGTGGGGATATGGTGGAGATATGGTAAGAATATGGTGAAGATCTGGTGGACTTAACAGTGAATTAAGAGTGACTTAACAGTGACTTAACAGTGACTTAAGAGTGACTTAACAGTGACTTAACAGTGACTTAACAGTGACTTAACAGTGACTTAACAGTGACTTAACAGTGACTTAACAGTGACTTAACAGTGACTTAAGAGTGGCTTAACAGTGGCTTAACAGTGGCTTAACAGTGACTTAACAGTGACTTAACAGTGACTTAATAGTGACTTAATAGTGAACTAACAGTTACTTAACAGTTCCTTAAAGCGACTTAACAGTGACTTTACAGTGATTTGAAAGTGACCTAATATTTGATAATTTAACATTTACTTATACAGAATCCAAATGTGCCTTTTTCCATTACTTAAATCGGATTCATCGTAAAGAGCTTCGCTCGTACCGTGCGTCTCATGACACACACTATTTTTTTTAAATTTCTTTCTCTTTTGGATAATGTAACCTAATGAATAACGATTTCAAAAAGTGTTCATACATCGAAATCTGTTGAAAATTGTAGAAGTTATTAGCATTTATCTAAAAAATGAGAAATTTCAAAAACTTATAATTTAGGATAACAGTTAACACGTAGATCTAAACTCACTGAATACTCTAGTCTCCAATCAGACTTTCATCAATCGTTTTATAGCGTTGGGAAATTTGTCATCACAGAAAGACAAAGCAGTAGCTTCTTCTGAAAGGAACCACAAGTGAATGCTCATTTTCTTTAATATGCGTAGTCCTGAATGGACTTTAAGAAAATTTGGTTTTGGTTCGGTGCTTCGGCTTTTACATAAAACTTTATAATGAAAAGGCTTGCATCCCTTATTGCACTAAAATCCTTTTTCGACAATTAAAAATATTTTGTGAACACAAATGTTTTAAGCACGTACATCGCTTCAGACATCCATCGCGAACGGTGCGTTGCTCCTGGGAGCAGGATTACTCTATCGTTGATTCAGCACTCTTCTATAGTCTAGAAGTTCTATATTGTCTCTTATCTGTTTTTGTCTGTCCGTTTCTTTTGTCGATTTCACTTCAAAAACCACAGCTTTTTTGCAAATAATGTCGTGTTGAGAGGCTTCACAACATTTTCCAAAATTTGATCAAATTTCGCCAAAGTTTTGACTCCATTTTCACAAAAACAGAACTTGTTAACCCCACATGTTACATAAGCCGTTTGGTGACCTCTCTGAACTCTCGGAATGACTTCAGACCCTGTTGTTCTGTTTGTTAAACTATTCCACTAAAGTGAAAATTTTCTCGTCAGTAAACAGAATTCGGTTGTGGGCATTGTTCGCGCACTTTGATCGATGAGTGGCCAGAGAGACTATCTCTATCTATTCTATTGAAAGAGCGAATAAAAAGAAGGAAAAAGTTTTAAAAAATATTTATTCGTTCTTGGTATTCTTCTCTGTACACTTCTTACCCCAGCCAGTAGCTGGGAAAGCCATTCTTCCAAGATCTGGAGAGTAGGGTAAATCTGTTTCTAGGGCGGATCTCTAGTATTTTCTTATTAAGGTAAATGGTTCGAAGCTACAAAAAGCATAATTACATAGTATATTGTAATATTGGCTAAGGGCCGTACTTCTCACAGTTCGTGTGGCCACACACTTAAATTAATGGATCATCAATTAAAAATATGTGGCTAAACAAATTTATATTGGGTTACTCCAAAATGAGATAAAATTGCATACTTTTGGGGGCCCAAGCTAGGGTATTACAATATTGTAGTTTTTGTTTAGCCAATTGTCACCCTCCAGCCTGGAATGTTATTTGATTATCCCCACAAGATGAAAACTCGCTGCCTTCCAGGGATTAGAAGTTCAATTTAAAAAAGGAAACAAACAACAAATTCTCTGTGGGGGAATGCCCCAAGACATATGCAAAAAATTGTCGCCATGTGTGTGTCAGTGTGTGTGTAAGCCTCTTTTAGCGGCTGTTTACAGCGTCAAGCGCTTTAAAAGGTTTCAAATTTTGCACCCCGTGCGAAGCGTGAGAGAAATGGCCCTGGACTTATTAGCATATGGCCCACGGGTAGAACGAATTCTCCTGACCCGCCTCAACTTGATTCGATTAACTTTCTCCTCTGCTCCACACGAAACGCATTCAATGCACACACACACACACCTACGTAGATTGGACATGGATTTACTTTTTCTACCTGCCCATTTCAATGGGATTATTTTTCTTGATTTTCCACTGGATTAAATGCAACAGAAATCTTGATGGGACACTCCATCTTCTACTTTTACGTTTTTCATTGTTTGGTAAGGCAGTTGGCCCACACCATCCTGGCACACACACACACATACACGTGCAGGACTCTCATTAACTTGGCATGCAATAATAAATTAAAACAATTTGACACACACACACACAGACAAACCAAAGCGAAGCAGCATGGAATGAAGAAGAAGGGAAGGAAAGAAATGTGGAAAACATTTTCAAGATCGCCAGCCAAAGACATAGTCTCGGTCAGGGCTTGGTTTATACGAGGGCCAAGATGGTGATATTTTTTTGTCCGTTAGTCGTAAAGAAGAGTAATAATAATAACAATGTTTATATTATAGAAGTTTGACATCAATTTTATTAATTCGAAGCGAGCTTTTATGAAAAGGAATTCTGTGCTTCGATAGAGACAGATATTTATTGGATACTGTGTGGTCGAGATACCTATGTATATATCCTAGAGCATTGTCGGTGGGTTCGTTCCCTTAAAGCATTGTGTTTGAGTATATTGAGTATCGGACTTCAATTGATTAACCTCCATGCCCCACATGGTGCAATACTCCTACAACTGATTATTCAGATCTTGAAATACGCTGATACTATCCGTTGTAACGACGATATCATCTGCATACATTAAAGGCGTATATTACGATTTACTTTTTCTTCAAAAATCATCAAACTCTTGGAGAGCCTCTATAAAACAAGCAGTATGGCTGCTGCCTACCGAAACGGAAGTAAAACAGGGCTGTTTGCTTAGTCCACTTCTCTTCGCCTTAATCCTAAACGATCTCACAGATTGTCTTCCAGAAGGAATTTCGTTAGACGGGTATGCTATGAAGGCCCAGATTCACCCAGAAGTATGCAAAAAACAATTGATGCGCTGCATAATTACTGTAAGCTCTGGAACCTCACAATAAATATGGAGAAGTCGCAGATTCTCGTGTTTAAAAAACACTGGAAAGGGCTTGCAAGAGGTGAAAAGTGGCAATTAAATGGCGTCGAGCTAAAAGTTGTTAAAAGCTACAAATATAATAAAAGAAAACGATAGTAATAATAATAATATTTTATAATAAAATCTAATGCCTATAATCTATATAGTATTAATTAGAGTAAAAACAATTGGAGCAGGATCTTTAATCCATCTTTATGCTGGGAACGATGCGGTATCTTGCAACGAGCTTGGCAGCCGTGTGTAGTACTAGCATGAGGATGGCATTGAGGATCAGGCGGACGGTTTATACACCAAGCCTTTAGAATAACTCTAAACATGTCTTTTAATGTCGGCACAAATTTATGTTACGATGAAAATCTGAAAATTTCATATAAATAAAGACTTCTACTACTATTACTACTACTATTACGATTTCCAATATTAAGCGCATCTTTTAATACAATTCATCCAAAAATAACGCAAAAAGCAACGTTGATAATACGCATCCTTGTCGAACTGCGACTTCTGTCCTAAAATAATTAGACATTTCTTCCCCTGTCCAAACAGCGGAACAGCGGTTTATTATCTTAGTTGAGACACCCTTTGCATGCAGCTTGTACCATAGCAATTTTCTAAAAAGTCTATGAAAAATCCGAAAACATTTTTGGTTTTCTGCAGCTTTACTCTATGGTAGAGTAGCCCTCTCTGAATCCGGCTTGATACTTGCTTAGGTTTACCACTTGCTCAGTCTATAATATAATAAGCTCATAAGAATTTGTGATATGCAGTTTCGAAGCAGTTGCACATATCATGTAGAGCAACACTTTTCAATATCACCTCCGTTCACAAAAGTATTGTATGCTTTGGTTAGGGCCGCACCAGCAATTCCAAGGGAGCGTTGACAAAGAATTCGTATGGAATCCGATCTTCTTCTCGAGCTTTGTTTTCCTTTACCATTTTTGAGGGCATGTTGTACTTTAGTTACCTCGTCCTAAACAAAACTACGGGCGTAGTAAAGATCTAAAGTGCTGTTGAAAGCTGCTTGCATGAATGCTTGGGCTGATTTCTGAACCTCTAATCTCTCGCACCATACGCCACCGCTGCTTGCTGTCATTTACTTCTTCCAGCTTAGTTTCCAGTTGTTTATAGTATTTTTCTTTCCATTCCTTACATAACCGCTTATATGCTATGTTGCTTCTAAAATATTCTTTCCGCAGGTCGTCCGCACATATTGGGGAATATTGAGAAGGATAAGGCCATGATCTCGATGTCCCTCCGTCTATCATATAGCATTCTGTTCGTCTTTCTATATGTCTGTACTTCTGTCCTTGCGTTCGTCTGTTTCTTTGCTTTCTCCTCCCATAGAGAGATAGGTCTGAAGAAAGAAGAGTATGCTCTTGTGTTTATCCTGATAACTGGCGCATAAACGCAACTGTGTTAATCAGTAGTGTTCCTGTGTGTGCGTGTGTCTGAGTGCAACTTGCTTTTCCTTAACCTTAACTGCAAGTGCCGACACGACGCCCACTTTTCCGAGGAGTGTAGTGTGTGTGTGTTTCGTTCTATACCCTGTACATATTCAAAATGAGTGAAAAGGGTAGCATGAATTAGTGGAACGCCTTAAAAGATAAATTATGTTTTAAAACCAGAAACACTGAAATCCTTGAGAAATGCTTAAAAAGATCCGACAAAAAACCTGTTTTACTCCATATATTCTTGTAGAGGGTACTATGTAGTCGGCCCACTCAAAATGTTTATTTGCTTTTTGCCGAGCCCAAGTCCCGAGCACAGGAAACTCAATTGACGGCTGGTCGTAATCATTGACGACGACCTCGCCGCCACCACCTGTAGATTTTTCCATTTTCGTGTTGCTGCATTCGGAATGATGTACGGCGCCTTTTAATTGGACACGGTCTGCGTGATTGCGCTTTACCAAGCCCCGGTTCCTGCCCCCCGCCAAGTGTCCACTGGGATTGCGGGTGTGCGTGTGTATGTGTGTGGTGTGTGTGTGTGGTGCATTATTATGTAGCGTCATTGGGAAATTAAACTTCAAGTTCAACATCATCATTATCATCATCATTAGAGTGTGTGTTTGAAACGATGAGTCGGAAAACTAGTTTTCTTTCCAAACTTTGTATTTATAAGTTTTCTATGCATTTTCAGAATTTTGCGACCATCTTAACATCCTCGGCAAATGAAATCACTTGTGCACTTTAAACACAATTGGAAAATCCTGTCCACATTTTATCTTTCTATCTCTTGATATCTTCTTTTTCTATAATACTTGCCTTTTCCGACCTGGGGAGTTCTTTAATATGCAAAACCCACAAAGCGAATCTTAAATACATCTGCTTTAAATCAACAATTCTCTTCTTGCGTTTCAAAAACTGGAGCATAGTTTTTCCATTTATTTGCCTTAAAAAGATAATAAATAGAAAGCAACTTCCTCAACTCAAACACCCAGAGACTGAAATCGGCTTCAATTTAGATTTTGTCTTCTTGATTTCTTAAGACGAAAACTGATTGCATTGAAGAAGACAATTAATTTTGACTTGGAACGTCCCAGAAGTTCGTATTTGATTTTAGTATTTTTGGCTTGGATCCAAGAATATTCCGTCTTACCGTACTCTTAACATCAAAACTGGAAAATTCAAAGGTGAGGAACGACGATTAACAAATCACAAGGCCTTGTGTGTTTGTGGTCTGAATTTTAAAAATGCATGTTTTACTCATGGTTTGTACGAAATCAAGAATTTTCAGTTTGAAATCTTCAAAAAAGCCAGAAAATTTTTGTTTTTAGTACGAAATTTCTTGGTTTCAAGAAACTTTTTGCTTAACATAAAGCACAATTCTGGATTTTTTGAGGAATTTAAAGAGCTCAGAGAAAAAGTATAGAATTGCACTCTTGAATCAAGAGCATTTGTTTATTAGAAGTACGGTGGTAAGAGTATCGATTAGAAAGTCTTAGCTGATTGAATTTGAGATAGCCACATAGATAAAATTTTTTATTTGTATACAAATGTGCACTTATTTTTACTGAAACTTGAACTCGGGACTTTCAAGACTGAACACACGGACGACGGCGCGTTAGCTCACTCGGCTATTTGGCATCAGCGAAATCATACTTTGGAATATACGCTGTTTGTATTTGTATGCATCTAACAACGAAAACTGCAACGCTTTCCTCTTTACATTTGCTTCCCCTCTCTCGCCTTGCCTCTAAGAACCAAATTTAGAACGAATTTATCTCGATTCCAAGAGCAAAATTCTTGAAAATCTATTTTTGATTATTTAAATGTCAATTTCCAATTGAAGAACGAAATGGTCTTAACAAAAACTTGTTTCTTTTAAATCAAGAATATTGTTTCTATTTTTTAATTTTTAACGGCTAATTTCGAATTTAAGAACGATTCGTACTCAAATTAAGAATTTCCAAAAGCGAATCGTTCTTACAAAATTCTAGACCGACAAAATCAAGAGCTTTTTTTAAGACCGAATCGTTCTGCTTTTGTTTGAGTGCATATATTACATTTTTTCGTAAACTTTGCATAAATTTCTTATGAGAAAATTTTTTTTGTTTCAATGGTAGCACATTTTGGGGAGTTTGGTCAAAACCGTATGAATAATATTATTAAAATATATAAAATATTAACTGAACCCGTCGCGACTTTGTCCGGGTCCAAGATGTTAAGAAATTGTAGAAATAGTGTTGTTTTATCTTTTAGACAGTTTCGAGTTCACAGCTGGTAAAAATATATCAAAGTTTCGCAGGGTAAAATGTAGTGGTCTGCAGTGACCCAAGCAAATTTTTCTGATGCTCGAGAACTCCGGAAATATATATTGATCCCTTCCTGTAAAGTGAATGCTGAAAACATACCTCCAGGCACGACAACGTATTGAATTTGAATTTCGGGTCTAACGATATTTCCATCCCGCTACATTTTCTAGTAAGTATATTAAGATTGTGCATTTCACTGCTGCATCATAAATTTTTTTTTAAAAATAAATAATTCAATTGGCTTTCCCACATTTTCCCCACGCTCCCACCCATTTACACCACTCTTTTCCCTGCACCACTCATTCGCCTGCTCCTCTCCTGCCTGACATTTCGATCTGCGTGTATCTCCGTATTTGGTCTTAAAGTATTACACACATACTTAGTTTGTGGGAACGACTTATCATTCTCATGTCTCTCTTGCGCTCTTAGCAAATCAGCAATCCCACAATATTGCCAGAGCGCTTACAGCAAACTATTCTTCAGAGTTTTCACCCACTTCGCGGTCCAATTTTCCATACGCCTGCATAACTAAACGAAGATCTATGCCAAATCTTAGATCCTTAACATAGGCATTTATGGCTGTGGGTTGAGAATGTGTCAATCAGTCGTGCCCACAGATAGAATAACAGTTTCATGCATTGGCAAATGAAACCATTTTTTAAACTGCATCACCAGTTTTTTTAATTTTAATAGAAATTTTATTATATCATCCCGGGGACTTCTGGAAAACAAAGAAATATAAACATTTTTGGGCTCAACTGGGACTCGAATCCACGACCTTGTGGTCTCGAAAGGGATTGAAGTAAGCACATTTGGAATAATATAAGTTCAAAAGGTTCCACGTCTATTCAACACAAAACAATTTCAATACGTCAATTCAACACAGCACAATTATAACACATATACAATTTCAACATAATCAATTTCAACACAAAGCAATTGAACATCGCCAAATTTCAACATAGTACGATTTCAAGACTGGAAAATAGAACGCAACAATTTAAAATAAATTATATTTTCAATCCTTCAATCCAGTCGAACCTGACATTAATATCCTCCGAAAGTGTATGCACATTTGAAAGCACCAGAGATAACATTCTTTTGTTCACAACTTGAATTACTTTTATCCGAATGCAGACGTTGACCAACTAGTGTCTCCCTTTTATCTCTGATAGTACTACACACTTGCATTTTATTTACTATCACTAATAAAAGTCATCGTTACTCAACTTTAGGTTCCACGTCAATTCAACACAAAACAATTTCAACACGTCAATTCAACACAATGCAAAGTCTTCACAAAAAAAAGTAAACACACGTCTATAAGTCATTTCACCCAACACAACAATTTAACACTTCGTCAATTCAATTCAAACCAAATTTAATAATAAATTAATTATTTTGTTTTGTGTTGAATTGACGTGTTGAAATTGTTTTGTGTATAACACAGTGCATCAAAGCGAAGAATCCGCTGCTTTTCGATTTCGTATTCGAGGACATTTCTTTGAACATATCAAACATACTAAATTCGGTGCCCATTTTTATACCTTGTTCCCATTTATAAATGGGAAAAAGGAGATTATGAAGGGAGAAGGAAGCATTTCCGACCCTATAAAGTATAGATATTCTTAATCAGCATCAACAGCCGAGTTGATTTAGCCATGTCCGTCTGTCCGTCTGTCTGTATAATCGCGTAGATCTCAGAGACTGTAATTGATGGAACCACAAGTTTTGGCATGTATGTATGTGAATACTGTACCCACATCGAGTTTTTTTTCAAATTTCGAAATTCCTTTTCCATCTTTTAACAGCGAAAAACTGTCTTTTTCTCTGTATAAACGAGTTGATCTTCTTCTTCTAACCGTGAAAAACTGTCAGAGCTACAATTTTTAAGTTTGAACCTAGTGACTTAATATATATTCAGTTAGGCCCAAAATCTATCTATTCTGTGTACCACAATGAGATCCGAGCAAAAACACCGAAGATGTGTGCGCCTGCCCATTTATTGAAATAAATTTTAAAATAAAAGGAATTCAAAGCTAAAGGATCCACATTACTTCGGACAGGGTATTTTGCTGTCGGTGCACTCGACCGCAACACTCTTACTTGTTTTAATAATACTTTTTGTATAGCATTTTTGAGATGCTTTTTTTAAAATCTTTACTGAAACCACATCTCTTGCGCTGGTCTATTTTTGTAATAAATTTTCCACACACATAGCAAACATTTTTAATGTTTCCTCTACACTTGTTCATTTTGCATTTCTGTTTGATTTTACGCAGTGTGACGGTTCAACGCCAAAATACTAGCATTTATCAAAACACCACCAAATTTGAAATGGTCACACTGCGCTTATTAAGCGATTTAGTTGTCTAGGTACTAAGCTTAACGATGAAATTAGTGATTTTTTTTGGAAATACACACTTTTGGGGGCCGCTTTAGAAGATGTGGAAGTGTTCAGATTGTAAAACCTTGTTCAGAAGAGATGTTTGTCATCTCAAAAGCTTCATTTTCCTAAAGAAAGTATGCCAAAAAATTTGATTTTTGAAAAGTTATACTCGAAAAAGTAAAAAAATACGATTTTTTTTAAAAAGTTTTTTAAAAGAAAAACCGTTGAATCCGTGCCTTTTTTGAGTTCCCCCAAAACTAAGCCACTAGAAAGTATTTGTTTTTATAGTTTACATTCTTTATTTCGGTTCAAAAAAAATCCTTTTTTTTCGGTGTTTTCAAATGGTTATTCCTTTTTTTGTTTTTTGTTTGTTTTATAAGTTGTATGACAATTGGCTTTTGTTTTCTTTATGGTTTTTTTTGGAAAATATTCTTCACATAAAAATCATAAAATTTATAAACTTTTGCTGTACTTGACTACACATTACGTTTAGAAGTTACATGCACATTCAGATGATGTTTGTTTGTTTTTTTTTTGTTATTAAGAAAATTCAAGATAATGCCCAGACAATCAACGTTATTTTGCTATAAATCGTTCTCTCTCTCTCTCTATCTCTGTCTTGTTTTTTTGTTGATAAATTATTTGCAATTAGTTAGTTGAGTTTTGCATTTGGTTTTTTTGTTTTTTGGAGTTTGAGGTACTCGGTTTTTGGGGTGATTGTTTGCTTTCACTTGGTGCTTTGTTGTTTTTGTTTTTCCAATTTTTATTATAATTACGGTTATATACTTAAATGTGTGTGTGTGATTCATTATTTATTTAAGGGCTAAAATTTTAACATGTAGTTGCTACATTTAATTTAAATATGTGTGTGTGGCCTGTCATGAGTATTGCTTAATGGGGGGGGGGGTACATACAACAACATCACTCAATTACATAGATTTTTCGTTGTTGAAATAGATTTGTTTTGCACACAACTACAAATTTCTACATTTTACATAGTTTTTTCTGTTTTTTTTTTTAGGAAACTTTCCTTTGCCACCCCCTTAAACCCCGGTGCCCGTGCCCCTGTGTCCGTGGTGTCATGTGTGCAACAAATTGTCGTAGTTGGCCAAACTGTTAATAGTTAAAAATTTAAACTGATGACAAACGGCTTTACAGCGGCTACACCGGGCTGCGGGGGCGGGCAGTGGGTTGGCTTCAAGTAAAATATCATATATAGCATATATATATATAAACAATTAAATTTAATATTATTTTTACGTATAAGTTTTTTTTGTAGATCAAAAAAAAAAAAAAAAACAAACTCACACATGCTTCTTCTTCTGCTTCTGCTTAAGTGCCTTCCTGGGTGATTCCGGGGTTTCCTTTCACAAGATTATTGCTAACGAGGTAGTTTTATTCTTCAATTTGAGCTGCATTTGGCTGAGGTAATCCTTTCGATTTTGGCATTGCTTACAGTTATATATATATATAAATATGTATAGTGTATATTTAATTGGTATTGCACATTCATAAATCATATAGGAAAAGCATCTTCAACAATTCAACTAAAGTTATTGCCTTTTTACTGAGTTGCCACAGTTTAGACTTTATTTCTTTCGCTATTTAAGTTTAATTATTGTAGAGTTGTTACAAAAACCAAAAGGGATAATGGAGAACAACTTAAGGATTGATATGCACAAAATTGATATAGGGTGTTTTTGTATGTGGTTACGTATATGTGTATGAGTACCATGCGTTTCTGATTGATGTGTGAGCCCAAAAGGGGGCTATGTTCTGAATGTAGGTAAAAACACTTTGAGAACATGTACGAAAGTACTTGTGTGTGTGCAAAATGTAAGAACATGTACTAAATTTAGAACATCATATACTCTGTGTATCTTTGGTACAGAGTATAATACTCACTACCAGGCAAACTCCCAAGTGGACACAAAATTTTAGCATATGTACTAAATTTAGAACACTCATTTTCCATACGTGTACCAAATCGAAGCATGTAAGACATGTTTTAAATGTAGGTAGATCACTTTTAGCACATGTACTAAATTTAGAACATCATATACTCTGAGTATCTTTGGTACAGAGTATAATACTCATTACTAGGCAAACTTCCAAGTGGACACAAAATTTTAGCATATGTACTAAATTTAGAACACTCATTTTCCATACGAGTACCAAATTAAAAGCATTCTTTGTGTTTAATTATGCATTGAAAGCATGTAAGACATGTTTTAAATGTAGGTAGATCACTTTTAGCACATGTACTAAATTTAGAACACACATTTTTCATACACAAATTTGCCCAAAAATTATTCAAATCTTTCTTTTAAATGTTTAAATACTTTTTACATACATTAACATTTTCTAAATAGTTTTCATACATGTACTAAAATGAAATAATTCATACTTTTTCATCGAACTCTTCAAAAACATGAACTAAATTTTGAACGCACTTCTGAAAAGTGAACATTTATATATTTAATATGCACTGAAAACATCTAAAACATGTTTTACAACACACATAGTTTTAAACGTGTATTTAATGTAATGTTTGTTGGAATATGCACTAAAAATGGCACAAACTTAATTCAAATATTTTTAGTACACTTTTAGCACAAGTACAAAATGCAGAATACACTTTTGGCGAACGTTTACTACATTTAATTTAGACTTTTTGTTGGAATACGCCTTAAAAATGGATTTAAATTATGTATGAGCATTTTTAGAACATGTACTAAATGTCAGAACACATTTTGTTCAAAGGTGTTCTAAGTATAATTTAAACTTATATGTGAAAAATGCACTAGAAATGGTAAAAATCTAGTAAAAAGCCTAAAATGGTGTATTTTAAAAAAATGTACTAAATTTAGAACACACTTTTTTCAAGAGTGCACTAAATTGAGTGACAACTTGTGTGTAAAAAGTGATTTAAACATAGTTAAAACTTGCTTTAAAAGTGGTATGTGCACTTTTAGAGCATGTACTAAATTCAAATAGTTAATTTTTCGAAAGTTTACTAAGTCTATTGCCTAGTTTTTAAAGGAATGTGCACTAACAATAGTGAAAAACTGGTTCGAAAACTAGAATGGTTACTATTAGAACATGTACTAAATTTAGTACACACTTTGTTCGAAGGTGATCTAAAGTTAATGCAAGCTTTTATGAAAATAAAGGCATTGGAATGGTAAAATATTGTAAAAAGTATTTTTAAGCACATGTACTAAATTTAGAACACACTTTGTTCGAAGGTGTTCTAAATTTAATGCAAATTTGTATGTAAAAACGCACTAGAATTGGTAAAATTTTGTTCTAAGCACAAAATAGTATAGTTTAGCACATGTTTGTACTAAAGTGTACTAAATTGAAAGACAACTTGTTTGCTAAAAATGTTCTAAAAGTAGTTAAACGTTTTAAATGTGCTGCTTTTGAGCTGTCTAAATTGAAGTTTATTTTCGAACGTGTCTAAAGTTACCTTCTATGTGTAGGAATATGTTCAAAAAATATTGCAAAATTGGTTTAAATAATAGTATTGGCATTTTTAGAACACACTTTGTTCGAAGATGTTCTACTCCTTGCGTATACAAAATGTTCTAAAAACAGTTAAATGTGGTATGTGCACTTTTAGAGCATGTACTAAATTCAAAATGTTAATTTTTTCAAAGGTGTACTAAATCTGATGCCTTAAAAATAGTGAAAAATTTCCACTTTTAGAACCTGTACTAAAATCAAAATACTCCGAATTGTGGCTAAAAATTGTAAAATTTACAAAACACATTTAAGAACTTGCACACTTGTTGAATGTGGAATGATTTCAAAATTTAGTACACTTAACTTAAGACTTTTGCTGCTTTAGTACACTCATGGTATGCATTTGCCAGATGATTTCATTTTCTCAAACTTAAACCATAAAAAATAAATAGAAAAAAACATTTTTGTGGCATGGGGAGTAGGAGTTTGAACAATTTTCAATTTCAATTTAAATTAAGTTTCTTTTTTTGTTTCTTTGTTTAGTACGCACACTTAGGGGGTGGGGACCTTGATACATACATATCCATATAAATCCATATAGTAGATGCCCGATATAAACGGCATGTCCGAAATGTTTAATTTACTTAAATTTTGAGCCGTCTCTGGGCGTTGGTTTGTCCGATCGTTGTTTGCCAGACAGTTGGCATCATCATTGATTGCTTGGCGGCTGCAACGAGTGGAGAGTAGGTAGAAATGTGAGATTAATGCAAATGTTTTGGCCAGTAATTACCCTCCCCCCTCCCCTCCCCTCCCCCGGAACATTAGCTTCAAGGAATCCCAGAACGATCCAGTGAGCTAATTAATCAATGACGCTGACGCTGAGGCAGCTGTAAAAGTTGTCTAAAGAAATAATATAAATAAATCTTTAATCCAATTATAACTCATTATGCTCATATGCACACTCAGGCGAGTGTGTGCGTGTGTGTGTGTGTGTGTGTCTGTGTGTTAGAATTATTAGCTTAGGCTAAGGCCAGCACCATAATCTGATATCTTAGATGTCTTTCTCTCTTCGGATTCAGCGTAATTCTTATAATTCGGTATTTTGTTGTTGTCGTTCTCTTTGGCCCACAAAATCTACCATAACAACAGCCACAACGAGCGGCCTGATTTTCGAGGCAACAACCAAGGCGATACGCCTTTTTTTTCTTCTAATTTCGACTTGCCCCTCGTCTGATTTTTATTCGTATGCATGTGTGTGTGAGTGTAAGTGTGACAGGCTGCGGCTTAGGCTATACACTGAGAGAAAATGTGCTGTTTTGTAAAGAGCAAAGCAAACTTTTGAAATTCTTCGGGGCTTGGAAGTTCCCTAAAGTGATAAAACTTTATCATGAGCTCTTAACACAGATGTACATTAGGTTTTTAACTATATTTCGAGTGCTAAGTGATTTGGGCATGCCTTTGTAGAACATTCTTTTGAAATGACGACGCAACAGGTTGCTATATCGTTTTTAATCAATCGTGTTAATTTGACGTACTTGTGTGTTTGTGTTATAGTAGCATTGCCATCAACACGTAGGGGTGGATGTTTGGGCCGTCGAACGATTGCTGGAACACTGACAACTAAAAATTAGTTTTCCAAAGTCAACAACAACAACTGGACAGATGTTAGCACACGCAGAACAATTGACCGACAACGCCAAAAAGTACATTGAACATTTACATCTGCTTCCATCCTTCGTCTCGCATTCGAGTATGAGCCAGATATCCAAATCCCAAATGTCATGAGCTTAGAATACAGCGGGAAATGGTCAGCCATATTAATTCAACCCTTTAAAGTCAAAGGCCAAGTATACCATAAAGTAGACTCATTGCTGTCAATGCCCAACGAACCACATAAATTTCTAAAAGTCTTCTTTGTAGGAGGATGCACACGTTGGGGCTACTATAACCTCAATACGCCTAACGCCAGACACTTTGTCAGCGACGTACTCCAGATCAAGGTGAATTTACTAATAAGGTAACGTACTCAGCACGGCTGCTGTATTTCGGGGGCCTTATTAATTTCTATCTCTTTCTAGTTCATGTCATCTGACTCAGAGATAAGACCCCTCCCCACAACGAAATACGTCACCTTATAGTAAATTCACCTTGCTCCAGATTATTGAAACAATTTAAAAGGCAGCACAAAGTTTTCCGGGTCAGCTAGTAATGTGATAGATTTTAAAAATTAACAACCCGACGCATGTATCACAGATTTCGTTGTTGAAATTTGTATTTTAAACTTTTTTAGCCGTAACTTTAAAACTGGAATTTATTTTTTAGTTTGAAATTTTATTATCTTTTATACAAAAGGAATCCGTAAATTTGAATATTTTGCTTTATAGAAACACCCTACCGAACATGTACAGACATGATACAACGAAAAAGGTATTGCAGCTGTCTGCGTTCTTTGCACGGTTATCATAACGAAAAGGCTCACGTGATAAGTCAAAAGTACGTAGGAGGCTCACAAAAACTATCGAAAAAGGCTCGCGCGGCTTTCGAGAACGAAACTTTCTCTCACAAACTGCGACGGGTGAACTCGGACGTCAGTGTCCGATGTGCACAGTCGGAGTACGTAGAATATTTACGACTTGGTCGGGGCGCTTGTGAAAAACACGGTTTGATTTAAAACGAGACGGTATTAAACTCTTATGATTCACAACGTAATTTGGGAAAGAAACTGAAATAAGCCATAAGTGAAAACTTGAAGAATTGTGTTAACGGATCTGAATTCCAATGGAAGCTAAGTTAAAAAGAAAAGGAGATTTCTAATTTTGGGAAGAAGTGGCAAAAGTAAAAAAGGGACTAATAGACTTAAATAGTGTATATATAGAAATATCTATCCACAATCGATCGGCGGAGGGTAATATTACCATAAGTTTGATAACAAAAATTGAGAAAGACTTGAATTTTATCGTAGAGCTCTGTAAGAATACATATTCAGATTAGTGTGTCTAAAACTTAAAAAAAATCTTTCAATATAGAAAATCTGATAAATACAAACAGTAGAGTGTCGGTCGAGTGCCCCGAAGCAAAATACCCTGTACCAAGTAGTGGTTCCTTTATTTTGAATTTCTTTATTTTAAAATTTAATTGAAAAAATGGGGTGGCGCACTGCATATCCAGTGTATTGCTCGGAACTACTTACATGAAAGAAGAAATGGAATTAAAAGGATATTTTATATCAGAAAGAATATATAACGAATAAGGAAGAAATTTGTTTTGGAAATAAGAATCAATATGACTGTCTGTTATTTTAAATGTTAACAAGTTAATTAAAAGGTACAAGAAAAATTTTTATTTTTTTGTATGTTTAGAACACTAAGAAATGAAATGGATGTGCGATTTTACGTCATTGACAAGAGATATATTGAAATTATAACAGAAAAGGATGAAAAATTTGGTCTTTTTTATGAAAATGGTTCTTTTAAAATTTTTGGTGCATTATTTTATACTCAGTGGCAACCGTGTCGCTCTCAGCTTGATCTCCGTTTAGCTTGCAAGAAAAAGCTCTCAGCTTACAAGACCAGAGAGCTTGCCATATCGTTTTTGTTGCATCATGTGTACAAAGAACGGACAGAGATATTTGAAAAGCTTAACTTTTTTGTTCGGCCGCTGCCTGCGCAGCAAGCTCAAACAGAAAACAGACAGCTTTTAAGCCCGTTGCTTAAATGTGCTCAATACACTGACAACTTTGAGCACTCTCTAACGATTCAAAAAAGATATTAAGATTAAAAAGATACTCGGTATTCTACTCTGGATACTTGATTTTTCGGCTCCATACTCTATTTTCGATACTCAGGTATGTCATTATGGGTAATCAGTACTCGATAATCGGTATACTCTGGACACTCAGTAGTCGGTTATCAATACCCAAGTTTCGATACTCAGTACTTGATACTCGATACTCAGATATCGATACTCAGTACTCAATACCATAGCTCGCAAAATAGCTCTCAACACACAAACAGAAACAATTAAAGCACTCTCTCACTGAGCGGAACACTTTTTGCCGCGCTCTTGTGTTTTCTGTTTCGTCAGTTCGCTTGAGCAAAACGAACGAGTCTGTCTGCCAATAACAACAGAGAGAGAGACACTTTTGAGCGAGTGCTCAGGAAAAAACTGTCTGCAAATGAGCAGAACACCTAAAGTGTCAGAAAAAAGTATTATTTTTTTTGTTTGGCGGTGGGCTCGTGTATGTGCAATTTTCAGTAAAAGACATGAGCAAAAGAGAAGCGAAAAAAGCACTATATGGTTGAGCAAAAACAGCTATTGAGCAATCCAGAATTGAATGTGTCTTTTCGCTCTCTCCACTCGTTGTGTCTGTACCTAAACTTTTTGGTTCTGACACGCTGAAGGTGTTGACAGTTTTCTGCGAGTTCTGTTCAATACTTAGTCTACGATACTCAGCACTCGATACTCAATACTCGATACTCCGTACTCGGTTATCAATACTTATTTCTTGTTAGTCAGTTCTTGATACTCGATACTCAGTAATTGATATTCCGCGATACTCAGCACTCTATACTCGATATTCAGAACTCGACACTTTGTACTCGGTTATCGACATTCAGTTCTCTATACTCAGTACTGTGTGCCCTTCAAGGTCAAATGACAAGGCAGTTGACTAAGCAAAGACAATAGCGTACCCAAAAAAATCACATGAAGCAGTGATCCAACTAAACTGTCCACTCAAAATTTCAAGGATTCATGCAAATCAAGCGCCTGCCTTACTCATTTTACTAATCTATTTAAAGTCTTTAGAATTTTCCAGATTCAAACTTTCAATATTATGCCGACTCGAGGTCTCAAAGTACACATATCTTTTCGCGGTATGTAAACCGCAAGTCTCTGCCAGTCTTAAGCTCTCGATTTTGAATAGAATATAAAACAGACTACTAAGATTTCCAAATATCGACATATTTTTGCGCATTTAAGAACTAAGGCTAAGATTTTAATCCTTAAAAAAATATAAGAAATCTTATTGTAGAATCTTTTAAAAGAAATCCAAGGGAAAGGGCCTTTCTAACGAAAGCAAACATGCTTGAAATAGCTATACAGACAATCTGTGATGTTTTCTTATAGGTTTTGTTGGTGAGCCAGTAAAACGTAGCTCAATTTTAACTAAACTCTTGGATATGTAACCTGCTTTTATAGAGTAGCTCCTACATCAAAATTTAAGGCCTCTACGAACAGGCAGTGTAATATTTCACATATACTGTCAACGTGAAACATATATCTAGTGGAAAAAAATTATGTCTGAAATTAAAGTTTGTGAAAGTTAAAGAGAGTTTTAAGAGATAAAAACTGTTTGAGTATGAAACTTGACTATTGACCGACTCTAGCAAATAACATTTTTGTTGTATCGTTTTTATTTTTTTTAATATAGCTTCAGTTGTTCGCTGTTGGTTTAAAAGTACAAGAGGGGCGACTTTACATTAAGTGGCATCAATGTGAGTACAACTGTTTAAAGTATAACAAGGTCCACAGCCTATTTACATAAGCTCTACAAATGTGAAGAAATCTATGTTTGTACAAAACATTCAAGAATCGTTAATTTAGCAGAATTCAGAAAAAAGGGAATTTAACTCAATCTTTTGTAGCAGTGCACAGACTCTCATCCTGGGCGCTAGAACTCCTTCTCTCTGTCTCTCTCTCTCCCTCTCTGCTGCTCTCTTGGTCGCTCGATCGTCGTTTGGTTCTTGGTTTTTTGGTGCGGGACCAACGCCCCGTGGCATAGCGTGTGAAATTATGGCCTGAATAGATAGATGGCGGCTTATAATTAAAGCGAATCTAGTTTTTCAAAAATGTTTGGGTGTCGCTTTACAAAATTTTCAACTTTGGGTCATGCAATGCTTCCACCTCCAACTTCTCGGCTGTTGTTGGCTTTACTTAATCTGCAGCGCATCAGCAATTAGCGGAAACTCGTCATAAAAAACAAGCAGCACACAAAATCGGATAAATCGCCGACAGCAACAACAGCAACTTTTGCCTAAACTCGTTCGGGCTCAAAAGATTTATTTTTGTTGGTGAGACAAAAATTTCTGTTGAATTGGAATTAGGACACACACAGCAAAATGTAGCAACAGTTTTTTTTTTTTTTTTTTTTTTTCGTTTGGTACGCGCAGCTGTGCGCCATTTGACGACGCTATTCGACGTTCCTTGTTTGCCATTCTGCCAACCCCTTCCCCCTACCCCCCTCCACATCTTCCAACAGCCAACAGCAACTCACATACATATCACATATATCATTTTATAAGACGGTATACTTCGTTTTGTGGCAGGGAAAACAAAAACAATAAAAAGGAACAGGAAAACACTTTGGCCGCAAGTTCGTTGCCTAAGTCTTTTGTTTTTGAAGGTGTAAATGGCCAAGGACTTTGTTTTGATAAGGTTAGGGAAGTAGTTAAGGTATTTGGGACGCAAACCAAACCTAACTTTACACAAAGTCTTCGACACTAGCATATAGCCGCCATAGAAACAATCGGTCGAAAAACAAGTTTTAGTGAAATAAACTTTTTTCTTTTCAATGTAATCGCCCTCAAATCTCTTAGTTATAAGTTTCTTATGCTTTTTCAAAATTAAAAAGTGGCGCCATCTATTATTTAGTCCATCCTCTGTGGACGCGCAAGTTGTACTGTACTAAAGTTACGTATTTGAACTTTGATAGTAGCTTTAGCTTTGCGTGTGTAAGTCCATATGATGTCCTTACTTAACTTAAAATCTAATGCCCAACCCCAAATTTTTCAAAATCATCCTGCCCAAATTGCTTAGATATGTTACACATGTAATGAACACTGTCCTTACTACCCACACATTCCCTGAAGTGTGGAATTATTAAAAATAAAAATTATTCCAGTTCCTAATACAGAAAAATTAATACAGGCCAATATTCATCTTGCCATACCTCTTGTAAGTTTTCGAATCTATTATAGCTAGAAAAACCTGACGTCGTATCCTCCCTCTTATCAATTACACTTGGTGTCCCTCAAAGGTACAATTTAAGGTCCATTATTTTCTGTATATGTACATGATCTCCCTAAAACCCTGTCAAAATTCATATGTCCATATGTATGCTAATGATGTCTAATTGTATATTAGCCGTACGTTACGTATGAAGATGTAGTTGTAACTAACTCTGATGAGATATATCAGCTTAGCCCCAAGTAGTACACAGAAATATACCAACAAATGAAAGATACATAGAGAGAAAACATAGGACTCCCCATGTGCAAAAACGTTTGTTCGATTTTTTTTTTATAGATTGCATATTTGAGAATATCGCCATAAAAGGATTTTTGGAAATTCGAAATACTGTAGAAAACATAGCCTTTTTGTAGAACAAAGTCTTTGCTAAGACAAGTCATGTGATAATCGTGATATATCAAGTCACACTTAGCCGATTTTGATGATTCAAAGTAAAATCGACTCAGAATTGTCATCATTTTGCTCTGAAGTTCAATCATAATTTTAAAAAAATTTTAATTATATTTTATTTTTACACTGAACCACAGAAATAGAGGGCCAAAAATCGATTTCAAATTTTTCAATGACCGCCATTTTGCCAAAAAAAAAATTTTTTTTTCGAGGTTCAGACTCTTCAAAATTGTATTATTATTATACTATGTACCAAAGGTACTTCTTATCTTCCTTGTCAAAAAGTGAGTTTGGCGATAGTTTGAGGTGAGAGCCTGCTGATAGTTTGGCGATTTACAAAAACAAAATACATAAGGGGTCGCATTTTTAACATAAAAGGGGTAAATTGGCGATATGTGGTATGCATTTCTATTGACCTACCTGCGTGAACTAAGTATATGTGCTTAGACTGAATTTATAAAATGAGACTTATAACCAACTAAATATTTGAAATGTTTTCTTTATTATAAAGTGCTCAACAACAGTAACAAAAAAACACTAACTAACTACTAACAAAATAATTCCACAAAATATTTCTTCGCCTTATAAAATAAGTAAATGTGCAAAGGGTGATTTTCAAAATAGCTCTTATTGAACTATTTACATTTTCTTTCTAATAGTTTATATGTTTCCCTTTTAGCTTAATAACTTGATTTAACCTATCAGGCATGGAGTTTACCAGTTTTTCCAGGGTTGAATGGCTAATCGCTTCCCATTTTGCGACCAAAGCTTCTTTTAGCTGCTTTATAGTATCAAACCTTTGGCTGAAAGTATTCCCCAAAGATCCTTAATTGGATTAAGATCTGGGCTGATCGCTGGCCACTCCAATACTGGTATTTTTCTTGACGAAAAGAAGCCCTTTGTGAAGCGGGCTGTGTGAATTGGGGCGTTGTCTTATTGAAATGTCCAATTATTTCCATACAAATCTCCAGCAAAATCAACTAGGACACCATCTAACAATTTAACATAGATCTCCGCATTTGTTTTAGTTGGTATAAAGCAGAGCGGAGACTTTCCTGCATGTCCAAAAGCAGCCCAAACCATCAGTGAACCACCACCAAAATTTCTCTTATGGCATGTTTCCCGGTGCTGTCTTAGATCGCGCCAATATTTGTTACTGCCGTCAGGGCCATCCAGGTTGAACTTTTTCTCATCAGAAAAAATGACCAGCTGAAACTCGTCGGTCCAAAATTTATATTTTTCAGCGAATGCCTAACGGGCGCTTAGGTAGCGTGGCAGTAGCTTTGGTACGCGCTCGCGTGAAGCATATTTAACGTGTTCATTATCTGACAAAATTCGATAAACTCGACTTTTGGATACCTTAAGACTTAATTAGCGCTTGATCTGCATGCAAGACATGTTTTCTTGGACAGCGTCTATGGTGGTCGGTCTGCCGGAGAGCTTGATTCTACCATAAGTGTCGGGATTTTTTAGGAAGTTGGCGATTGTATTTCGATGTCGATTGACTCTGGTAGCAATATCTTCAATTTTGGTACCAGCTTCCCGCAGTTTCTTTATTAAGCCGCGCTCTTCTTCAGAAAGGTGGGTCCCAGGTGGCATTCTTTTAAAAAAAATTACAACTGTTGTTAAAAAATACTTTCTTTTTCTGTTTTTTAAGTATTCCCCTTCAATTTACTTTACTTTTTTCCACTAAAATCTACACGAATCTCAATTTGCACATTAAATTATTTCATATGAAAACCGCGAGATCTAATGCGGAGCAACGCGAAAGGCAATGAATACCAAGATCAAAAGAGATGATTGCATATGGAAACTAAGATAAACAAACAACAAAAAATACTTGCATGCCAAAATAAAATACAAAATAACGGGTTGTGAAGTAAGAGACCAAAACAATAATGCACATATACTTAGTTCACGCAGGTATTTACATATATGGAAAGACTGAAAAATAAAAACTTAAGAATTACAAGCAGGCATTTATGGCAGAATACTTTCAAATAGATACAATACAAGTAACTTCTTAGTTGCAGCGTCTCTCTCCAAGGGAACCGAGCACGAATCTCCTCAGATCAAGTAACATTTCTTCTCATAGCGATATGAAAATGCGATTGAGAGTGAAGCTACACCTACTGGAGAGGGAGAAGGAATCATTTTCGACCCTATAAAGTATATATATTCTTGATCAGCCATGTTCGTCTGGTCGTTGAAACACCAGGTAAGGGTAAAAAACGTTAGAATAGTAAGAAATCGTTAAGCAATTGTCTATTGTAGAGCCAACCAAGCCATACCATTGGATGATGGAGTTCTCTTATAAGATGGCTCAGAGACTTTACAACATTCTGCTTGAGACAAAAAACATGAAACTTTCCATACTTTAAGCTTTATCCCGCTGGTTATTCAAAGGCCTGACAGGGATTTGTTGATGATGAGCACCATCTTTCTCTAGGTCAAACTCTCGGTTTTGCCATTTCTTAATCGTTTAGGGATTAAGTGAATAATAAGCGAAAGAATGCTGATGTGCTAGTGCTGCCTTCCTTGTGTATGACAAAAGCTCGCTCTTTATTTTAGTGTACCAAAACTAAGCAGTTCAACGTCAAGCAGTACTTAGAAACAGACCAAATGAAGAGAGAAGGAGAGGTATGGCACTCTCTCAGTGCGTCCTCTGCTCAGTCCAGAAAATTTCAATGCATAGTTGACAATTGATGGGGAATGTTTAATGTTATTTTTTTGTTTTGCCGACGGGAATTCTAAGCGGTGGCTTTCTTTGTTAATTTAGCATTGCTTTTGCTCGCTTACCCTGCCTCTCTCAGTAAAAGTGCTTGGTTTACATTGTTGTCTGAATGCCATACCGTATTAGTTGTATCATGGGAGAGAACATGAATGCTGCATAACATAAAGCAGTTCAACACCAAGCAGCACATAGAAATAGACCAACAAATGAAAGATAGTAAGAAAATATAAATCCAGCTGTGCTACTAATGCCTCATTAAGCTCTGTCTTTTATTTTAGTAAGCGAAAAGGTATCAAAGCAGTACAGAGAGAATGCTGCTGTGCCACTGTTGCCTTCTTTACGTGCCCGAATAAAGCAGTGCACAGTCATACATCTAGAGAGAGAGAGATGCTACTGCTGCCTCCTTTAGTTCAATCTTTTTGCCTTGAAAATGCTCGGTGGGAGTGTCGATATCTATTTTTTAAGAAGGCTTTGTAATATACTTCCTAACTTTCATCCCAATCAGTCACAACTCGTAGTTGTTTCATACGACAAATCAAAATATCTCCACACCGAACGGACCGGACCAGACCGATTACAAATATTATAAAATTTTGTTGCTGCCGGGAACTTAAAGGGAAATAAACCGAAATACAAAATGGAGCAAGATGATGATTTCTGTCCCGTGTGCTTGTGTCACACGCCTTGCAAGCACACTTTTTGTCAGAGCTGCATTAACCGTATGGGCCTCAGCAAGGTTTGTCCCATTTGCCGTGCTCCAATTGAGTACTATTATGTAAGTATTAGAAGTTCTGGTTGTTGTTGTGCTCAAACTAATTTTGTAAACCTTTCCCTTAGCGAAAGAGCGCGACAGGAGTGGAAATAGTTTTCCTTTCATAGAGAGGGGCTCTTCTCAAAATTGTTTAATTTCATTAGACTTTTTAGGGGACAATGCGTTGGATGCTGTGCGAGTTGGAATATATTTTTTAAATGGTTATGTTAATAGGAGCAAATAAACGGACAATGTGAAATAATATCAAAAAGTATGGGTGGGGACTAAGCAGACTGCGCAACAAGTGCATTTAGTAAGTAGGTAAGTAAAACAAGAAGTTCCGCAAAGCAGTTCAAAGTCAAGCAGTGCACAGATCAAGTCTAAGAGGAGAGAGAGAAAATGAATGCTGCTAAGCTACTGCGGCCTTTTTAGTTTGGTTTGCTTTTAGCTACAAATGAAACAATAAGGCGATGCCAAAGCCAGTTCGATGCTGTAGGAATTAGAAATACAAAACCAAATCATTCCCATTCCCCATTCCATCAAATTTTAGTTCAGTTTTCTCTTTAAGGATATATCCAAACTTCTTTCTAATCCCAGCTCTAATTGAGCTTAGTTTTGATCTCCAGCTCATTCATAGGTTTTTATTTAAACTCTCTTTGTGATCCCTGCATGTGTGTGTCTGTGTGTGTTTTTAACGTCCAGCACAATTAGGCAAAAGACAGACAGACAGACAGACAGAGAGACTTGGCCCAAGGCGGCAGATGCTCATGATGCCGCCGCCATGCTGTTGCTGCTTACCGCTTGGCATTGAATTTTGGAAATCAAATATCTAACGCCATATCGGGGGTTGTTTTTGCTTTGCTTTTGCTTTGGCCCAAAAGTTTTTCTCAAAAACCAGTAAAAAGGTTAACACTGTATGAGTGTGTGTGTGTGTGCGTGTGTAGATACATCTTCTAGACAACACAATAAGCATCTCAGGATGCTGTCAAATGTTTGGTAATTAAAAAATAGAAAGAGAGAGAGGCAGAGGGAGAGTCGCTGGGAAAGTATGCTTAAATGGGCAAAAAGAAGTCAAATGAAAAACAAAATTTTACACTTTCTGGGAAGACATTTTTGGATTTGGTAAGCTAGGGAGGCCGAGTGAAGGGGGGAGGGGGGGAATACCGATTTCACTTTTTTCCTCCTCCTTTTTTTAAGGCTAATTTGATTGAGTTCTTGTGTTAGATGTCAGGCATATATTTTTTTCCTTTGACACATCTAATTTAACCTTTTTCAACTAATTTATGCTAATGCAGGGTCAGACAAGGGTTCACTTGTCATTCGCTAAAAATATAAAAAGAAGTAACACCAAATTTTGGTAAATTAATCAAAATCGATTCAATGAAAATACTAGAAAAAACTAGAAATATTATTATAGAAGAAAATACCACAAAGAAATGACCCAAAGAACTCTTTCTCTGACCGATCGTTCCCAACGATTTAGTAATAGTTTCCATATTATACCAAACCTCTAGACCAACTTAGAAACTAAGCAAATTTTCATATTTTGAGAGTTTTTATTGGTCTCTGTTATGATATTTGGGTGCTATATGACACCTCAACCCTCTCCATATCAAAAGAATATATTCATACATTTTGACTAGAGAACCAAGTGGCATAAAATTCATTTCCAAAATATGTAAAACAAAACTAGAAAAAATTCAGAAAAGTTCACTTCGTTACGATCGAAGTTTATCTGTCCTTGCAGCTTGTATAATTTATATAAACTAAGGTTTTTAAATGATTTTTTTCGTCGAACATTCTTAGCTGACCTATTTCCCCAACTCAGCAATAGATGGCGCCACTACTTCGACCACTTGCTTGCCAGCTTGTTATATGGAATTGTGATAAAACCAGGGACCGAAATTAATAATTTACAATTTATAGTTAAAAGTTCGAAACTAATTGATATACAAAAAATTTTTATATTAAAATTACAATTACTTCGAGCGGAACATCTTATTAGCTCTCCATAAACATATGGACCGACTGATCAAAGATACGTTCATACAGTTGTGCTACGATGTTTAATAATTAATTTGTAAATATTAAATATATTCAACAAGTATTTGATATTTCGACATTCTTAGAATCTTCGCGCAAACTGTTGCAAATGTTAAATCTTCAAGATTCATTCGAGACGAATCCTATCGAAACTCTGTATATATCGATATCTATAGACAGTGGAGTACGCAGGGAGGAGTTTTAGGGGTTAAGGCAAAGGTTTTCAATTTCAATTGTTTAAGCGGATTGTTAAAAAATTTATAAACCAGGGACTAAAACCGAAATATATTTCAGTTTCGATCAAGGCATTTATATTGGCCTAAAGCTTTTTTCACCTGTAAGAACCCAGCGGCGCAGAGGTGAATGAGGCTGGTCCACAATATGCATCGCAGTAGGTGCCCGTACGTAATGGGAATTTCTCGCTACGTTTCGAATACACAGTTGTGTGTAGAGAAGTTTAACTTCGGGTCGAGTTGTTGCTCGTGTATATATAACAGTTGTGTTATGTTTGTGTCAATCGACTTACTTCTTAATTATGATTTTGTCGCCAGTTTTTCCATATGCCCAGTAGTCAAGTGAGCTCACGCGCCGTCGTCCATGTGTATCTGTGTTATGAGTCCGGAGTTCAATTCCTTCATATTCTCATACAACATTTTTTTGATAAGTTTTTTTCATTTTGATCCCCATTACAATCCGATACACCTAGTGTGTGGACGCGCGCACAGCTAGTCCACAAGTCCACACACAAGTTTCAAAATGGTGTATCGTTTTGTGAACTGAACGCATACTTCCTCGCCAACATTTTCTCAAATGGTATATTGAGTTGTAATCTAAAGCCGAAGTGTTTTCTGTTATACGCCCACTTTTCCGATTATATAGTATTCTGCTTTGTATACAGTATGCCAACGAAAACGGCCAAGCTTACGTAAATGTATACAGAGTAGTAATCGATACTTGAAGGCTGCCAGCCTTCAAAGTGTTTAAGAGAACATCGAACTTGTAATGGGCATTTGCAACTGCCAAGTTAGATTTTGGGATCATGTAGTCGGCGCTACTGTTGATCTCTCTACCCATCAAGCTGTGCCCATAACTTTGTAGCGCCATAATGCCTGCCGCACAAAGAGTACTTGGATTAAAATCTGCTTAAAAATTATGCAAAATACGCTGTCTAGAATTAAGAAAATTTCCTGGGCCTAGACTTGAGAGCACAAGGTCAATAAAGTAGGTCAGAGCTGATTTGCGCAAGGTGGAATTAACAAGGTGAAGCCGTCAGCCTCTGCTATGGTCCAGTTGATGAATGTTGATGAAAAGAGAAAAAAACGGCAGAACATTTGTTTATCTCTGCTTGTGTATTGCCGTTCACTTGACGCTACAAACAGAAAGAGCGCTACCTCGATCGGCTTCACCTTCTTAATTCTACAATGGCTTTGCTTCGCTTTATTTTTGCATACCAATACCCTCTCACGGTTGGTCCTTGCTCTTGTTGTAGCACGAATTTGAGCAGAAAAGAACGACCCAAAATTTAAAGTCGCCTTCTGCTGTGCGCTGGATACGGACAGAAGATATGCTGTACACTCTTCACTGAATTTGCAGCTTTTACAGATATCATTGTGTCTAATGAGTCTACCTATGAGGCAGAGTCCAGTAAGGTCGCCAACTACTAGGGAAATGATTTAACTTTCTAAAATTTACACTTAACATTTTTGGCACAGTTTTTCTTCTATTGGAAAAAGTCGTGTGTATATCAGTGTGTGGACGCGCGCACAGGTAGTCCACAAGTCCACACACAAAAATTGCGTTTTAAGCCGGGTATCCAGCATCGCGGAAACTAAAAATTCCTGTCAAACTTCATATAAAAAAAATGGTGTGAATGTCGTGAACACTCACGATTCTTTGATGTAAAACATAATGCTCAATTTAAAAGCTGTGAAGTCACTGTTAGGAAATATTTTAGTCACTGTTAAGTCATTGTCAAGTCCTTGTTTAGCCATTGTCGAGTCACTATTTTGTCACTGTCAAACACTGTGAAGTCCCCGTAAAGTCACTGTCAAGTCACTGTTTAGTGACTGTTGAGTCACAGTTTAGTAACTGTTTAGTCACTGTTTAGTCACTATCAAGTCAAGTTTAGTCACTAAAAAGTCACGACTTAGACATTGTTAAGACACTGTCAAGTCACTATTTAGTCACTGTTAAGTCACTGATAAGTCACTATCGAATCACAGTTGACTTATTGTTAAGTCACTGTTTGGTAACTTTTTAGTCACTGTTAAGTCGCCATCAAGTCACCGTTTAGCCACTGTCAAGTCACTGTTAAGTAACTATTGAGTCACTGTCAAGTCACTGTTTAATCACTGTCAAGTCACTGTTGAGTCACCTCTACTTTCCCTCAGTATCCCCTCCACTTTCCGCCCATTGTTAGTAATCACCCTCTGGGACACTCCGCTAAATCAACCATTAAAAATCTTCTAACGTCAGCGTCACGTGACGCTGGAATCAAATATTCCTCCTACTAAAATCTTCCGTACCGAAGTTAAAGATGTTTCACATCAAAAAAACTATGCCAGGAATTTTTAGTTTACCTTTTCGTTGCTTGTGTATCCAGCAACATGAAGGTAATCCACGGTTTCTTATCGATAGTTGGCATATTGATAGCTGACACACAGCGCAGGAATATATTGTCAACAATTATTTTGGAGGCCACGAGCGAAAATTTTGGGGAAAATGCTTTTATATATTTTTGTTATGAGCTGTATTATGGCTGAAGGACCATTTGCTTGCAAAGGCAAGGCACACTTATGCCAAATTGATGAGGCCGCCAGAGGGACGCTTTCCATAGACAGAAAGGTCGGTTGAGACGCTGTGTATCGCCAGATTATAGGCAAATCTATTGGAGTGGTGCAACAATTGGTCATGATACCTTGGGCGCATAATGGCAAGGCGTCTAAACCGCGGAATATATGTCTCACATACCAGGGGCCCGGTCCACATTTGTATGTAGATGACTCTAGTTTCTTGAGGGCAGTCGATCATGCCGTACCCCACAACTGGATCGCCCAGATCCAACGCTACAAGGCTTAAGAAGCCAATGGAGCTCCAATGCCATTAGCTGCGAACGTAGCTACTACCCTAGTCACATGGACTTTCCTGGCCAAGACACGCCAAGGTATTTAGCAGCCATATCCGTATATGGATCTCTTAATCCCAGGAGTCTTATTCAATCTACTTTTCCGGGTCTAATGGCAATCGTGTTGACTCTTTGAACTATTAACGGCTATGTTCCGGTTCGCCCTTCTACCAAAGCCAAGGCCACTAAGATGACAAAATCCTTAATGTAAATGCGAATGTGTTTCGTAAATCTTGTATCCGACCATGAAAGACCTTATTTTATTGGCGACCAACCAAGAAGTCATACTACTTTGGGGATAATTGCATTATAAAGTTGTGCAGATAACAACATACTGCAGTGATGTTTACTGTAAAGTGTCATGCCCTTTGGTTTTTATCCCCAAGAACATATAAAATGTTTAGCACATACTCCGAGCAGCATGCTTTATTCAGAAAATATTATTTATATTTTAAATTTATTTAAATTCAAAAAGTTAACAGTGCCAAACAGCTGATTGATCAGAGTGACCTTCCACCTCTTCGTTGCATGGTCACACTGTCTTAGTTATGTTCCACACACACAAGAAATAATTAGCAAATTCCTGACAGGAATTTTCCGCAGTGCTGGATACAGGCCTTAAATTGCACTTTATTTAGCATCCACAATAAATTTTTAGTGTGCCCATATATAAGCCAATGAGGCCAAATACAGAAACGGCCACACAGGTGCACAGCTGTTTTAATTTGTTTTGTTTAAAAAAAAAAATTTTAATGGTGTATTTGGCCAAAATAACAGGAACACATGTATGTTGATGCCGGTAGGGTTGCACCAAATTCCGTTATAGACTTTGAGCGAGGATCAAATTATTGCCCGTTTGAGACAAAGTTGTGACTTCGAGCAGGTGCAGATTGAAGAGGAGGCCTACATTTGTACAGATATTGGGAGGTGACCCACTTTGCAGTCCTGCTATCGTCTCAAGGGGGACGAGCATGTCATCAACCCCGGACTACCAATTGGAGGCTTCTTTGGATGTTTGCCGTTCGGGCAATTATAATCGTTTGCAGAAGTTTGTACAAGAGATTGGTTAATCGGCCTACAGTGTCTGACCCACAGCAGCAGTTTCTGGAGTACATTGTGCATCATGCGGCCCTGACGGATGCCCAGATATGCGACAAGATGGGGGAGGGTGGTAGCATTTTAAGGCTTGATTCCAAGTTGGTTGACTGTTCATTCTTGGCAGGAATGCTGCTATCGTGTGCAGGAAGGTTTGCTTGGAGTATCTGCAAATCATGGACTTGTGCTGTGAAACCGTTTTCCTCTCAACTGAAACGCTACGCTAGAGATTGGCAAATATACTTTTAGTTTTCATCAACAATTTTTGTTTTATTTGTCGTAAATTCAAAATCCTCCTCCTCGGCAGCCGCTGTAGCTGAAATTGCTGCCCACCATACCTGGTTGGAATGGTTATCACCTGCTGATTTCCTCCGATTTCGGACGCAACCGACCGAGGCGTCTCCAAGCGTCAAACTTTGGCATTGGAGTCATTTCAGTACGTCCCTTCAGTGCCGATTTTGTCATTTTGTTGGGCTGATTTGTGGCCCTTAGCTTGGGGCTTCCCCTTATCTGAAACTTTCAATCTGTTTCCTTTTGCGCTCAGGTGATTCTTTCCTCCATAATCAATTTATCTTGTCAAAATAAATAGCTACAGCTATTTCCACAAATCAAATCAGCTGTTCTTTCAATCCACTCACGAATTTTCCGCAGTGCTGGATACAGGCCTTTAACATTTTAAATGCCGGCCAAAATGAATAAATCGATATAAAAGAAGTTTTTCGTTTTTACTCTGGGCAACATATCACCTATTATGCAGCGCTTATTTTTGCGGCCAAAATTTTATGAAATTTTATTTCAAAGATACTTTAAATGTTTTACCATAAAGACATAAATAAGCCAACATTTTTCACTTTCTAAAAAAAAAACTATGAAATGTACACTTTTTTATAATTTCTTTGTTGGGTTTGAGATTCGAAAATTTCTTAATATTGTGGCTTCCTCTAAGGGTTGGATTCCAGTACAGTTAAAAAAAATTGTACGAGCTGTAAATTGCACTGTATTATTGTGCAGTATTTTATAAGATTTGACTACGATAAGATACTAAAATAATTTTCTATTAATGATCTCATAAGAAATGTGAACAAGACTTAAATTACACCAATAAGTTAACATCTTTCGTTGTAAAATAATTTTTTTGATTGGCGTAAGATTGGATTATTTCAAGTTATGCCAGTATTGAAGTAAGTGAGTGATATATTGATATCCAGTACCGAGCACTGATTAATTATCAAGTTCTGAGTATCGAGTATTAAATATCGAGTATCGAGAAAATATTACTGAGTAGTGAGTAATGATTACTGATTATTGGTAACGAGAATTGACTACTAAGTATCGAGTACTAAGCATCGAGAACTTAGTATCGAGTACCGAATATCGAATACTGACTACTGAGTATTGATTTCTATCGATTAGTAAATAACGAATATTGAATATTTAGTACCGAGTTCTAAGTATCGAGTAGTAAGTGCTGAGTACTGAATATTGATTACTAAGCATTTGTATTGGTATCGAGTACTGAATACAGAACATCGAGTACTGAGCGTCGAGTACTGAGTATCGCATACTAAATATCGAGCATTCAATATTGAGTACCGAGTGCTAAGAATTGAGTACCAAGTATTGAGTACTGAATATCGATTACGAAGCATCGATTACTGAGTATTGGTATCGAGTACTGATAACTGAGTATCTGTCACTGAGCATCAAGTACTAAGTATTGAGTAATGAGTATCGATTACAAAATATCGAGTATTGAATATCGAGTACTAAGTATCGTGTACTGAATATCGAATACTAAGCATCGATAAATGAGTTATGGCATAGAGTACTGACTGCTAAGTATCTGTTAGAGAGTTAGAGAGCATTGAGTACTAAGTATCGAGTACAAAATATCGAGTACTGAGTATCCAGCTTTGCTTGTAGAGGGCGTCTTTTTTATGATATCGAGTTATATCTTTAAAAATGCTTGGAAAATGGAAAGCGGATATTAAGAGAATCCTTTACAAAAACAAAAAGGACACAACTAAAGGGATAATTCTTCACGAACTAGAAGACTAAAGACAACCAAAAAAGAGTTGAAGAAATGATTGAACAGGGATCGAGTCTTGTTTCTACTTCACATTTACAGTTTGCTTGGCTCAATTGGAGAGGGAAATGAAATGCCATATCACCTATGAAGTCCCTTGAACTCGCCCTCACCAAAGGATCAAACAATTTGCCCTTTACTGAAGAGTCAACCGCAGTTAAGGTTTGCTCTATCACGAATCCTATAAAGGATGCACTCTGACCCCAGCCTGATGACCCTTTTTTACATAAACTGATCTAAGGTTTTTGGTTCACCTGAGAGTATTTGTCTGTAGTCAGTTGGCGGTACAAAAGAACAGTTAGACGACGGCCCGACTATTCCTAAACAAGAGCAAACAAAAGACGAAAGGAAGCGCAGAGAGCGGGCAACACATGTGCCAAAAGCGTGATGGGGGGGGAGAGGGGGAATCGATCACATATTTAGCCCAGGGACTGTGGCCCTGCTCTGCTCTGTGCTATGGCACAGATATTTTTATATTTCATTTCGTTTTGAGTTTTGAGTTTTGTTGTTTTTTTTTTGCATTTTGCAAAACTCTACCCCGGACAAAGGCGCTGCTGCTATGGGCTATTGTGTGTGCCGCCTGGCCTGGAAATTTTCAAGCAACCAGATTCTTCTTCTTCTTCCATATGTACACACACACACACACACACACACACGCACGTGAAAGGAGCCATCAGCAGCAGATACCTAACTATGAATCATGGTATATATAAAAAAGCATTTCAAGGATTATGTACCAGAGGAGGAAGAGAGAGAGATAGATCTACTGTCTTGCCGGGGTATCTACAAGATACACACTCTCGCACACACAGGTAAACATTTTCTACCTGGGCAGAGCGCACACACACGATCGAAATCTCTGCCGAAAGAAAACACAAAAATACACAAAATGAAAAGAAAACGAAAAACGAAGAAAAAGAAAGAAAAAAAAAACACAAAACACACACACAAAAACTGCCGAAAATTAAAATTACAGATGGTTGTTGGCTGGATGAGCATATGTACAGGAAACCAGTTTTATGTTCAACAAACAAAAACCGCGTAAGAACAAACGAGTAGAAAGATTCACAGAGAGATAGAGATACACAGACGACGACGAGGCAGCAGAGAGACCCAAGGAGAAGCGATGACACAGCCGCGCAAGCGCATTTTTTGGCTATTTACTCGAAAATAGTGGTTATACACACCAAAAGTCTTAGACCAGCTCAATTAAGGAGCACATCCTTGAGCCTCAAACCTAGCTAACCCTCCCCCTCCCCTCTCTCTCTCTCTCTCTCTGTGCGTGTGTCGCCAACTTTGAATTCGAGCCACAGAAACTGAATACAAAATAAATTGAAGACACGCACGTAATTTCTTTGGAACCAACACATAAATTTCCACACCACAAGAATCTCAAAAATAAATAAAAAGAGAACCAAGTTCAAAGCCAACCATGCAACACAACCGTTAGTTTGAAGTAGGGTTAACCGATTCAAAAAAAGGAAGTATTAGGTACATATTTTAAGACTCTCTTACAGAAACTTGCTAGTTGATTTGGGTTAAGACACAGAACTCATACCTCATTAAGGTCAATCAAAGTCCTCAAGGCGTTTCAAGCAAAGTCCTCAACTAGAGGCAACTCAAAGCCCTCAACGCGAGGCACCTCAAAGTCATGAAACCGATGCTACTTAAAGCCTTCAACTTAGGGTAGTTCAAAGTCTTCAAATAGAGGCAACTCATAGGCCTCAACTCGAGGCACCTTAAAGTCCTCAACAAGAGGCATCACATAAGTCCTCAATAAAAGGCACCAAGAAATTCCTTAGTAAGAAACACTGCGAAAGCCCTCAACGAGAGGCACTACGAGAGTCCTCAAACTAGAGGCAACTCAAAAAGCCCTCAACGCGAGGCACCTCAAAGTCATGAATCCGAAGCAACTTAAAGCCTTGAACTTGAAAAAAATGCAAAGCCTTCATTTAGAGGCAATTCAAAGTCCTCAACTAGAGCCACCTCAACTAGAGGCACATGAACTACAAAGCCCTCAACTCGAGGCACCTCAAAATCCTCAACAAGAGGCATTAGAGGCATAAGTCCTCAATTAAAGGCACCAAGAAAGTCCTTAGTAAGAAACACCGCGAAAGCCCTCAACAAGAGGCACCACCTCAACTAGAGGCAGCACGAAAGTCCTCAACGAGAGGCACCTCAAAGTTCTTAACTCGAGTCATCTCTAAGTCCTCAACAAGAGTCACCTCAACAAGAGGCACATGAACTACAAAGCCCTCAACGCGAGGAACCCCAAAGTCATAAAACCGATGCAATTCAAAGCCTTCAGTTCAAACTCCTTAACTCGAGGCAACTCAAAGTCCTTAACAAGTGACACCACATAAGTCCTCAATAAAATGCACCAAGAAAGTCCTCAGTAAGAAGCACCGCGAAAGCCCTCAACGAGAGGCAACACAAAAGTCCTCAACGAGACAACATTAGTCGTTAGCGCGTGGGACCACACAAGTCCTCAACAAGAGGCAGCAAGAAAGCCTTCAACGTCCTCAACTACAGGCAAAACATCCACCTAGACGAGAGTTCACCTTAGCCTGCTCAGGTGAACTTACTTATTGACCCCTTATCGGAGCAATCGACTTAGCTACAACTTTAAGGCTGCCTTCACACTGTTTGACACATGACCCAGGATATCTAGAAATGAAATTCTATGAATTTGACAAGGTATTCAAGTTTTAAACATAACAAAAAGCAGGACTAGACTAGACTATTAAGTCTCATGTGTCGAACAGTGTGAAGGCAGCCTAAAAGCTCATTTCAGATGTTCTGCTCTTAGAATCTACAATTTGCAGCTTCTGTTAAAGCACCGTTGGCCCTTTATAGAATAGTCAATAGAATAGTATCTTATGAGATCAATTTCCTTTCCTTCTCCGTCTGATGAAGTCACTGAGAAGGGAAGGGAAATACCACAACACTCAGACTTTCACATATTTTGTTTGTAAAATCTAAGTTTATGAAATAAAATATACATTTCCGTATCCGATTAATCGAAATTGGTAAGAGTTTCGATTTCTAATAAACGATTAAGGAATTCGGTCGAATCTATTTGCAATCTAGAAGATCAAATGAAGGTAATTGGGATTTTGAAGTTAAAAGTCGAAGAACAAAGACAAAATTGAAATCGAAAACTGAAACAGGCCTGATAATTAATAAATGAAATGATGAATGGCCTTCGTTTTCAGTATGTGTCGTTTTGCACTACAAAACATATTTTGCGGGAAAGTTTACTATTCTGTTTTCGTTTGAGGAAAAATGCAGCTGAAGTCCATTGAAAGCGCACACATGATTATATGCCAAAAACGACACCAAAGCTGAATATTTACGTTGGGAGGGTCATGCTCTGCATTTGTTGGAACCAATTGCTGCTACATCTGAGTGAAATGATCACAGGACAACTCTAGCGATCACAGAGCATTGTGGCAAAAATGGCCATAATACTTGCGAAGGCATGAGTACATGATTTTCCAACATGACAACGCTCGGCCACAAACATACCTTGAAACGCTGAGATGGAAAGTCTTACCCTCCTAGACTGAAGAGGATCTTAGCTCAAAAGCCTATCGGTTTTAAATTCGAACACATATAGAACATATAGACTTTAAAGCTAAATATTTTCTTAACCTTGGGTTAGTTGAAGAAGTATATGTAGTGTATCTGCTCGTATGTTTCAAGAATCGTTTGGTATTGATTGAAAAACTATCTGGTAACAAAAGAGTCTTTACTGGGGGGAGAGATTGTCCCCCACTAATACAGAAGTATCGAAATGGGTGTACACACATACACAAAGTCTTCTGTCAATTTGGCATGAGATGGCCAAAGCCTGATTGGTTCTTGAAACAGCTGTACAGTCGACCATCTTCCTTTGTGGTGATTTTGGGTCATTCACAGACAAAAACCCAATTCAAATTCATGGTTAAATTTCAACTTTACCTGATTTCGATACCGATTACATCATGCGCATTCGGAGTTCCCCCCACTTTTTTTCATTAGATTGTCTAATAGGTTGAACTGAAATCTCATAAATATTCTTGGAAGTCAGAACTTCAACTATTTTCTATTCCCAGAATGGGAAAATGAGAAGAGTTCTGCTTAAATTAGTTAAATGTCATATGAGGGATTCCTTTTATAGTTCCAGACTTGCCAAATTTGTAATTTGAGCAAGAAGAGTAGACTTCTAAGAGCTTTGTTAAGCTGCCGAATGATTCGTCTTTAAAATAAATGGTCTAAGTCTCTTTTACAACACATTTGCTACAGTGGTTGAAACAACCAAACAGTTCGCTAAACCAAAAAAAAGGACTCCAAATACATAACAATAGCTGAAACAAGAAAATCTAACGTATTTTGTGAACAAAACTTGCCGCTTCCTAACCAATTCTCATACGAATTCCAATTTCTTTTATCTGAATCCTTTGGATATATAGCAATGTGTAGTTGCAAGTTTCAAGTATTTTGGCCATAAAATACTTCTTTCAAAACTTAAACTAATTCCTTGTTGTCTTGATACCAAAAAAGTGGTGACCCCGATGTTCATGGGTGACCCCGACATGACTTCTCTCCCCCGCCTTGAAAAATATAATAAAAAATGAAACGAAAGTAAATAAAATAAATAATAATTTTTTTTTTGGTTTGAAACAATTTCAATAATTTATTTTGCCTTTTAAAAAAAATAGATTTAATGCTTTGTCTTTTTGATTTGAGTATTTAGAAAATCTAAAGAAAATGTATATTTTCCATATTTATGATTACAAAAAAAAAAAAGGGGAGTTAACAAATTATGCATTTTCTTTATTTTAGGAATGGGTGGGGTGGGGTGGGGGGTAAAAACAAAAAAAAATTACTACAAATAAATGTTTTAAAATTTAAATAATTACAATATTTATTAATTAAGAACATAAATTAGGCAAAAATTAAGCATAAACATAATCATAATAATATCCCTGATTTTTAGCATGTGCTGTGACAATTTGGCATTTCTAAGGCTAAATTATGGAGTCTACAGTCTAGCGTGTCTATATATATATAAATATATATCAATTGGCATGTTGTTGCTGTTGTGGTTTACATATGTATATATGGCATTTCGTTGTAAAAATTAATACACAAAAAAAATGTAATTAAAATAATGGTAATGCATCTGGTAAATCAATGCCCTGACTTTAAGCGTTTTGCTGTTGCTGAGGTATACTTTTGAGGTTTTACACAATTAACATATAAAAATAATACAATTTAACATAAAAGTAAAAGTAATATATATAATATATTTATATTAAGAAAAAAAAATGGAAATAAAATTAAATAATTGGCGGCTACAACAATTAGGAATTCGAGACACACACACACGCACACACACACACAGATAAAAGACTATAACTTACACAGGAATGAAGTGTGGGGGGCAGAGAGGTGGTTGGGGCAAAGGGGAAAGGGTCTTGAAATGCTGTGGGATTTGGTTTAAAACAATAAAATATTGCCACAATTTAGCAATAAAATTTGTTTTCTGTGATGATCATGGGATTTGGGGCTGCTCAAACTGTGAACAGCAAGCAGTGTTTGCAGTGAAAATTTGAAAGCAAGCAGTAGTTCGACTTGCGGAAGATGTCAAAATGGGTTCAAAATGTGGCTTTTTAAACAAATTGGGTCATTAATCTAGAACTTATTAGGCCGAGCTGAGGGTCATAAGGGGCCACTAGGTGCCCTTGAATTAAGTAAAAGACCTAATCAAGTCGAATTCAGTATTTTGAGTTTATTTTGGGTCTAGTTTTTGGGTAAGTTAAGTAAAGGTTTTATATTACTCTTACTCTCTTATTTGAACGAATTCTGCCTGTAAATACAAAACCAAAATTTGTAATTTTAATTCACTTCAATTCTACATCTATCAAAGGCCATATACTATTTAGCTTTAGCAGAAAATTCAAAAATTGAGCTCATCTTCATTTGATTTTAACGATTTTGGGAACGTTTGTTAAGTATAAGACTTATTTGGGCTAAAACTAACAAATTTAGTTGACCTTTCTTAGAATTTGGTTTATTTAAAACTTTTTTTGGGAATTTTTGTTCAATTTAACTTTTTTTAGGAACTTTTTTCAGTATAAGACTTTTTTGGGTCAGAACTGAAAAATTTAGCTGACTCTCATTTGATTTCAGTTCATTCATGTTCAATTAAACTTTTTTATGGGATTTTTTGTTCAGTATAAGATCTGGTATAAGACTTTTTTGGGTCAAAGTTGTATTTTTTTTTAAATTTATTTGATTTTAAACTTTTTTGGGAACTTTTGATCAATTTAACTATTTTTTGAGGAACTTTTGTTCAGTATAAGACCTAGTATAAGACTTTTTAAGATCAGTATAAGATCTGGTATAAGACTTATTTGGGTCAAAGTTGTATTTTTTTAAATTTATTTGATTTTAAACTTTTTTGGGAACTTTTGATCAATTTAACTATTTTTTTAGGAACTTTTGTTCAGTATAAGACCTAGTATAAGACTTTTTTAACCAAACCTTAGAAATCAAGCTAGTCAGCATTAAAATTTAGTTTTTCCTCGTTTACTTAAGCTGTCATAAACTCGGTATAAGATCTAGTATAAGACTAATTAGGGTCAAACCTGACAAATTGAGCTGATTGTCATTCTTTTAGGATTTGTGGTTCAATAATACTCAGTATAAGATCTATATTTTGTTTTTAAAATTTTTTTTGGAGCCTTTGTTCACTTAGACTCAGTATAAGACCCAGTATAAGATCAACTTTAAGACTTATTCAACCCAAATCTGAAAAACTGTGCCAATGAAGATTTAAATGTAGTTTATTTTTACCTTTTTTAACGTTCCTTAGTTCTATGAGACTCTTATACACTTAGTATAAGACCTAGGTTAAGACGTTTTTTAACCAAACCTGAAAAATTATACTGATGGGCATTTAAATTTAGTTTTTTTTTTGTTAACTTAAGCCCTCGTAAACTCGGTATAAGATCTAGTATAAGACTTATTAAGGCCAAACCTGACTAATTGAACTGGTTGTCATACTTTTAGGAACTATGGTTCAATAATACTTAGTAAGAGCTGAGCATCATTTACTTTTTGGTTTATTCTCCCTTTTTTTCGGAACTTTTGTTCAGATACTCATAAACTTTGTATAAGACCTATTAGGGTCCTATTGAGTCATTTAAATCTTTCTTTTTGAGGAACTTTTATTCTACCACACTCTAATAATGTAAGTATAAGACCTAGTATGAGACTTATTTTATCAAAAACAAAAAAACTTTATGAGTTTAGTGTTATTTTGAGAGGTTTTGTTCCATTAGATCGATATATAATTAGTATAAGAGTTTGGTATAAAAACTTTTGTTCAGTATAAGACCCAGAACAGAGCCTATTTAACACAATACTGAAAATTTGAGCTGATCTATTTAATTAAACCTTTTTTTTGGCCAAGTTTTGTTCAATTAGATTCTCATTAACTCAGTATAAGACCCATTATAAGACCTTTTTAGACTATACCTGGAAGTTTGAGCTGATCATAGTTTAATATTCTTATTAATCACCTTTAAAATATACAGACTCCCTGAAGAAGACCCGATATAAACATGTGCCGAAACGCGTAGGAGAAAACCAAAGTGTTTTTGAAGACGTCCCAACAACAACCCTAATTTACACCACAATCAGACTTTTTGAAGGCCCACCTAAAAAATTTAGCTCCTCAATATTTAAATTTGGGTTTTTGACACTTCTTTTAATAAACTCAGTATAAGACTTATTTACAATAAAGCTAACATATTTAAAAAAAAAACTAGATCTAAAAATTTTACATTCAAAACCAAAAGTAAATTAAAAGACCGGAAATTTTGAAAATAATTAAAACAATTTGTAAACGTTTTTAAAATATTTAAAATAATTCAAATATTTTTGAAAATTATTTTACGGGTTGAATTGTTAAGAAAAATATTTTCAACTTGAAATTAATGGGAGAAATGTTTAGTTTCAATTTCAAATTTGTCAAAATTTTCACAAAAGCAAATACTCAAATATAATTTCTAACTAAATCAAGCTGGGTTCCCATAGTTTTAAGAAATAAGTTAATTATTTTCAACTAGAAATTAATGAGAGAAATGTTTTTGAAAAATTATTCAAGTTAATTTAGAGATAAGACCCAAAAACCCCAGATTCTGATTACAATACAACCGAAACGATTTAGGGATATTAAAAGCAAGCTCGATTTGGCCAATCAGGTGAGTCCTAAAAATCTTTAGAGATTTTCGAACTAAACTGGAACTACTCTATGCAAAATGCCAAGAATCAAACCGCCTATTAGATTATGGTGGAAGGAAAACTACTTGACTTTGAGCAGGCGGTTGCAAATCGCTCCACTTTTTGCATTCAAGTCTAGTAGCCGAACCCTTTAACATATAAATCTGCCCTGTTCCGAATTTCGACTCGATTTTCGTTAAGTATTTTGCAGTCAAATTTGAGAAGGCGACAAATATGCCTTCGGGTACAACAAAACTCGGAATTGCGGGAGCAGCTGAAACCGTCTATCTAGTCTAACTTGACACTTACGTTCAAATTTATATAAATTAAACTCGAAATGCAAAGGTTTACACGAAAAACGACTCGGAATTCGGAACAAGGCCCAATATAAAAAGCTAATTCTTATGCGAAAACCTCTAGAGATTTCTGGAACAAACGCTATTTTCGGTTTTAGTTTGGTCTCTCAAAATGCTGTCAATTTGTGTAAAAATTCTTTAAAATATTCGTATGCCTGTTAACAAATTGTTAACATTGTCATTAATTAACATAAAGTTGAGAAAAAATTGAACTGAATCTGTTTTTAAGAGGGAAGCAAGCAGTTCCAGAGCAGCTCAAACTGTGCAAGCAGCTGAATCTCAAACTGTGCTTAAGGCTGGAATGACATTTTCAATTTTTAGGAACAATATTAGTCACAATTTTTCTTTCATGGTTAAAAGTTGTTGGTGTAAGCGAGTCAGAAAATACTTGAATTCTCCGCAGAATGCTGTACAGTAAATTCAACCTATCAACCGAAAATTGCAACAATAATTGTCTCAAAAAATTGAAAGTGTTATTCCAGACTTAGAAACTAAAATTGAAACTTTTTACTAAAATATACCAAAAAGTTTTCGATGCAAATTCCAGGCTTATAGAACATAAATTGTGGCAAATAATTTGACAAATTTTGATCAAAAATTTGGCTAAATTGAACAAATTAGCAAACTTCTTCCCATTCAGCATATTTGGAAGATCATTGGCGAGTCTTTTTCAAGCCCTTTTGATGATTAAAAAGAGATTAAGGAAAGACTCCAAAATGACTTGGGCATTTGTGATTCATTCAAAAAGACTCGAAAAATTCTCGCAAATGATTCGAAACTGATCAGTAAAGCGGGGTATAAACGACTTTTCATAAAGAGTCACATCTAGGATACCAGACCAAAAAAAAAGAGCACATTTATGACTATTTTCTATCAGACTGAGGACTCGAAAGTCATCAGATGGGTTATGTTTGAAGTCCCTTACAAAATTTGTCAAATTATTTTCACTCGTGAATTTAGTTCAATTTTCTATTAAAAACCCTCCAAGTTCTAGCAAAGTCAAAAAGCAAGCAGTGTCTGTTAGTGCTTGTCAAACTGTTATAAGTCACCAGAGCATTTCAAAACCCTTTTCCTTCTTCTCCTTTAATACATTTCAATATTCTTTTCTATATAATGAATTTGCTCCTCATATTCCACCACCTCTGACTTGATCTCAACAAACTCATGCTCCTCTGCCTCTTCATCTTCCTCCTCCAACTCTTCCTCCTCGTCTGGAATGTCTTCTTCTAACAAACTATCATCATCTGGGGCCACATCCTCAATGCGGCGTTTTAGTGTGTGTGTGTGTGTGGTTTGGGTCAGTATCGGCTGTTGCTGCTGCTGCTGCTGGGGCAAGGACAAAGGTGAAGGCTTGGCCGCTGCTGCCGCTGTGGCCTTTTTCCCCACCACCCTCGGCCGATTGTGTGTCTCTAGATGCTTACGCAAGTGATCCTTGCGACAGAAACCCTTCTCACAGATGTCGCACATGTGCTGCTTGAGACCCGTATGAATGGCCTCCACATGGCGACGCAGATCGGTTTTATGATGGAATTGCTTGGGACAGAGATCGCACTTGTGCGGCTTATCCTGGGTGCGATGGCGACCCAGGTGGGTGGTGTACACATCCTCGGATTGGAAACGCTTGCCGCACTTCTGGCAGCGGTAGGGATACTCACCGGAATGGAAGCTTTTGTTGTGCTGGGTGAGATAGCAGTTTTTGGTGAACTCCTTGTCGCACTCCAGGCACTTGATGCGTCCCGAGGGCAAAGTGGTGGAATGTGGCGAGGTGGAGCCGACACTGGAGTGACGCCGTCGCTTGGTGGGGTTGGCGGGGGCCCGCTTTTTGGGCGGGTCCAACTGGGGGGGAGGAGGAGGCGCCTGCTGCTGCTGCTGTTGCTGCTGCTGCTGCTCCAAGTGCTCTAGATGTTGTAGCTGCAGTTGATAGTGCTCCAGTTGCTCGTACTCCTGTTGCTGTTGCAGCATGAGGGCAGCCATATCCAAGTCCAGGGAGGGGGTGGCTCGGGAGCTGCTGACGGTGGGGGAGTAGGGCGTGGCTGAGGCCAAGACGGTCAGGGTGGGGGTTTGAGCCTCCTGTTGGGCCTGCAGGGCGCTGGTCAAGGTATGCACGGGCGGTAGATCGCCCTCCTGAGGTGAACGTTGAGCGGGCACGGAATAGGGCGAGGAGCAGAGAGGGGCATAGGGGGTGAACAGCTGGAAGATGTGTTGTTGTCCATCCGAAGAGGTGGGGTGAGCCTCCCCCCCCACTACCAATAATAGTGTGATAGCTCATTGTGTGCTCCAGCGGCTGCAGCTGCTGGTAACATGGCAGCGGCTGTGGCGGCGGCATGGTGATGGTGGTGCTGGTGGTGGGGCTGCTGCTGTTGCTGCTGGGACAGTGGCTGCTGCTGCTGCTGTTGCTGGTGGTGGTGGTGATGGTGGCTGCTGCTGCTGGCGAACTGTGGCTGCTGCTGCTGTTGCTGCTGGGACAGAGGCTGCTGCTGTTGCTGCTGCTGTGCTGCTGCTGGTAGGGTGGGTGGTGGTGGCCCATAGTGTCCATATTGGTGGTGGTGATAGTAGCTAGCGGCTGCATGCTGGTGATGGTATGGCTGTGCGCTGGCATATCCAAAGCCAGCATGTTGTAGTCCATTCCCATAGGCGGCAGCATTCCCAGCATAGGCGGGGTGCGTGAGAAATCCATTGCTCGCTGCGGCGGCTGCGGCTGCTGCTGCAGCAGCTGCTCCTGATAGCTGGGCATGGGCATGGGCATGGGGATGGGCATGGTGATGGTGGTAATAGGCGGCTGCAGCAGCGGCGGCGCTTGCAGCGGGGTTGGTGGGGGTGAGTTGCTGTTGTAGCTGACCTGTTGCTGCTGCTGCTGTTGTGGGTGCTGCTGCTGTTGCTGCTGGAGGTGTGGCTGCTCCTCCTCCTCCTCCTGCTCCATTTGGCTGCTGTTGCTGCTGCTGTCCTCCATTAGCTCGCTCTTTATGGATGTGGTTGTTGTTGTGGGTTGTTGGCTGTTGTTGTTGTTGTGGTGGTGGTGGTTGTTGTGGGTTTTGTTCAGCAGGCCCCTCATTTGGGAGGACGGCATGTTGTTGTTGTTGTTGATGTTGAGGGGGGCGGAGGGACCTGCTAGCCCGTTTGGGTGACCGTTCAGAACGGAGTTGTTTGTGGTGGATTGCACTTGTTGTTGTTGTTGCTGCTGCTGATACGCATAGCCATTGCCCGTATAGCCATTGCTGTTGCTGCTGCTGCCTCCTCCATAATCGGGTGGACTTCTGGGCGGCTCCGGTGGCTGCACATTCACTGGAGGAGGAGGTGGAGCAGCTGCTGCTGCTGTGGCCGCTGCTGCGGCTGCTGCTGCCGCCGCTGCTGCATTGCCGCGACGACTGGTCTTGGTCACCGGATCCCGGGTGGGATGATGGTGGGCCGATATGGGCAAAGTGGCCGGATCTGGCTGGCCACTCGACTTGACCGCATTCTTGTGCAATGTTGTGTTGTAGTGACGCTTGAGGTGGCCGGAGCTGGTGAACCACTTGTTGCAGGCGGTGCAGTTGTAGGTCTTGGGACGACGTGCCTCATTGGATTTCCAGGTGGCCGCCTTGGCGGTCAGGCTGTTGGTGGGCATCACCGAACTGGAGGTGGGTGGCTCGAATTGACGATATGCCTGTTGCTGGGAGGCCGAGGCTGCCTCGCTGGTGGTGCTGGGGAATTCGGCGGGACTCAAGTCTCCTCCGTTGGGTGGAGGTGGTTCAAAGGATTCGTTGACATATTCTGACTTGATCAGGCCGTACTCCTGTTTGATGTGGGTTTGGTTAAAGGGAGACTGAGGCTGTTGTTGTTGCTGCTGTTGTTGTTGCAAGTAGTTGTTGTTGTTGGTGTTGCCGCCCGTTTCTGTCTGCTCCCAGCTGTGTAGGGCTCTCTGTTGCATGGTCTGCATGGAGTGCAAGGGATCAGGAGGCAAAGGCAGGGCCAAGGGCATTTCATGTTGCTGCTGTTGTTGTTGCTGCTGCAGCAATTGCTGCTGGTAAACCATTTTCTGTGAATCCAAATCCAATAATTCTCCCGGATTTGCTGCCGACACAGATGCTGCCGCCGTGGCCGCTGGCACTATGGGCTCCTCCTTGATGTAGGGTGAGCTGGCATAGCCGCTGCTGCCGTAGGGTGACTCACCATGCACATTGGCTATATGCTCCTGCAGCTCGGACTCGTTGGTGGTCAGGATGCCACACTTTTTGCATTGCAATTTGCCTCCGGAGTTGGGTGAGCCGCCGGCTAAGTGTATTTGGGATGAGGTGGAGGTGGGACTGCTGCTGCTGACCACACGTGGACTCATGGCCGTGGTGCTGACATTGCTGTGGGCTGAGGGCGGGGGCTGTGGCAGCACCTCCGCTGCGGGGGCCAATGATATCGAAGTGGGTTGCTGCAGGTAGGGATGATAGCGCACTGAGCCTCCTCCGTAGGCGGCGACGGCCGAGTAGTCTACGTTGCTGGGTGGCTGCTGCTGCTGCTGATAGAATTGCTCGTAGCTGTTGATGTAGCTGCTGGCGTAGCTGGGTTGCTGCTGCTGTTGCAGGTCGCTGGCGTACAAATTGCCATAAATCTGCTGCTGCTGCTGCTGTTGCTGGTTGTACATGTTCTGATTGTTGTAGGGCTGATGTGTGATTAGACCCGTCACCACCTGTGTCTCGCTGCCCGGTTGCGGTGTCCCTGGCTGATTATCACTGGAGTCGGCTGCCGCACTGATGGTGGCGTTTGGTGTGGCCGGTGCACTGCCGCCTCCGCCCCCGCCCCCTCCACCGCCGCCGCCGGTGTCATTGCTGCTGCTGCTGCTGGAGGCCACTAGAGCCTCAGCTGCCGCATGCAGTGGCGGCATTTCGGTTTTTATGCTCGCCATGAAGCGTCTACATAGGTCAACTGCTTGTGGTACATGTGTAGCTGTTCTTCTGCACTGCTTGCTTTGCCGTTAGGTTTCGTTTGTTCGTTTTTTTTGGTGTTTTGTTTTTTTGTATTTGTTCTGCAAAAATTGAACATATATTTTATTTAAACACTCTCACACACACACACACATGCACAGTAAAAAAAACTTTATTTATGCTGCTGATCGCTTACTTATCCGTTGCTCTGCTTTGTGCCGCTACTTCTGCTCAACTCAAACAAAACCAAATCAAAAAAAAAATGAAAGAAAGAAGTAATTTTCTGTTGTTTGCAAAATTTTGAATTTTGTTTTAAAGATCACTTGGTAATTTTTTTTTTTTTTTGCCAAAAAGTTGTTGTTTGCCGAGGTTAAAAAATTAAATTAAAAAAAGGGCGCCACACTCCGTTCGCACGCTTCGGGTTTGCTTTATAACGCCCGTGTGTCCTTCTTTCTGCTACGGCGTTCCAAATACAAATGACCGACGTGCATGCGGCATATTCTGGCGGCGGCCGTGGCAGCGCAGTCGCTGAGTGCGTGCGTGTGTGTGTGTGTTATGTACAGCAGCAGCGGCGGCGGCGACAGCGGCGACGGCGGCTGCTGATGTTGCTATCTCTGTCTGCTAATGGTAGTGCATTTGATTTTGCGTTTGCTTTTGATTTTGTTGTGTTTGGCTTACAACTAAGACTTTCTTCAAGCTTCTTCACACACAGCTGTTTTTTTTTTTTTGCATCTGATTAGCTAGGCTTGACTCACCACGACTCACCCTACTAGCCTAGTTTCGGGCCTATCGTAAAACTTGTCAACGCTTAAAAATTAATAAACTCAACTTTTATGACCACAAAAAAAAAACTAAAAATAGCTGTGGCAAGGGTTTGAGCCCCCAAAGTATTTAAAAATCTCGTAAGCCAAACAACAAGAGCCAAAGCTAATGGAGCTCTCCTCACACACACACACACACACACACTCACATGCTGTGCCTGCTGGGGAAGAAGAGTTGCCAGCCAGAGCGAAGACATGCCGAAAATTTACATACATGATTGTCATAAAAAATCAGCAAGCAAATTGTCAAATCCCTAAACTGACAATAAAACAATAAAGAAGACGACAACAACAACGACGACGACCAAGTCGAGTATGTATGTGTGTGTGTGTGTGTGCGCCGCTTGAGTGTTAGATACAGTGGAAAGTGCCTAAGTAAACGCTCGCTTAGTCTAAGTCTGACTCAAATAGTTCTGAGTCTCTCTCTCTAACATACAGTGAAGCATGACTTTGGCAAGCATTCGGTATGAATTGGCGAATTTGTTTATGTCCCAGGTGGTATGGCTGGGGAACTCTGACCTAGTACATTGCCAGATCATCATTCCTGTGGGGCAGGCAGGGACGACCGTGTAGGCACTGACACGAGGTTTATTTTGCACTGCGTTGTTGTTGGCAAAGCATTTTCCCAAATTGGAGTTTTTTAAACCAAAAGTGTCAAATTGAACTATTCGAATATGTTACTATTTCGTAAAGATGACATAGAAAAGATTAGATCGAACAAAAGGCTGGGTAGAAAAAAAAAAAAAAAAAAAAAAAAAGGGGGAAAAAAATAAATATAGGGGAGAGAAAAAAAAAAAAGAGGGGAGAAAAAAAAAAAAAGAAAAAAAAAAGTGATCAAAAATCGATTTTTAGTTTTTAAAAGGGAGCCATTTTTTCAAATCACAATTCTGCTACGGACGATAAAGGCATTCATACTTACAAACTTCCCATCTTCCATTTCGCTTTCTGATTTTTTACCCGACAACTTTTTGAAAAGCCCTCGCATTTACAAATTTATAATTTTGTATTTTTTATAATGAATTGTACAACCAAATACAAAAAAACAGAATTACTAAATCTCTTACCGATTTCTTTCCACGAATTTTTAAAAAACATGTAAAATTTAGCCCCCTGGAACAAAAAACTACGTCATTGACCGCATGGCCGTCAGTCCGAAAATGAGTTGATAACCTAAATTCCATCTATAATTAGTTTTCTACATGGAAGAAAATCAAGTTTTTCTAACTTTTATCATCTAGTCCTTTCAATACGTCTATTATTTCGTCATGGCTTAGGATTTGTTTTTGGAAACATCTACGGCGGATCCGTTTTAAAACTGCTTTCAACTTCATTCTTGTTGCATATGGAATAGTTTCGATTGTTGAGCCCATTTAGGTATATAAGACATGCAGTCTCAGACTTGAGACTTGGGGGCGGCAATTTTTGAGGGCTGTGAGTTTCAGGGGCGGGAAGTTTTTGGGGCGGCAAATTTTAGGGGCAGCAAATTTCATGGGCGGTAAATAATTACAAAATGTATATTGATTATTCTCTTAAATTAAGAAACAATGGTATTTCTGAAAGTGATTTAGACTTTGCTGTCATTTCAATGTGGAGAACGTTGCAAGATTCTGCACTTCAAGATCTAGTAATAAAAGAAATATTCATAAAGAGCAGAGGTCTACCATAGACAGAGTCAAACATGCTGCTATATTGATTATGTTCTCAAGGGAGTATGCAGGAGGGTGCAGATTTGTAGTATGCCTTGAAAAGTTCTTTTGAAACAAAAGTTGTGTCAACATTTTTTTTGAAAATGTTTTTATCAAAAAAAAATAACCACAATTTCCATATTAAAGTCCAAAATTTTCTATCCAATGAGTAAAATCAGAAAGTTGTTTTCAAATATACTTTGTAATCAATACAGAATGAGTTCTTTAATAGTTTGTTACATGGAAAAAAAATAAATGTATAGTATCAATTATAAAGAATAATTATCAAACAAGAATAAATATTTTCACATTAATTCATCATAGTTCGCGTCCATCTATTTCGCGATATTTTCCGAATTTTTGGAGCTTACAATTCTATACTGCCATTAAGTTATGTTTCCAAAAAACGTAGTCCAACTCGTCCAATTAAATCAGCCTCCAGTAAAAACCTCTACAGGCACGCTACAAAGAACGTTTTTTTTGGAGTAAAAAACTAATTTCGAAACGCATTTGCCATCAAACTAGAAAACCATGCTCGACCTCAAAACAATTTTTTTTCGGACCATCGAAGTCAATTTGTATTTAAATTTTGGTTAAGAAGATACGTAAAATACGTTTCCGCGGATTTTGCGAAAAAATTTTCGCCGCACCTTTATTATACATCCCCAAGAATTTTTTCCAATAATGATAAGAACTTTTGCAAAATAATACTCCCCTTACAATTAAGGCCTTTGTCATTCCTAATCAAAATCCAGCGTACGTCCGTTACGTTATGTTACAGACAAGTTTTTGATGGAAAGAATTAGAAAAATTTAATTGTAATTGTAGAAAAAAGGTTAAAGTTTAGGACTATTCAAGGGGGAAGGGGGGCGGCAAAGTCGACTTCCGCCCCGGGCGGCATAACTACACGGTACGCCACTGCTGTTATAGTTGTCATTAAAATAACTTCTTCCAATGCAATGATTTTTATAGACTCTGGAGGAGTTCATACATCTTTCGTACATTTTTTTGTATGTTCCACTCTTCTAGTCGGCGAAGTAAGTTCTCAGTCTTTTTACCCCAGATTTCCTTGTTGTTAACCTCGTTTAAAGATATGTTAAATGTTTCTCCTAACGTGCTTATGTATCTACTCCAGTAAATGTTTTCGTTTATAACGGTTTTGGACAACTTATTTGGTAATCTGTTTTCGTCATAGTCAAATAGTGTTTGCTGTATATATCTCAAATGAATTTGAAGTGTGTACAATGTACATATGGCTATGAGGAAGACCTGTTTCTAACATTAGGCAGTATGTTGGCGTATTTTGTGGCAATTAAAGTGTCCGTTTGAGGAAGAAAGTCTATACCATATCTACCTCATCAAACAATCCGTGTCCCCAAACTTGTGCTGCGTAGCTCTGGATCGATCTACATACAGCCAAATACAGTTTCCATTTTACTGTCAAACTTAGGTCATTTTTCATTAAAAAGTTTTTCCACGTTGCGTTAATACTACATTTTGCCGATTCGTTTCTTTTTTCCACATGTTTTTTAAAAATCCTCTGAAACTATATCTATTATTGCACCTTTATATTGCCACTTCTCTGCCTCTGCTAGTCGTCCACCTCTCCTAAATACCATTATTTTAGACTTTTCTAAGTTAACCTCCATATTTCAACTATCACAGTATTGCTCCAATTTATTGATCATTAACTGCAACTTTTTAATATCGTCTGCTAAAATTACTATATCGTAGAAGTCTTATATTAATAAGTTGTAAGTCGTTTAGGTAAAGCGTGAATAGCATTGACGACATACGACATCCCTGCTTAACACCTGAATGCGTTTCGAATGGCTCAGATGTAGTTGCTCCTGTCCATATTACAGAGTTTGTTTGCCGGTATGTCTCTTAGCAACTGTCTGGGTACTTTGTCAAATGCTGCTTTGAAGTCTACAAAAAATGCAAATACTTTTTTTCCTTATTAAACATGTAGTGAACAATTGTTGATAGGTTAAAAATGTTATCAATAGTTGAATATTTCCGTCTAAACCCTGCTTGGTATTCGTTTAAAACCTTATTTTCATCTGCCCAAGTTGTTAGAGTTCATAAGAGATATTCCTCTATAATTTGAAGCTTGCGTTTTGTCTCCTTTTTTATAGATGGGAAGGAGAACGCTAGTTCCAAAAGCATCATCAACTTGGCCCCTATCGTATAATTCGGTGAATGTCTTTGGCAACTCTGCAAAAAAAGTATCATTTGCATTTTTAAAAAATTCGTATGAAATTCTATACACTCCTGGTGCTTTTCCATTCTTTATCTTGTGTAACATGTTTTTTATTTCGCTCACAGTAAATGGACTGTCCAAATACTCGTCTGCTATCATATTTGGTGCATGATGAATGCTTTCGGAATACTGGACTGGTTTAAGAAGTTCTTAAAAGTGCTGTTTTAGCAATTCAGTATCTACTTCAATTTCTAAAGTAATCCTTCCTGGAACTCTTACAAACTTCATTATATTTTGTTTGCGATATCAAATATATTTTCTTATCATCTGTTCGGTCCCCAATATTGTGCTGCAAATACAGTTTCCATTTTGCTGTCGATCTTATGTAATTTTTCATTAAAAAGTTTTTACACTTTGCATTAATACTACATTTTTCGTTTCTTTTTTCAGGTGTTTTTTAAAAATCATTTTTGGTGTTAGCAAAACTCCAACATAATTATACTCAGAAACAGCAGACAGAAACAGACAGACGGACAGACGAACGGACAAAGCTTAATCGACTTAGCTCGTCATGCTGATCAAGAATATATATACTTTATGTGGTCGGAGATGATTCCTTCCAGGCGTTGCAAACTTCTGAGCAAAATTATAATGCACTTTTCAAGTGTATTAAAAGGCACAGCCAAGTGTAATTTGTGTGGAAAAGTAATTGACCCGTGTGTTGACTTTATGGAAGCCCATTTTCGATTGTGATTTTTAAAATGACCTTTTCAATGCAAGAGTCGCAAAATAATAGCCGTATGACGGATTTACATGTAACGTAACGCGTGTTCTTAAAGCAGGGTTTCCCAAGGGGAGAGCGCTAAAACGGGACTGTGTCTCTCTCTAACACACAATAAGGTATTACTTCGGCAAACATTCGGCAAGTAAGTTCGTGCTCACGGGGCTATCGCTGGGGAACTCTGTCTTAAAGTCTTTTAAATCCAAATATTGGAGTTAAAAGTATTTAATAAGTAAGTTTGTATTAACAAGACTGGATTCTCATGAAAAATATTGTTATGTTTGCTCAATATAGACTATATCTTTTTGTTTTGGGGCAGAGTATAACATTTTTTGGGAAAAAAAAGAAAATATTATTTATATCGATATTTTCAAAAATCATTTGACATTTTTTCAAATCACAAAATATAATCGATGCGATTTCTTAAAAATATTTGACAACCCTAAAAATTAGTCAACTTGACAAAATAAATTACTCTTTGAAGGAAGACTACAGAATTTCTAAATTGAGCCTGCTTAAAATTTTTTTGATTAATATAAATTTTTATTTAATTCACACTATTTAAGGTCCACTATCCCACTGTGCGACGTGCCGAATCTATCTGGTTCAAATTTGAAGAGTTTGCAAAACACTTTTAAGCAAGTACCACTGTACCTAGAAATGTGTGCATACATATGTATGTATGTATGTTCGTATGTAAGCATGTGGCTTAGTAAGTAGGACGCACAACAAAAAGCAATCCAGGAAAACAAACTGCATTTATTCGGCAAAAAGGGCTGCGTGGAGAAAGGAGAGGGGGGGAGCTTTGGCACAGCTGATGCAACTGTTGCTCTGTTGGAAACTGGTATTTGCCAGGTTGCAGCCGGCTTAAGCAATGCAAGTGGGATTGGGATTAGGACTGTTTTATGGCGCATTTATGGGCACGCAACAGTTGCAGCGGCAGCAGCAGCAACAGCAGGTACCGGCAGAGGCAGAGCAGAGGCAGAGGGGCCTAGGCACAACTCTAATTACAAGCGGGGTGCGTGTGTTGAGGGCGAGGGGATCGGATCATGAGGTTGAATTCTTGCGTGCCAGCGTCAATCACAGTCCTTTAACTCTAAGGTGCGTGTGTGCATGTGCATGTGTGTGTGTGTTTGTGTGAGAGCAGTTAATGACTTTTTAATTGAGCGCATACAGCTGTCATGGTCAGCCGCCGTTACTTTCTACTTACTTACATACATGCAAACGGGATCACTTCTCTCAAATGTGGCTTCTATGGGGAATTTCAATGAATTGCTTTCATTTTAGCATATTTGACTTGAAAACATTATTAGGGCCGATTTCACATCTTCTACATAGATCTATTTGACACATAAACTAACAAATTACAGTGTAAAATCGACGACTATCTGACACATAGCAGCTATCTAGGAGAACAGAAATCGGCCCTTAGTATCGTTTTATTTATTGTTAGGCCAGGGCAAGGTAAGTTTACTATAAGGTGACGTACTCTGGGCATACTTTGGCTCTCTGAGGCATAGCAGGCCAAATGGAGAGGACAGAAAAGTGTGCTTGCGCTCGTACACAAGAGAGCTCTCTCTCTCTCCAATTCAGTGTTCACCGACTCACACAACCATAAGTTCGTGTCGCGTTTGCATTAAAACACAACTGACTTCGGCTCCTGATAGCTTTGGTTGGCCAGCTCTTGACATATGCTGGAAAGAGATAGCAAACAAACAAGGCCCCCACCATGGTATGGCAACCCTGCTTTAGTCTGAGAGGCTCTTTACGCACTCTAAGGTCACTCTCTAAAATCCTAGCTGGACTTTAAAGCTTTGTGTGATAACATTTTATTCCTGTCATTCCCAGTTTCTTTATTCCATCATAAAGTGACCTTTTCAACGCTTGTCCAGAAATATTCTCCCAATTAAATACTTACATACATATGTCCAGTCTGGTGACGTAATACTTAGCTGCTCATTGAGCCAGACGATGCTCTGACGCATTTGGCAAGGTTTAGCTGGATGTTTACAGAAGGGACACAACAATGTGTCTCTTAAATGAGTTAAAGAGTTGCCCTTAGCTGTTTGCGATGGCTTGAGCTTTAAAGATTAGTAAAAACTGAACCATGGAGAATGAGTTTTTGAAAGAAACTTTGCTCAGTCAACACCGCTTCTGTCAGATATTAGTCAGCTGTTCGCTCTCACTAACGCTCACTGGATACATTTGGGGATATGGTCGTCTCGCTCTAACCACAGCGATTTTCTACTGCATTATCGTTTAGCACCAGAAAAATTGACTTTTTATTGCTCCCCTGACTAATATCACCTTAACGCACCATAAAGAGGAGAAATTGAACCTTATCAGTGTGGCCTTAGACCTGGTAAGTCCACCACAGACCAGATATTCACATTGCGCCAAATTCTGGAGAAGACCTTTGAGAGAAACATCGAAAATCACCATCTTTTTATAGATTACAAAGCTGCTTTCGACACGCCGATAAGGTCAAGGTTTTTCGAAGCCCTGTCTACTTTAGGTATTCCAGCAAAGTACGTTCGACTTTGCATGATGACGTTGAGAAGCACACAAAGCCTTTTGATACCAGAAGAGGTTTTAGGTGACACCTTATCGTGTGACTTCTTTAATCTGCTGATGGAGTATATACTAAGCCAGTGCCCAAATGCCAACAGATCGGGCACCATCTATAATCATATAGTGATAAAATATTTTACCTGATCATCACACTTGAAGCTAAACCGTAATAGCTAGAAACTTCAAAATTTCACAATAACTTCCTATAGTGATCGGACGTTGTACTAAGAAAGCATTTCCTCAACGCAGCTCCCATTGCTCTCCAAAAGGAAAAAAACGTTTAAGTGCTAAAAATATTTACTAGAAGTGTGTTTTCTTGATATCAAAAAAAAACAAAAAATTATATTTGTTTAAAAATACAATAAAAATACAATTTGAAAACAAAAAAAAACAAAAAAAATCTTCGCTTGCGTCAGGCCATGATTCGAACCCACAGCTGCTGACATGGGCGGCTGACTCTCTACCCTCGCGCCACTTTGGCCTTTTTCAATTCGGTGGCAGACCACTTATAATTATGAAGCGCTCAGTCCGCAAGGCATATTTCTTTTGTAATCTATTATAAAGATAAAGATTCTCAAATAAATGCTTAATTGTTTGAATGGAATTTTAATATCCCTATTCTAGCGATACTTAGTCCTTGGTTCCTCCCAGGGGGGGCGAAAACATTTCGTTATTCACACGTACACGACCCGAACGTTTGCCGAAGCTGAGACCAAAAGAGCAGAAAGCCGTCATGCGCTCGCAAGAGTTCGAATCGACATCAATACTCTCTCACTTTTTTGGCCTCGCTCTATATCTATAAAAAAGAGAGTGTACTGACTGGCTGACTGACTGATTCACTGACTGATTCACTAACTCAATGGCAATCATCGCACAGCCTAAACGGCAAGAGATAAAGGGCTGTAATTTGGAGAGGAGTTCTGTTAGTGGAGAAGGTGCGTACTAAGACGGAGCCCACGAGGAAAATGGACGGAAAATTCTGCACTCAAAAAACTATTTTTCTTTCCGATTGGCTTTAACCTCGGTTTTTAAGGATGGAATACGAAATAGTTTGAAATGTGATTTTCTGATGTTGGAAAATTTTATCCAAAGGTCGGAAAATTCTGCATAAAAAAGTATTTTCCATCCGATTTCCGTGAAACTCGGTTTGTAAGGACAGACTACGATATGATTTAAAATGGGATTTTTCTTACTAAAAAAACCGCCCCCAGGTTGGCTTAAAAATCAGTTTGTAAAGATGTAATATGAATTAATTTAAAAAGCGTCTTTTCAAAGTCGGAAAATTTTACCCGACTGCCGTAAAATTTCCGGCAAATTCTGCGAGAAGAAAACTATTTATCATCCGATTGGCTTGAAGCTCGGATTCAATTGATGAAATAGAAAAATGTCGGAAAATCTAATCCCCGCGAAACCAGAAAATTCTGCATGCAAGAAAACTTTTATTCATCCGATTGGCTTAAACGATAGAATACGAATTAATTTGAAGCATAATTTTCCAATGACGGAAATTCCGCCCCAGGCGCGAAATTCCAGGAAAATTCTACATGGAAAATAACTACTTTTCATCCGATTGACTTGAGATTCTGTTTGTACGGATAAAATTCGCAATTATTTTAAGTGTGATTTCCCAATGATGGAAAATCCGACCACGGTCTGATATTAGTTCTATACTGTTAAAGGCGCAGCGAAGCGCGACGGGTTATGTGCTAGTCTTTAATAAAGATGTAATGCTACTCGCATATGCCGATGATATTGATATTATCGGCAAAACCGAACGGGCAGTACGCAAGGCGTTTTCAGAGATTGAGAAGCAGTCTGAACTAATGGGTTTAGCGGTAAACGAGGACAAGACGAAGTACCTAGTGTCCTCGAAACAGAAGTCCACGCGCCTGGAAGAGTACAACTTTGAAGTTGTAGAGGACTTTGTCTACCTCGGAACGATGATAAACGGCGACAACAACATCAGCCTGAAAATCCGAAGAGGAATCACGCTCGCAAACCGATGCTATTACGGGCTAAGTAGGGAGCTCAAGAGCAGAAACCCCAAGCGAAGAACAAAAATAGCCCTGTACAAGTCGCTTATCATCCCAATCCTGCAATACGGCGCAGAAGCATGGGCAATATCATCAGCGGATGAGGCGGCGATGGGCGTTTTCGAGCGAAAGATTCTTCGCAGGATTTATGGACCTTTGAAAGTTGGCGAGGATTTTCGCATCCGAAGGAATGACGAACTATATGAGCTCTATGGGGATACTAGTCTGGTCAAGCGCATAAAGCAACAGCGGCTGGGCTGGCTGGGACATGTTACCCGTATGGATGAACAAGCTCCAGCAAAAATGGTCTACAAGAGGAATGCGAAAGAACTGGGACTGGCAGGGGACCAAAACATTTAAGTGGCGTGAAAAACTGGTGCCAGTTCGCACGGAGCAGAAGCGACTGGCGGACATTAGTTACAGCGGCCGAGACCGTCAAACGGTTGTGATGCAAGCATCAGGCCAATAAAGAAGAAGAAAGTACCTGGAGTAGAAGCTGAATGCAGCTCTCCCTTTCTCTCTCCCTCGTTTTTGGGGCTTAGAACTATTTTTGCTCATAACTTGAGAACCGCTTATCTGATCTTTATCCATTTTATGGCAAATCGATAATGACTAACTATCTCTAGATGGTACGAATCATCCATCTACAAAACTGTGGGAGATGTGACGTTTTTTCCCAAATTGCAAGGGCGGAAGGGGGCGTGGTAAAAATTGAAAATAAATAATAAGAAGCATTTGTTCCATACATGTCAAACCTCTATCTCTTACCATCTCTGAGATCTGTTTGTTCATACGGACGGCTGTTAACGCTGATCAAGAATATATATACTTTATAGGGTCGGAAATGATTCCTTCTCACTGTTACATACTTTTGCACAAACTTAATATACTCTATGTACCTTTTTTTCAGATCTGCACAATTTCTATCAAATTCTCTTCTCGGGGGCATCAATTTTTTTCTGTTTGAGCATTCGCATTCTTACAAAAGTCTACGAGATACGAGAGTGAAACCACAGAAAGAGAGAGAGAGAGAGCTTAAGCCGACATCAGGCCGTCGTCGCCACTTCAACTTTGGCTTATGTAATGCCCCGTTGGCGCCTCCATCGCTTGTGGACTCCACATATGACTCACTATTTGGCTTTGGGCCAAGCCGTTGGCTTTTTGCGGCTGCGCCGTTTGTTGTGGTTTCTTTGCGTCTGCGTCTGTGCTCTGCCTCTCTGCCTCTGCCTCTCTGCCTCTTGTTGTTGTTGTTGGTTCACTGGCAAAGCCGGCTTGAAGTTTGCTCTGTTATTCTTGTGATGTTGACTTTGTAGCGTCCAATTTATACATACATACAAATACAAACAGCATGAACTGGGATTCGTCATACATATGTAGTATTGTACATACAAACTTGTGGTAATTGGTATAAATATATTAAATCCAGGAAAAAACTGTGTCATGTAAAAGTCAAGTCGTTAGACGTGGACTTGTCCGGACTCCAGTAAAAGAGATTAAAAACCAAATAAAGATTCATTCAGCTTCTGGAAGAGTTACTAGTCACTCGCTATAGACATGAGCCTTAACATATAGCCCCACAAAAATATGTAGTCTAAAGGCGTTATATAGCAAGATCTAGGCCTCTCAATTGGGACAATGTTTCGCGTGCTGTGTGGCGTATGGCACCGTCATATTGAAACCACTTATCACTCTACGTATGCGTGTTGATGGGTTAATGTCCAATACCTAACTTTTTGACCCAAAAAATTGGAACGTATTGTCTTTCTTTCTTCGCTTAGCTGCTTAACATTAACTTAAGAACGAATTTAGCTCAATTTCAAAAACGGAAATATTTTTTAAAAGCTTTTGTACTTAAGTTATAGATTCTACTTTTTTCTTAGTTTCAATGGCCGAAATCAACAAGTCAAAGAACCTTAATAACCCTGTCCGGTCATTTGAGCCCGAGAAAAATAAAATAAAAACCGTCCGTTGAAGTTGATGAGAAGCTTAATCTATATATAACATAAATATGTAATAGTTGACTATTGTCGACGGGTTAATAAGAGTAAATTTTGCTAAAAATAAGAATGAGTTTAGATTTTCATAAAGACAGGTAAATATAAGGTGTATATCGAACGGTCCTTGAAAGCTCGTAATTTACAAAATTCATATATGAGCTTAGATTGTCATACAGGAGGTTAAATAGAGTCTATTTAATAGACAGATTGATTGAGAGACGCATGATAAACATTGGGCGTATTCAGCAGGTAATTCCGATTTACGATTTGTGATTTATGATTGCCGATTTTACCGGCTGAATACAGTGATTGCCGATTGGGATTGAACAATTTGACAATCAAGTTTTCTAATTAGAAATCGAACAAAACGTACGATTGCTTAACGATTGCGGGGTCAGTCTACCTTTGTTAAGATATTCATAAAAAATTTTCAAATTAACAAATCCATAAATATTCGAGATATTGTGAGAGTTCTTTCCATTGATAAAATGTGCTAAAGCGAACGGATATCTTAAAGTCTGCTAACAAATCTATTCAGCAGAGACTCATCAGCAATCGCAAATCGTAAATCGGTAATCACTAATCGGAATTATCTGCTGAGTACGCCCATTGAAAGTTCTAGATAATGACAAAAATATAGATTATTATGAGCTTGAGGGTGAGTAGATAGATAGATGGAGATGATTGGAATTGGGACTGAAATAAAATTCGGTTTTGATTTCCTGACTTGGAGCACATACCCTTAGAGAGGTTATATTGAAATTGTCCGGATGTTTTTAACGCACAGAAAGAATCATTTCCGACCCTATAAAGCATATATATTATTGATCAGCGTGATCAATAAATCAATAAATCAATTTTAAAGCTATCGTAACCAAACTTAGCACTTAGTCTTTTGGTACAAATACGCTGCACATTTGTCGGAACCGGCTGGATCGGATGACTATAGCATATACAGTGGTGTACCGTGTAGTTATGCCGCCTGGGGCGGAAGTAGACTTTGCCGCCCCCCTTCCCCCTTGAATAGTCCTAAATTTTAACCTTTTTTCTATAATTACAATTAAGTTTTTCTAATTCTTTCCATCAAAAACTTCTCTGTAACATAAAGGGACGTACGCTGGATTTTGATTAGGAATGACGAAGGCCTTAATTGTGAGGGGAGTATTAATTTGCAAAAGTTGCTATCATTATTGAAAAAAATTCTTGGGGATGTATAATAAAGGTGCGCCGCAGGCGAAAATTGTTTCGCCAAATCCGCGGAAACGTATTTTACATATCTTCTTAACCAAAATTTAAATACAAATTGACTTCGATGGGCCGAAAAAAAATTGTTTTGAGGTCGAACATGGTTTTCTAGTTTGATGGCAAATGCGTTTCGAAATTAGTTTTTTGCTCCAAAAGAACGTTCCTTGTAGGGTGCCTGTAGAGGTTTTTACTGGAGGCTGATTTAATTGGACGAGTTGGACTACGTTTTTTGGAAACAAAACTCAATGGCAGTATAGAATTGTAAGTTCCAAAAATTCGGAAAATATCGCGAAATAGATGGACGCGAACTGTGATGAATTAATGTGAAAATATTTATTCTTGTTTGATAATTATTCTTTTATAATTAACACTATACATTGTTTTTTTTTTGTCCATGTAACAAACTATTAAAGAACTCATTCTGTATCGATTACAAAGTATATTTGAAAACAACTTTCTGATTTTGCTCATTGGAATAAAATTTTTGGACTTTAATATGGAAATTGTGGTTATTTTTTTTGATAAAAACAATTTTTTTTAATTATTGTTCAGTTGACACAACTTTTGTTTCATAAGAACTTTTCAAGGCATACTACAAATCTCCTGCATACTCCCTTGAGAAAATAATCAAAATAGCAGCATGTTTGACTCTGTCTATGGTAGACCTCTGCTCTTTAATCCCTTTATACTGATTCGTAAGCTTTCAAAAAATGCATTCAATGAATATTTCTTTTATTACTAGATCTTGAAGTGCAGAATCTTGCAACGTTCTCCATATTGAAATGACAGCAAAGTCTAAATCACTTTCAGAAATACCACTATTTCTTAATTTAAGAGAATAATCAATATACATTTTGTAATTATTTACCGCCCCTGAAATTTGCTGCCCCTAAAATTTGCCGCCCCAAAAACTTCCCGCCCCTAAAACTCACAGCCCTCAAAAGTTGCCGCCCCTAAAAATTTACCGCCCGGGGCGGGCCGTCCCCCCTCGGAACGCCACTGAGCATATAGCTGCCATAGGAACGATTGGTTGAAAATCTAGTCTTAGTGAAAAAAACTTTTTTGTTTTCAATACTATCGCTCTCAACGCTCGTATTTATAAGTTTTCAATGATTTCACATAATTTCACTAAGACTTGTCGAAATCTGACAACTATATAGTATAGCTCCCATACAAAAGATAGGTCTAAAACAAATCTTTCATATCTCAAGCTCCAAGGGTATATAAACTTCGGTCGAACCGAAGTTAGCTTGCCTCTATTTTTTGTTTTCAATCCTCTCCAAGGGTATACAAATTTGAATTTTTGGATTCGGTTGACCGATTTGACCGAATATCTTTATGGGATATGATGTAATGTTAAGTGTTTTGGTGTTTTATACAGTGTGTTTTTAGATTGGATTATCATACCATATTTTTGAGAAGTGAGGTTATTTGAGGTTATTTGTAAAGTAAATTTTGATGGTGCTATTCGCTTAGCTTCTTTCAGTTCCCTTTTGAATTGGGCATTTGGTTTTCTGTAGTTGATTATGTGAGGGGTATTGATTGAGTGCTGTAGAGATTTCCAATGTTTGTGTTTAGTGTTTTTCAATGTTTCTAGATTCTTGTTCTACCAAGGGACTTTGAATTTGATTGACTTTATAGAATTTCCACTTAGCTGATGAACAGATCCTTAGCTGCTTCATCATCACCTCAGATAGTAAAGGAAACCTGTAGGATGGTTACCTCAAAACGAAAGTTGAGGGGCCACTTTGTATGGCTTCATAAATTGATATTTGGGAGCACAGAGTATATTACCGACTTTCTTACTTGTTTGTTACATGACATGAACAAAAGGCCCATATTTGAATTAATCGTAGTAAGCATTGAAATTAAACTACAATATGTCATGGGCCTAATGTCCACATAAATTTCGGACATATTGCCCATATCTCGTCGGTCTCGTCGGAAATGGTGTCCACGTCCTAAAACGTGAAGTGTAGGTATGGCTGGACTTAGATGTGACTGCCCCGGCGACCAGCCCAAGTGGAAACGGAATGGTTCAGGCATAGTTGTACTTCGGATGGTTCAGCAATTACGGATCTTCCCATCAACGCGATCCCAGCTACAAAACTAGGGAGTCGGATATGTGGAGGCGATTGGAGTCAATTAATATTCCAATAAAGTTTCACTTCTCATTCATTTGCAATTTCCAATATTTGCATTTTTGTTCATAGCCGTGGCCTCCCAGATACTTTGTTTTGTTTCCTTGTCAGTCAGATGTTCTTTACATATAAACAGCTGTTCACGAGTCTCAATCAAATCAATGTTTAGATTTGCTTGAAGTTTAAGCCATAAGCGAAATCTAATTCAAATCTAAATCGCTTTTATGAATGCCACTAATAAACAGCAGAGTGCAGACGCGCTGCCATCCTACAATTAGTGCTCTCTTCTCCTCAGCTTCGGCATGCTTTCGGATTGTGTATGTGTAAATAGCGAGGTGTCTACACACCCTGGGGGGCGGGATCATTGTGACCTTTGCTGTTTGTGATATGTTGGGGTTTACTGGGCAAGTTCTTTGAAAGAAAGGATATTAAAAGGTATTTGTATTCCAATTTCTACACAAAAAAATTTAGAATCAAAATCAATTTAGCCAGAGAAGATGCCGTTAAGATGTTATTTTGCCAGAGAGCGAGCATGTTAGGGACACACACACAGTGAAATATGCTCACATGTATGTATGTATAAACACGTAGATCTGTTTGCTCTTCACACGATGACAATTGTGTATTACACAGCAAGATTTCTTCTTATTATGTATGTATGTAAGTATGTAGGTACGAAGTAGAGAGAGGTGTTTGCTGTTGTTGTTGTTGTTTCTTTTCTTGTTCCCAGTCTTCGATTGAGTTTTGTTTGTTCAACACTTCTGTTTTGGTGGGGGGGGGGGGGGGAATTTGCATATTTGGAAAGATTTGCCATTTAGCCCATGGATTTGGATGAGGAGGGAGCTTTGGCTTTAGTAAAAAGATCGAGGATTTCAAGTACACACATATGTACATTGTATGTACATATACACAAAGCCAACTAAGCCAAACCAAAATAACAAAACGAGCGACAAATGCTGCTCAATCATAATTGAAAAATGCCAGCAAACGACGACAACGATGAGAAAACAACAAAACAGAAGGACAAGGGAGGAGAAAAAAAAAAACAGCAGATGCACAACGCATCAGCCACAAAAATACCAACACATAGAGCAACAGCCAGAGACACGCACAGGAATTCAATTTAAAATGCAAACAATGCAGCACACACACACACACACACACACAAGGACATTTGCCCGCCAAGAAATGCAACAAAATGGCAATGAAACACGAGAGACCAGCACGCAAAATGAGCAACACAAACCAAGAGAGACAGCGTGAGAGAAAGAGAGAGAGAGAGGGAGAGGGCCAGCAGGCGCTATGCTGTAAATTGGGCGCAGACGACGCTGTCTGGCGATCCCGCTGCGTCCGCCCGCCCGCCTGCCGTGCATAGCTAATCCTTGTCTGCATTTGCAACTTTGATGCTGGCATGTGCAACACGTTGCTGCAATCTTGTTTCTCAGCTATTCCAACCCCCCCCTCACAACTCCTCCTGCTGTTTGCTCTAATTTCATTGTTGTTGTTTGCTTGTTTGAAAGGATGTGATAGTTAGGACACTGACCGTATTAGTTTTATATGCAAATGTATCATTTCAATATCGTAAACATTTCACATCACTTACGATATATCGCCTCAGAAAAGTTTACGCACTGAGAGAAAAATCTGGAATTTTCGTACTTTAAACAAGAAACGATATTTCTCTGTAGTTTGCGGGTATTTTGGGGTCACCTTTTTTGTATATTGGGAATACAAGATTATTCCTAAAAGACTCTGGTGCTATTCCTCCGAGATTAATGAAGTCTGGGGTAGCGTTTAGAAACTATGTAGTCGATTCCTTTTTATCCTTACAGTTTCCGAGAGCCATCCTAACTTGATCAACTTCAATGTTTCTGTCCAGAATGTGATTTGCTGGTTTTTTGATTTCTTCCATTTAAGCCTTGGCAGTTTATGTCCTCGTGGTTACTAAAGGAGCAAGTCACCACCAGTGGGAGATGATCAGAGAAGGTTTGACTATCCATATTCAAATTTTGTACTGTTCCAAGACAGTAGTCGATTGTTGTCGCCGTCTCACCTCTTTGTCTCCAAAGGTTAGGTTTAGACATTCACACATATCTAATATGTTTTTGCCTTTATTGTCGAGATGTTTATCTTTTGCTTCTCTCTATATGGAATGTTTACCTGATGATCCCCAATTCTTCCGCTTAGGTCACCAACGATCATGACATCCTCTTGTGTGTGCGATGATATATCGTTATTCCTAGTCGTATGACGCAAGTGGCGCCATCCTGTTGAATCTTCCCTTCTTTATTCGTTGGCGATTCGACGCGAAACTTTGTTAATCCACAAATTTCATTGGCATTCTTCGACAAATTGCAAATTTTATTGATTGATCGTGTTAATTAAAGAAATCACCGGAGTTAGCTGGAGCGAACAAGTGGAATTTTGTCTCGGTCACGGTTTCCTATTTCTTGAAGGTTTTTGTTAGTATATAATTTAGTGTATATATACATATATATAACCAGCTTGAATTCCCAATTTAAGGGGGTATTCTCCAAGAAGAACGCAAAGAGTTTTCCATTTCTGATTGTTTTATTATTTTACAAACAGACTGAAGTAAAGAAACAAATTTTACTGCTTCGATATGAGGGCTGTCCAAAAAGTTCTTGGGGGGGTTAAAAAAAAGGTATAGTCCTGTCGGCCACGATTCCACGTCTTCAGGTTCATCGAAATGAAAACTAAAAATAGAGGCAAGCTAACTTCGGCTCGACCGAAGTTTATATACCCTTGGAGCTTGATATGTGCCTGACAGTTTGTATGGCAGCTATACTATATAGTTGTCCGATTTCAAAATGTCTTGGTGAAATTATGTGAAATCACTAAAAACTTATAAATACGAGCGTTGGGAGCGATAACATTGAAAACAAAAAAGTTTTTCTCACAAAGACTTTTTTTCAGACCTAACTTTTGTATGACAGCTATACTATATAGTTGTCCGATTTTGACAAGGCTTAGTGAAATTATGTGAAATCATTAAAAACTTATAAATACGAGCGTTGAAAGCGATAGCACAATAAACAAAAAAGTTTTTCTCACCAAAACTAGTTTTTCAACCGATCGTTCCTATGGCAGCTATATGCTATAGTCATCCGATCCGGCCGGTTCCGACAAATGTGCAGCGTATTTATACCAAAAGACTTCGTGCAAAGTTTGGTTAAGAAAGCTTTAAAACTGACGGAGGAGATAGCATAGAAACAGACGGACGGACAGACGGACGGACAGACGGACATGGCTATATCAACTCAGCTTGTCATGCTGATCAAGAATATATATACTTTATGTGGTCGGAGATGCTTCCTTCTATGCGTTACAAACATCTGGACAATTTTAATATACCCTCTCCAAGGGTATAAAAACGAGATTATAATCAGTATAGATTAGAGATGGGCGAATCAGTTATTATCAGTTATATATAAGATATTAGTATTTTCAGTTATAACTAACTGTTATTCAAGCAATGCCTGCTATATTTTGTAAAGAAAATCAAAATAATTCAATAACAGGTGTAGTTTTATACTTCAAGGCATGTATTAAGGACAGAGGCGGCCAAATGGAGAGGACAGAAAAGTGCGCTTGTGTTGGTGAACAGAGAGCTTTCTCCAGGCAACACGCATTTTACTTGCAATGCAGTGCTCACCGATTCACACAACCATAACTTCGACTCGCGTTTGCTTAAAAATACGAAAGACTTCGGCTCGTGCGAGTCTTAAGGGTACTGTATACCTTCAGAAAATTTTTTTTTTATTTGCTTAAACGTTCTATTAGGATCTTATAAACATCCTGCAAAACTTTCAAGCTGATCCGAAACTTAGTTTTAAAGATATAAACAAAAACAAATATTTTTTCCGACCCTTTTATATAAAAATTGTTTTTATCAACCCTCGTATTTTTAGAAATTCGTCTTTTTTCCCCTTTTTTGGTCAAAAACTTTTTGAATATTTATAAAAGGTTCGATATTATGGAAAAAAAAAATTTCGAAAAAAAAATTTTGCTTGGAAATTTTTGGAGATTTTATTTTTTACCATGTCTTGACGCACTTTGACCCAAATTTCTGGAGAACTGCTTAACCGATTTTGATAATCTTTTTTTTCGGTGAAAGCTAACACCCAAATGCACCAAATCCAATTTATAGATTTATTTAAAATAATTTTTATTTCATCGAAAACAGATGTCGAAACTTTAAATGCGATTATCTCGGAACCACTTTTTCCAAAATGGTTGCAAAGATTTAAAGAGTACCTGTTAACCGATTTTCGAGTTCTTACCCTTAAATTGCTCCTAATACCCACCATTCTGGTGTGAACTAGGATATTTTTGATCGGTCAGCAAATAACGGAGCTAGGACCAATACAGTGGAAAAAAAGGCGATTTTCGATATTTTGACTTTGAAACCCCATAACTTCGCCATTTATTGACCGATCCTAGTTCACACCAGAATTACATCAATTCTTAACAAAACCGCGTCTTCAGTTTTGAATTCAGATCACCCGTTCTCGAAAAATTTTTGCAACCATAGGCCTATGTTTTAAATTTTTGGTTAACTTTGAACAGGAATACAACAACAACCGCAGGTACAACAACAACAACAAAAATGACTAAATTTAGTTAAACCGATTACCTATCGAATGCAAAAGACCGCTTGTTAATATCACTTATACTTTTTGTGTAATTTAATTTTTTGTAAACCCTTAAAAAATGACACCTGAAGGTATACAGTACCCTTAAGTGGCCGGGTCTGATTTAGGATTACTATTTGAAATAGTCTTGAACGTCTCTCTGATCAAATTGTTCCCGAGATTATTAGAGTATAGGACCTCGCATGACACAGATGTACATATAATCCCAAATATTTTTCCGATTCTTCTGCCAAATTTACCGACCAAGATCGTGGATTCTCAACCTCTTTCTAACTAACTCCACTTTAATTAAAGCTTGTGAAAATGATGAGTCGAAATCATTGCAGCCTTTTGTTGGAATGCATCAAATATGCAAAAGCATTTAGTTTCTGGTTCGGAGTTTCTGGGGAGTTTGAAAGATTTTCTTTCGCTGTTTCTTGTCGATGATTCATATTTTTGTCAATTTAATTCAGTCAGATAGTGATCTACACAAAATGTTTTTGTCGCAGCTCCCAATGCTTTAACATTTGGCAAAGTTTTTAATTGCTATTTTTTAATAATATATTGAACCTATATAAACGTGAGAAAAGAGCCAAACGAATTGGAAATTATGCAGAGTTATTAGTAAGCATCATTATATAATTGTTACCTATATAAATTGTCCAAAATACTCATAATTTATTTTACGCTCCAAAACAAGTTATTGATAAGTTATTATCCCCAATAACGGTTATAACTAACAGTAACTTAAAATAACCCCGTTATTTGACAGTAACGGTTATCATGTAACAGTTATTGAATATTTCGCCCATCCCTAGTATAGATGTCATTCTAATCTGGGCCTTGAAAAAAATTTTGTGATTTTTTTTCACAAAATGGCGGCTATTGAAAAATTTATTTCGATTTTGGGACCTTTTTTTGTAGTTTAGTTGTAAAACAAGTGAGAAAGTCGGTCAAGCCCGACTGTAACATACTCTGTACCTGGAGTAGAAGTAGAAGCGCTCATCTTAAAGTCTCTCTCTCTCTCACTCTCTCTCTTTCTCTCTAAGATTGTGTGGTGTTAGTTGTGAACGGGTGGGAGGGGGTGGGGCGAGGGAGATGTACTTTTTTGCTCATAACTTGAGAACCGCTCATCCGATCTTTATCGTTTCTTTGGCAAATCAATACATTTTGTGAATTACTAACTATCTCTAGAAGGTACAAACCGTCTATCTTCAAAACTGTAGGAGATATAACGCTTTTTTCCAAATTGCGGGGGCGGGAGGGGGCGTGGCAAAAATTGAAAATAAACTTGATCTGCCTGCAACTATAAGAAGTTTATGTCCATACATGTCGAACCTCTATCTCTTACCATCTCTGAGATATGTTTGTTCATACGGACGGACGGACAGACGGACATGTCTATATCGACTCGGCATTTTATGCTGATCAAGAATATATATACTTTATAGGGTCGGAAATGATTCCTTCTCCCTGTTACATACTTTTGCACAAACTTAATATACTCTGTGTACCTTTGGTACAGAGTATAATAATGCAAAAAAAATTTTGCACATGGAGAATACCCCCTTAGAGGATGTTCCCTTCTTGTGTCTTAAAAAGACTTTGAAGTGTTAAAGGGTTAAATGCCCCCTTAAAGTAGGCCGCATAAAGTCTGAGAAATTTGACTGGCATTCGTAGGGTATAACTGTACTTTTGTTTAGCTCACACACACACACACACACACATGCTTAACCCACACATGCGCCAAGTTTTAATCATTAAAAATTGTAACTGTTATTAATATTTAAGACTTTACATAAAAGCCAACGCACACACACACACATCAGAGCAACTAACCATGTCCATGTAAATGTAAAGCTAAGTATATACACGCACTCGCACACACACACACACACACACACACACACACAGCGATGTAAAGCTTAATTGCAAGCCATCGTGACCGTCGTCCCCATATGACCAAGCCTGCCTCCAACCACTGGAACGGAGTCTAAAATATCCAAGCGCCAATTTAAATTTAATATCGACGCACACACACACACACACAGGTCCAGGAGCAATCCACCACCATTACACACACACACACACGCATTACGTATTTGTAGAGAGAACTGGCCACGGCTGCTTCCGCTGCTTCCTTCTCGTAAATCTATTTGGCACATTCATGCATAAAGTATTTAGTATCTTTGAGATACCTTTTTAACCGCATGGCAACTACACACTCACACACTCACACACGCAAACACACACACACACACATGACAGCCAACCAAAAGCGCGGACATGGCCAAAAACCAACGTAGCCGGGGGGAGTGGGAGTGGGGGGCGACAACAGTCGCGGACAAACGGCCGACACTTTCACTTGCAAATGTTTGCCTGTGTGTGAGTGCGTGTGTGTGTGTGCCCAAATAAATTAATTTCAAACGTAAAGCCAACACAACAAATACAATTTCAACTACCCAACACACACACACACACACACACTCTCCTTGTATAGTCAACCTGCGTGTGTATGATGAAGGGCGGGGGAGAGTTACCTAAGGTAAAATACTTAACAAAGAGTTGGGGGGGAGACTTTCCTGCTCTTCAATTGATCTAGTCCTAGGAGTATAAATGTCTCTGAATCGAAATAGAATACAAAGATGTGAGGTTTTGACACCAACTTGCCGCTTTGTTCTTTCATTTTTATTCCCTGTTCTCATTAAAAATGGGTAAAAGGTGATCATGAAGTTGTGCGAAACATTTCCGACCCTATCTATACTTATAAATCTGTAGGCTCGACTGACTGACTGAAAGAGTGCTTTTCGTAGAGATCTAAGATTTGGCATTGACATTCGTTTAGTTATGCAGGCGCGCACTAAGAAAGAAAATTTGAAAAATTTGACCGCGAAGTGGGTGAAAACGCCAATTAAAATTTTGTAAAGGCCATTCAATAAGAGCCCGCGATAGAGTAAAAGAGGGAACGACTCACACTCACACAAATTAGGTATGTGTTGTCTGTATTTGTCTTGGCTCTCTGAGACAGATGATAGAGGCTAATAGGGGGTAAACACAGAACAAAATGATAAGGCGTGGGGCGGAGAGGAATGAGGGGGGGATGAGAAAGAGTGGAGAGCGCAGGCAGAGGAAGAAGGCCGAGAGCTGTGGAGGAGGGGATGGGGAAAACAGATGAAAGCCCACTTTAATTGAATTAAAAATATGTTTTGATACTTAGTTCGTACACTGAGAAAAAAAATTCAATCTAAAATCTAGATTGAAAATCTCTTTTTCGAGAATCTTGCAATCTTATAATAACCTTGAAATGAGATTAAAACAAGAGCGTAAGTTAAAGTCGGCTCTAACCGACTTTGAAATAACCGTTACTCATGAAAAAACATGTTTAACAGTGTTCCTGCGTTCCTAAGGGTAATCATACGAAAAGTATGCAACATTTTCTTTAGGGTAGGAGGAGGGATAGCGTGGGCTTGGTTCACTTTTTTGCTCATAACTTGAGAACCGTTCATCCGATCTTTATAATTTCTTCGGCAAATCGATTTATTTTGCTGATTACTAACTATCTCTAGAAGGTACGAATTGTCTATCTTCAAAACTGTAGGAGATATAACGTTTTTTCCGGTTTGCGGGGGCGGGAGGGGCGTGGCCAAAATTTGAAACAAACTTGATTTGCGTGCAGATAAAAGAAGCATTTGTTCCATACATGTCAAACCTTTATCTCTTACCATCTCTGAGATCTAGGTTTTTATACAGACAGACGGACGGACGGACAGACAGACGGACATGGCTATATCGACTCGGCTACTAGACTATCATGCGTCATGTGTCGAACAGTGTGAAGGCAGCCTTACTCAAAGGAATGAGCGAAATCTTTGTTTCTCACGTAAAGTCATAAGAGTGCCTTCACTGTCTAAATTTACCATTGGTTCATCGATTTACTGTCTGAAGGTCAAGGTGGGAGACGCTAAAAGACTCGATAGTACAGCATAAGGCTGTCCACCCTTCCTCATAGCAATTCTTTTCATATCTAAGACATACTTGAAGACTCCTTTCTACTACCTCTCTTTTGGTTTAAAAATGTTCAATCAATCTCTATCTATCAGCTAGATTAATTGTCTCCCCTTCCCCTTCCCCCTCCCCCACCTCCTCGCTACTCCAGTTCTTAAGGATTTGGTTTTTGTCAGCAATTAGTGAGGTCCACTAATTCTTTCGTCAGCTTCATCTGCAATTCAAATGACGTATACGTCATGTGGGCCAGCGCCTGAGCCTATGCAATGTAAAATGTGTTTAAAACCCAACCCACCGACTCCGTCCTCCCTCCCAGACAAATTTTGGTGGGACACAACAATCAACGAGCCGCAACGACCACTTGGCAAAAGCGGAAATTACGAAGCCCGCGAGGATGTTCGTCCTGCTGCTGCTTGGGGCAACTCATGCCACTTGTAGTTTCATAATGGCCGAGGAACATGAGCCTAACCAACATACACACACACACGCACAACTCGCAAAGGGATAATTTACGAAATTTGAATCTTAGAAAATGTTAAAAGCATTTGCATGTGTGTGTGTGTGTGTGTGTGCATGTGACTGCGCATGTATTTCAAAATTGCAAAATGTCTACATGGACATTCAAAGTCAGCATCGCCAACGTCCGCCTTAACCTTCGGCTTGGCCCAGCAAATACACTAAGAGAAATTTAAAAGAAAAGTGTGGCAGGCTTTTAGGCGGGGTCTGAACAGTAAGGGTAGTGCCGAGGCTAGTGCCAAGAGAGCGAAATGCTTTTCAGGTGCACGCAACAAAAGTGAAATGTGCAAAAAACATTAAACAAATTTACAAAAATTCAAACGACGGCTTCATTAAGTACAGACGACGTCTTTGTGAAATAGTCTGAGCTGAATCTCAATTGCAAACGATCATCCTTACATGAAAACGTCTCTGAAGGAGCTTCTCCAGCCTGGCTCAAATAGCCATATAAGAACCCTCTCTGATCAGAGAACGGTGACTGGCGGATCTATACTCGCACAGGCACACATGTCCAGTCAACTCGACGCACAGCACACATGTCCGCTCCACTGCTTCGTCACTTTTTAAAATCCCTAACACCTTCTATTGGTCAAGTTATGAGCAATGCTACTGCAGTTACAGAGTATATTACATTCGGGACTTCATATATTTGTTCAGTGTATAAGCAAAGGTTTCTCTCTACACACACACACACCCACACAGTGGCACACATGGTGCTGCAGACCATACATCTTGGCCTCGACGTCCTTGCCCAAGCTCATTTGTACATCGTCCTCGTCGTCTGACTGACAGAACCACATGCCTCTTTCCACTTTTCCTCGTATTTTGCTGCCACCCTTATACAAAATATGCATACGTAACGGGCAGCGTCTGATCAGAAGTAGGTGGAGGTGGAGGAGGAGGTGGATTCGGGGTGGGCAGTTTTAGTGGGTGGACTTGAAAGTTGGACGATAGACGCACACACACACACACACATTTGGCTTCCGGTGTCTGTGCACAGTTTGCTCCATCCACCGAACAACCGTTTCCTGAACTGTTTTGAATGTGTGACAGCCAACAATTCCCCATCTCCCATCCTGCCCCACACCATTCCAGTGCTCGCCCACACACGCCTTTCTATAACTATAAGAGATGAGGGCGACTTTGCTGTGTGTTGTTGTTGTTGTTGTTGCCCAGTTTTCCAAAATGTAAACTCATCATAAGTGGACCAGTGTGCGTGTGCGTGTGTGTGTGTGTGTGGTCCAAAAGGACCTGGAGCAGACGTTGTTGGCTGCGTCGCAAGTGTTGTGAATGGACATGGCATAGGCGGGAGGGGGGGGAAAGATGGGGGTAGGAAGAACGGATTTTACAATGTGCTGCCGCTGCTGCTCCTGTTTGGGTACACAAATACATTTGCGAGGGCTTCTGATTAAGTTTAAAAGGAAGCAATGATCGCAGCTTCGGCATGCGTTCGGGTTGTGTACGTGTGAGTAGCGAAATGTTTTTGCAACCTAAGGGGTAACCAAAGGCCATCGCTGATTTAGGGTGTTCGGTTCCAGGCCGCTGACACTCTGCAGCTTTTACCTTCGCTCTCTCTCATTCCTTTGCTTGAAAGAGCTTTTCGCACATTCCTCTCCCATCGCTCAGATGTGAAAACAATTTGCCAGCTTATGTTCAAACAAAAAGCTCATAAGGCTTAGAAAATCGAAGAAAGTTTCATCTTCAGTAATTGGGAATGATTTTTTGGAGCCGCTATAGCAAAAGTTTTGACTTAAGCACTTTTGCCTCACCCCCTTACTGGATCGTGACTTGCTTACTATATAGGTTAAAGAAGAGCTTTTGAGTGTTTCAATTTCAATTTCAATTTAGCTCAAATTGAAAGCATTGTCTGTTGATGATAAGTTCGGAAAATCATTGAAATATGTAAAAAAAATTTTTTTGAGCTTTAAGCTTAATTTAATGTAAAACATTAATTTGAAGGAAATTGAAACTATAGACTAAGCCTGCTTATTATAAGCCCTTTAAGTAGCTGTACAGCCCAAAATGTAGAGTTTGATTATATTTTAGAAAAGCTTTCGAACTTTCAGCTACATACTAAGTGCTGTCTTTAATAAAAAAGCTCAATTTGTAAAGAACTGAGAGAGAGAGAAAGAGAGAGTGACAAGGAGATGATCGTGCAAGAAAGCTTTTTGAGCTGAAAGCTACATATTGAGTGCTTTCTTCAATGAAAAAGCTAAATTTTTAAAAACAGAATCAAAAGCAAAATCTGCTGGTCATAAGCCCTTTCAAGAGAAAGAGAAAGTGCAGAGATGATCGAATGAGCTTTTGCTCATATTCAAGAAAAGCTTTCAAACTTAAAGCTACATATTAAGTGCTTTCTTCAAGGAAAAAGCCAAATCCTAAAGAACTTAGAATCAGATGACAAGCTACTAAAATAGCTAAGAGAGAGTGCAGAGAAGCTCGACTTAGCATTTAAAACTGTTGAATCAAAATGTAAGTTTTTCCCATATTCCATAAAAAGATTTAAACTATTTATACAATGCTTTCTACCCAGACATTGGCATGCTTCAATGCTTTCTTCAACGAAAAGTCTCTATTTTCAAGAACTTAGAATCAAAAGCAAAGTCTGCTCATGATAAGCCACTAAGAAACCTGAACATGAGAGCTTAAAGAGAGTTAAGAGAAGCTCGTCTTAGTTTTTAAAGTTGTTATAACCAAAATTTTGGGTATTCTCATATTAAAGTGCAGCTTTAAGCTACCTATGGAGAGCTTTATTTAATAAAAAAAAGCTCAACTTTCGGAAGTAAAAACTTAAGGAAAATTCTGAAAAAGAGCTAAGAGAGAGTGCAGAGAAGCTCAACCCAAAAAAGCTCTGAAGTATGGCTTTTGTGCTTTCTTAAAGAAAAAAGCTAAGTTGCGATGAACTCAAAAACAAAAGTCTGCTGGTGATAAGCCCATACACGAGAGAGAGGGAGAGTGCAGAGATGATCTACAAAGCTTTTGCTCATTATCAAGAAAAGCTTTCGAACTTTAAGCTATTTATTTTGTGAATTCTTCTATGAAACATATCAATTATAAAGAACTTCAAATCAAAAGCGAAGTCTACTGATGATAAGCCACTTAAATAGCTGTTCATAAGAGCTTAAAGGGAGTATAGAGAAACTCGGCTAAGTCTATAAAACTGTTTCATCAACATTTAGGGTTTCTAAAACTAGCTTTAGGCTACATAAGTGAGCTTTATTCATAGGAAAAGCTCAACTTTAAGAAGTCAAAATTAAAAGCGAAGTCGGTTGATGATAAGCCATTAAAATAGTTGTACAAAAGAGCTAAGAGAGAGTGCAGAGAAGCTCAGTCCGAATGTTGGCTTTCCTTAAAGTTCAGTACAGCTTATGTGCTTGCTTTAATGAAAAAGCTCAGTTGCAAAAAACTAGAAATCAAGAGCGAAGTCTGCTGATGATAAGCCACTTAAAAAGCTGTACATAAAAGCTTAAAGGGAGTATATTCAATGAAAAAGCTCACCATTAAGAAGTCAAAATTAGAAGCGAAGTCGTTTGATGATAAGCCATTAAAATAGCTGCACAAAAGACATAAAAGAGAGAGTGCAGAGAAGCTCCGAGTGTAGGCTTTCCTTAAAATCAAGTACAGCTTATGTGATTGCTTTAACGAAAAAGCTCAGTTGCAAAAAACTTAAAATCAAAAGCAAAGTCTGCTGATGATAAGCCACTTAAAAAACTGTACATAAAAGCTTAAGGAGTGTACAGAGAAGCTTCGGCTTTTAATATATTCTATCAAAAAGTAGATTTGGCTTATTTAACAAAAAGCTTTTAAACCACAGCTTTCTTCAATAAAAGAGTTAAATTGCAAAGAAGTCAAAATAATAACTGGGGGAAGAACATACTTGCTAATTGACACCGAATACTTGCCGAAGTCATGGATCAGTGTGTGTTAAAAATTGAGCTTTTTCAAGCTCTGCTCTTGGGGAGCTTTGCTGTACAGAAGAGCTGAGAGAGACTACAGAGAAGCTCCTTTCATATTGTTTAACCAAAGAGAAAGTTATAAGAAGAGCTTTTGAAGCAAAGTCTGCTAATAAGAAAGAGCACAGAGAAGCTCGACTTGGCCTTCAATCAAATATTTTTCTTGGGTCCTCCGAAAGTGCTCAAGTAACTCTTCTTTGCTGGTCCCATGCCTTGGTGGTTGTTAGTTTTCGCACATGGCCAAGAGTCGTGTAGAAGCCTTACGCCAAGCTGGACCAACGACGAGGACGACGACGACACCGACGACAACCGACACATGTCCACGTGGTGCTTCGTTGCCAATGTCTGGGTAGCCAACCACCGGCCACAGGCTCGGCAATGCTGAGTTCTCGTCTTTCTGTCGTCGTGTTTCCTTTTTTGCGTAATTTACGAGATTATTTCGCACACACACACATCGTGTGGGAGAGAGACAGCGTGCGTAAGTGGGCTAGCGAATGGGTGAGTGGGGAGGGGAGATGGTGTGGCACTGTGTGTTCACATGGACACTCAGCTACGCATAATGATGTTGGCTTGTTTTGGACAGCAGAAGAGAAGGCTACCCACTGGGCGGGGGGTGGGCTGCCTTGTCGTAGTTATTGCCTGCGGGCATTCATTTTAATTTTAAAACAACAGCCAAAGCAAGGGGGGAAAGGCCTAAAACACACAGCGCTTACAAATGGCAAACAATTTGAGACTCACACACACCTCCACACACACACACACACACACACTACTTGACTAACATTTAAGGGTTGCCAACTATTATGAATGTGCCAAGACGCTGGTCAAATGGCTTAGTCATTGAGTTAATCAAAGATCTTTGAGTCAGTTATTGAAATTTCATGATTCAAATGATCCATTGAGTACTTCACCCATGTAATTGAGTACGAATCGTTATTAAATTTGAAATTGAATGTTAAAAATACAAAAATAGAAACAAAATTCTTGATTTAAGAAAAAAGTTTAAATTTAAGATCATTCAGTTCTTACTTTATGTACCAATCGCTCTTGGCTAACATAAATAAGTCTAGATAGTTTTTATTCTGATCTTTAATAGTTCTTGAAAAAGTCTCGAATCGTCCTTAACATATCCAAAATGTTCTTAATATTAAGAATTTAGGGAATTTTTAAAAACGCTCTTGAATCATGAATTTTCGCACTTAAATCAAGAATTTTCTGGCTTATTAAAGTTTTGGAGTTGAAAATTCTTGATTTAAGACCGAAAATTCTTGATTTTCTCTCAGTGTAGAGTCATTCCCACTCTAATGCGGCAGGTAGTTGAGGATTTTCGCAGTTGGGGAATTTTTCAACTCACTAAACTCAAAAAGTACGTTGTCATCAAAATGACACAATTTAGACATCAATTTGATTTTTTGAGTATGAAATTCGCTTAAATACTCCAAGGTATTAACATGATATTTCGAGAATTTTAAATTGATATTAGCGTGTATCAGTTTGACAGTTCGATTTTAGGTCTTATCAATTTGATATTTTATTTATCAAACTTTTAGTATTATTACAAACTGCCATTTAACCTACAACATGACATTTTAAAAACTCTTTCAAAATGTATTTTATTTACACTAATAAATTGAATTCGTCAAGTATGGACACTTCACTATGGGAAAACATTTGTCTCTCACTGCATGCCTCGTGTCCAGGGGAATGTTGTTTAATCAGAAGTCATTTTATTGGTGTGCCTCTTGCTGGAACTCATACATAAGATAAATAAAAGTTAATTAAATTGTGTTGTTAAGCTTCTGAAAGCTTCTCTATCCCAACAATTATTGACTTGATTAATTTGAACCTTTTTTGTTTAAACATGAATCACTTTGACTCCATTCATGCAGGACTAATACATAGTATCATAAGGATTGAATTTGATCAAACTATTGTTTTAATTGAATTATTGGCAATTGGAAATCGCAGCATAAAAGTATGCTCTAAATTTATAACGTTCGCCCAACAGCTGCTGTTCTAACAGAGTTCAGTTAAGTCACCATTTTTTGGCTTGCAACAATGTGGCTTAGGGCCGCTTTTGATATGCTTCTGTTTTTGCTCAAATCCAAATCCATCTAGATTTTCTAACTAGGTGGGTTTTGTGCATTTGGTTGTCTCATGTGAGTTGTTTACTATCTATACTTATAAATCTGTACACAGAGGGAAAAAACCAAGAACATTGGACTCAAAACGAGCACAAACGTTATCAAAAAGTATGCATAAACGGGTTTTCTCACATGTAGTGCAATGTTCTCACTTCGAGAACAATTTATTAAGAACGCTAAAGCTCAAATTGAGTTGACATTGTTCCATTTTTGAGTTTATATTGTTCCGTTTTCAAGAACATTTTAAACTTACCTGGAAAAAAATTTGATTGCACTTGGGACCAGGTGTGGGCGGATTACTCACATTTGGGTGGAATAGGGAATGGGGACATACCTCTTTTGATTGGAAGTGAAGAGAGGCAAGGCTACTCTGGATATGGGCGCTGCTGCTTCTCCATCCACCCATTGTGCCAAAGGAATCAGAAACATCGCTTCAACGACCCACTTCACCTGACTCGTTTCATTTAAGTTTCCAGAAAAACACAGAAAAATTTGTTCGGGTATGACTGGTATTTGAGCCCGGTACCTTATGCACTCAACGTATGGAATGACGCACTTGACAATTCAGCCATTGAACAGTTTTGCAGATGCACGTCAAGAGGGCAACTTATGCTTTGACAAGAGCAAAAAGAGAACCAACTCGCTGTCTCTCTTGTATATCTCTCTGCTGAAAACCGGTGTTGTTGTTGTTTAAAGTAAACATTATACGTTTGAGAACAACTTTACTCATTCCAAGAACATTTAGAACATTTATTCTCATTTTAAGTTGACGGCAACTTATTTTCTGAACACGTTTTTTCCCTCCCCGACTGACTGACAGACTGACTGACTGACATATTATCAACCCACAGCCTAAGCGGCTTATACCACAGGTTGGAGATTTGGCATAGGCCTTTGTTTAGTTAGTTCTAAAACAATTATTTTTTCCCCCGACTATTTTATATGAAAAAATTTTCAATCGACCCTCGTGTTTTGAGAAATTCCAATTTTTTCTTTTATTAGTTGAAAAATTTCATTAAACCCTAATCTATCGAAAATAATTGGTATATCTCGGAACCACTTTTTCTTAAATTCTAAAACAGAGTTAGAAAAATTACGTGAGAAAAATAAGATTTTCAAAATTTTGACTTTGAAGCCTTTTAACTCCGCTATTTTTTGACCTATCCAAAATATCCTAGTTCACACCAGAATTACATCATTTTTTAACAAAACCTCGTTTTCATTTTCAGACAATTCGTTCTCAAAAAATTTTTGCAACCTTTGAACAGGAATACAACAACAACCGCAAGAAAGAACAACAACAAAAGTTTCTAATTAAAATTTTACCGTTTATCTATCGAATGAAATTGTCAATATCACTTATAGTTTCTGTGTAATTTAGTTTTTTTGGAAACCCTGAAATTCCAAAAATTTTTAAATAACCAGTTTTTGTACCAAAAGCAGCAGATCGCCACCAGATAGATCTCTACCAGATTCCCAGCAGATCCCCACTAAAACCCCACCAGATTCCTACCAGATCCCCGCCACAACTTTTGTACTGAACTCACCTGCTAACTTGGCAATGACAAAAGTGTAGCCAAAGAAATCTGTCGCAAAGACAAACTTTCCCAGTTTTAATCCCCCAGTAAAACGTCCTTAAAAGAGAAATCCATTAACTATCTGGAAATCTATGAACCAAGACTTGAACTAAATCCTTTGGTCCGCGAACCGAACCAAACACTTTACCAAATCTTTCTCAAAATTTTACAGGAGTGCAGCCTTTAAAATAAGTGAGAGGTCAATACCGATTGTAATATATTCTGTACCTGCAAAAATTGATAATCAATATGTATTTTGCTGTTGCAATAGCAGTAAAAGGTAAAACATGAATATCGTTCTTACGATCTTTGTCAATGGAAACTATATGAATTCATATTCCAAGCTGGATAACTTCATCAACATCATCTCCAATGGAGCAAACCAATAATGTTTGTGTTTTGGAACTAGTAAAAATTAATTGCTAAACTTTTACACATACCAACATACATACACACACATACAATGCTCATCAAAAGTTGTGCATTTAATTTTAACTGTGGGTGTGGAACAGCACAGAACAGAACAGGACAAACACAGCCGAAGGAAACTACCAAATGACAATCAAAGTGCGAAATGTTAGACAAAAGTTTTTGATGCCTTCCCATAAAAGGACAACCCGGCAATAATGCTGGAAAATGCTACATTTACGTCACTTAAGCTGCCGTTTAGTAGGAACACACACACACACACACACACACACACATTGTACAGTTTAACATGACGTTGGCAACATAAATTAAGTTATTTTGATAATCAAAACTGAAAAGCGAATGTTTTGGTTAGACAACGGGTGGTCCAAACTGAATGTGGAATGTGAAGGAGTGGCCATCAGGATATATTGGAGGGCATTCATTTGTTGTTATAAGAGATGGAGCCGGGGGAAGGGGGTGGGGGGGGGGGACTTTGTTGTAAGGGTTGCTCTGGTACTGATTCTGGTTCATTGTTTGTAGTTGCTTTGCATTTTACATACAACTATCAACACACACACACACACACACCCCCCCCCCCCCCCCCACGCTGCTAACCCTTTCGGCCCTGTCTCCAAATATCGAGTAGGCAACATAGTTAGCACAATTTGGGCATGCGTCAGAGCAAGATGCGAATTCTCGTCTGGATGTGTGTGTGTCCAACAACTGCCCAGACGTGTTGGCCAACTGCCACCTTCCCCCTTGACACACACGCATAAATATACAATTTTAAAGGAACTTTTGCCAGGACTCTCTCTTCGCACACACACACACACACACACAGTAAGAGCAACTAATTTACCTACGCCAGCAGTTTTTGGCACACACACACACACACACACACACGCGCCCACGCACACATATGCAAATTTATCATGCTTTATTCTTGGGGGTGGCCCACACTTATCCCGTCGTCGTCGTCGTCATTGTCCTCAGCATCGTTAGGCCGCCTTTGGGCCATTGTTGGACTTATGTTTCCCTTTCACTTCCACTTCCACCTCCATTTCTGTGTCCATTACCAACTGGACGGACAAAAAAAGAAGTGAAATGAAACCCAACTGCCGCCGCCTGCTGCATATATTTTAATCTTTAATTTATGGCTTATTCAAAACTAATGACACTGAAACCGCCACCAACCCAGCCCCCCCTCCCCCATTCGAAAGGAGTTAGGTGTACTAGAGTCGTTGACCATCCATTTGTCAAGGCAGTTAGAGTGAGAGAGTTCCCAAGTTGGTGTGTGGATTGTCCAAAGGTTTGGACAATATATTGACTACCCAAAGGCTGTATCAGACCCAGACAATTATGCCAGACTACAGGCTTTATACTGAGTAAGTTTGAGTTGCCTTTACACTAGTCATTTATCTATAAAGAGACACAATTCAACAATACGTCAATTCAACACAAACAAATTCAACACAAAACAAAGTCTTCACTGAACAATTTCAACACACGTCAATACAACACTAAGTCATTTCACCAAGCACAACAATTCAACACATGTTAGTTGAACACAAAACAATTTCAACACACGTTCATTCAACACAAAACAAAATTATTAATTTATTATTAAATTTAAATTTGAAATGACTTATAGACGTGTGTTGACTTTTTTTTTGTGAAGACTGTTTTGTGTTGAATTGACGTCAGTCGAATTGACGTGTGTTGAATTGACGTTTGTTGAATTGACGTGTTGAAACAAACGTTGAAAATATAATTTTTTTAATTTTATTTTTTTCCAGTGTTGAAATTGTACTGTGTTGAAATCGTACTATGTTGAAATTTGCCTATGTTCAATTGCTTTGTGTTGAAATTGAACATGTTGAAATTGTATATGTGTTATAATTGTGCTGTGTTGAATTGACGTGTGTTGAATTTACGTGTGTTGAATTGACGTTTGTTGATTTGACGTGAGTCGAATTGACGTGTGTTGAATTGACGTTTGTTGAATTGACGTGTTGAAACAAACGTTGAAAATATAATTTTTTCTAATTTTATTTTTTTCCAGTGTTGAAATTGTACTGTGTTGAAATCGTACTATGTTGAAATTTGCCTATGTTCAATTGCTTTGTGTTGAAATTGAACATGTTGAAATTGTATATGTGTTATAATTGTGCTGTGTTGAATAGACGTGTGTTGAATTTACGTGTGTTGAATTGACGTGTGTTGAATTGACGTGTTGAAATTGTTTTGTGTTGAATAGACGTGGAATCATGAGCACGATTACAGCACACGAAAGAATATTTATGAAGAGAGTAAAAAGCAATGGACCCAAGTGACTATCTTGGCGTACTTCAGAGGTAAACTGGATTAGTTTAGAGCAGTGTTCCCCAGCGATAGCCCCGGGAGCACGAACTTACTTACCTCATTGTGTGTTAGAGAGAGACACAGTCACGTTTTAGCGCTCTCTGCTTGGGAACCTTGGTTTAGAATATGAGTTACAAAATAAACTTTTTGTTGTGTTCTAGAACTTAGGTAATCAGAGATCCAAAGAAGAAGGTTTGTTGGAAAATCAATTGAGCTTAGTTTATGAAGCAGCAAGGGTTGTTAATCAATCCAGTGAGAAAGTCGGTCAAGCCCGTCTATAACATACTCGCGCTCATCTCTAAGTCTCTCTATCTCTTTACTCTCTCTTCTAAGATTGTGCGGTGTTAGTTGTAAAAGGGAGAGAGGGGGTGGGGGATGGTGATTTACTTTTTTGCTCATAACTTAAGAACTGCTGTTCCGATCTTTATCATTTCTTGGGCAAATCGATACAGTTTGCTAATTACTAACTATCTTTAGAAAGTACCACTCATCTATCTTCAAAACTGTAGGAGATACAACGTTTTTTCCAAATTGCGGCGGCGGCAGGGGGCGTGGAAAATATTGAATATAAACTTGATCTGCCTGCAAGTATAAGAAGCATTTGTCCCATACATGTCAAACCTCTATCTCTTACCATCTCTGAGATCTGTTTGTTCATACGGACGGACGGACCCTAAGGAACGCAGGAACACCATGTTTTCGAAGTCGGTTAGTCTCGGTACCTTGAAAACTAAAACGCACACCGACGACGGGCAGCTTAGCCCACTCGACTATCGTCCATAAGCAACACGTCGCGTCGGGACCTCATGTAAGAATGAAAGCAGTTCTCTTTTTTTTTCTCTCTCTCTCTCTGTGAGAGCGTGTCCAACGCTATTCTCATAAAGTTTGCTTGCCTCACTCCCCTTGCCTATAAAAAAGCAAAATTAAGAACGAATTTATCTCGAGTCCAAGAGCGAAATTCTTGAAAATTCTAAAACGCATATATTTTTTCAAGAGCATTTGGACTTAAATTATACGTTCGAGTTTTTTTTAAGTGTAAAGTGATATTTACTTATATTTTTGATGTGATCTCAAGTTCGAAAGGCTTAGGCCATTCCTTAAAAGCTTGAATTGTGTAGAATATACTAAAAATCGGGATTGAACTTTCAAGCTCATGCTGGGCTTACTCTAAGATTGAAAATATCACGACGTTCTTTGTCTGTTTAGTCTTATATAGATCATCAGCACAGAACCTAAGTACACTACTAGGACCTGGTGCATTCTCAGGTTTAACAGAGTTAAGATAGCAAAGAAGAGAGCTTTCAGTAAACTCAGGATTAAAAACGTAACTTCAGTCAGGGGGATGGAATGTCCAAGCAAGTTCACTCAGACATCTTACCAATTGTTCAATCACCACTTTTACATGATAATGGGTAGAGTTCTTATGCCAAACACTGAAATACTTAAAAGTATGCTTATAAGCATTAATATTTATGAAAAAAAAAACAAAAGCCCACCAGGTCCAATTAAAGAAAATTGCCGCCCCCCAACAAAAAGTTCTTGCCCTTGTTTGACCAACAAAAAAAACGATGATGCCCCCAAAGTGGAGGCAGCCATAGCGATTATGCTGAGCCTGGTCCAGTACATAAACCTGGTTCCACAGCAACATAATGAGCCAAGGTTCGCGCAAGGGTTGGCCCGGGGAGGTAAATGAAAATTGGCATTTATATAAATTAAAAAAGAAGAAAAAAAGTGAAGAGTGGAGGGGAGATTTCTTTGGTTTTGCACCGTTTAAACTGAAATTCTTGGACTTATGTAGATTCCATCGGAAAGTATTGGAAGTATTGGCTGCCTTTAAGTTTGTTGACCCCCGTCGCCTGCCCCGCTCTCCGCTCTATTATTACTTGCTTTCACTTTCACTCGACATTTCTGTTTTTTACGCAGTTTTCTGTATTTTTTTTTGCACCACCCCTTTACTTTGAGTCCGAAGAAGGGTCCTGCCAGCCTTTCTTTTTTTTTTTTTATTTACTCGCCTTGGAGCTTGCGCCTGCCTGTGCACTTTATGTCCAATTTTTGTTTTCCTCTCTTTTTTTTTTTTTTTTTTGCTTCTCGGTGTTTAAATTAGAACTTTGTTCGTGCTTTGAATTTTTAAGTTATAAACTCAAGGGGGTATTTTTTGGCTTCCTTTGGCCTTTTTTTTCGTTCTTTCCTTCTTTTTGGGCCAAAGTGAAAAAATGCCCGGCTAAAGGGGAAAATGAGTTTTACTTTCCATTTGCTGGCAAAACTGAAAGTGAAAGTGCGTAAAGCACACACACACACACACATACAGGGAGGGAGTAACTGGAGGCGGAGTGGTCAGAGGCTGCCAGCACAGCCGTTGATACATGGTTTCCACTCTAAATGCTCCACTGTGGCTGGCCAAGCAGCTGCTGCTCCTGCGGGCAGGCTCTGCCAACTGTTCCTTGGGGTTATTATCAAATTGAATAGAAATAAATGCGACTGCATGTGAGTTTAAATTGGGCCTAACCGAAGGGGGGGGAGGGGGCTAATGCGAGCATTACGAAACTTGTTGCTAGTTTACGCTGCTTCAAAGCTGCCTTTAACGAGCCAAGTTGTCAGGGGACAACCCAGAAGTACATAACTTGGAGTTGAGGTAATCAAGGGACTTGGATATGCTTGATCTCTGTTTCAAGCATGGATGGAATGCTTAATGCAGCGACGCACACCAGCTCTGACCTAATTCATTGACCGCTGGCCAGCGACTATAAAGCTGTCTTGGCTTTCCTTACCCCAAAGTTAAGGAACTATTTCATCATTGAATGCTTTTGGGAGTCAAGCATCAGTTTGATTCGAATTCTAAGTGAAATAGTTACTCAGGCGACGCATTTAAAACAAAAATTTCGCTGAATATCCTTCAAGAATGGCGACTCCATTATTTAACAGGACGTTCCAAAGGCTACGGCTTAAACCTGGGGCCTGGTCGAGGTGGAGAATCTAACGCATTATGAATATGGTGATACGCACACATCTGCAGGATATGAAGGATGTGACGAATAATGTGCACTATGAAAACTATCGCTGCCGCAAGCTCTCCCAACTGGGTTTGGTCGATGACAAGGCCTGGCTGTCGAATAAGAATCCCCTGACCCAAATGGAGGAGGAGAAACGTGAACATGAACAGAAAATGAAGAAAATGGAAGCCGAAATGGAGCAGGAAACTTAAGGATTCCGAACTGGAGCTGGCCCGACGACACGAGGAGCGTAAGAAGGCGTTGGAGCAGCAGATACGCGAACTGGATGAGAAGCGTCGGGAGTTTGAGCGCGAGAAAAAGGAGTGGAAGGATATTAACCATGTGACGCTCGAGGAGCTCAAGCAACGCAGCGACAATGTGGATGGCAAGAAGGAGAAGAAGATGAATGGTCTGTTCTAAGTATCTAGTGTTGGGCTACTCCTACTTAATCTAATCTCGAGAACAAAATATATCTACTATAACGTTGGGCTTTAATCGCACAGCATTCACATTCGGGCATTTGTTGCTCTATATCAGTGTCCGGCAAAACACACATGCTTATTTTGCCTGTGCATGTGTGCGTTCAGACACGCGAGAGCGCTCTCAGTTAGCACATGTTTGTTAGTGCAAAAGAGAGCACTGTACGCTCGTATAGTGTCTGTGTATCGACGCCGCTTCTACAGAGGATGGACGTCGCTACTTCTATACACAGAACATTGAACAGTGCCGGACACTCCTCTATATTGCTCTATTACAGAGTCCGGAACGATTCTATTCTATGACAAGGGCAAAAGCAAAAATCAGAATTTCATAAATCTGAATAATTCTTCGAAAAAACAAGCCCGCTTACCTCGGTAAAACTGCGCGGTGTCTCTCTATCTCAGTCTCTTCTCTCTCGCCTCTCTCCTAACGTGTGCGGTGTTGGTTGTGAGGGTGGGAGGGGGGTGGCGGGGGAAGCTTTGTTCACTTTTGCTTATAACCGTTAATCCGATCTTTATCATTTCTTCCAATCGATACTTTTGACAATTACTAACTATCTCTAGAAGGTACAAACCATCTATTTACAAAACTGTGGAAGATATGACGTTTTTCAAAATTGCGGGGGCGGCAGGGGGCGTGGCCAAAATTGAAAATAAACTTGATCTGCCTGCGCTATAAGAAACATTTGTCCCATACATGTCAAACCTCTATCTCTTACCATCTCTGCGATCTGTTTGTTCATACGGACGGACAGACGGACGGACAGACGGACAGACGGACATGGCTATATCGACTCGGCTGTTGATGCTGATCAAGAATATATATACTTTATAGGGTCGGAAATGATTCCTTCTCTCTGTTACATACTTTTGCACAAACTTAATATACTCTAGTCTCGGTACGGTATAAAAACCAAAACAAATTTTGAAAAATTGACCCTTTTGATATGATTTTGATGATATACATAAAATTTTTTTTGAATTTTTTGAGATTAAATTCGAAACTCAGCCCCATTAATTCCCATATATTTTAAATTTTCGATTTTGAGGGCAAACGCGAGTCCACTAAATGAAGTCCGATCGCTGCCAAACTTTTTACTATATCTATTGGGACTAAAACGAAACTTTTTCCGCCCGGTATTATGAAATACGTATAGCAAAAACGAAATCTACGGTCAATTGTAAGAATTTCAAGAAGAAACCAAATGAATTCGTAGTCCGCGCAAATCGACTTCAAATATTTATGTTACATTTTCCCAAAAAACAAGTTAGAAAGTGGGTGAAGCCCGACGTTGAACCGATGCTGCCCCTCAACATTTTTTATTTCCCTTCTTACTCCAATAATAATAATAATAATAATAACAATGTTTATTTTTAAATTATTATGAGCCTATAACATTGTAAATTTAACTACATTGTGTATAAAAACTAAAAAGAATCTTATGTTAAAGTAACCGACTTGGTTGCACGAACCGTCCGTCGGCCAGGCACATTTTGCCTCACCCCGCACCCGCTTACTACGCCTGACTTCCCTGGTCTTTCCAAGATATCAGACCGTTCAGCAGTACGGGGCTTGAACTAATGCGCCCGCATTTTATAATATTTGCATTTTATTTTCGACTTTGCCGCCTTCTAAATTATTTCTAAAATTTCCTCTGCCAAAGCTTTCTCAAATAGACCAGCCCCCCAGTTCTCGCTATGTTTATCGTCAAGGATATCATGTAGCTTTTGCTTTGTAAGGTATGTCTTACCAAAGAACGCCCATCTGTGATCCTTAAGGCAAGGACATCTTGCTAAAAAGTGAGTCAGATCCAGATGGGCATGGCACGTTTATCGATCTATTATACGTATTTGACGACAGCGTAATAAGGTCAAGCCGCGCTTTCATCACCCATGTGATATTACTGTTGGCAAGATGCTGTAGCTCAAGGGCAGCTGTATGGTCGAGAAATCTGTTGATTCTTGTTTGGCTGGATCCTTTCCGAGTCATGCGTTCCGCATGCGTCTTCTGTCTAAGAGCTTCCATTATATCGAGTCCCGTTCTATTCCAATCTTGAGCGGAGCGAAGGCCATCTTTCCAGTTAAGATTGAGAGGAGCGCATACCTTATCTAGCTCGTGTGCCCAGAAGACGTTTTACCTGACTATTTCGGAAGTTAGAAAGTGGGGGAGTCGAATCTCTTCATATAAAAAATTGGGTTTTTCCTACGTATCCAAGGTGTAAATCCAAGGTTTAGAGGTGTGCATCGTCCACGCAGGTCTCCAAGGCTAGAGCATATCCAGGACTTTCTCCAGGAAATATGTCTGCAGACTATCCACCACCTCGAAGTAGCTGTATCCCCATACCTGTGCGGCATAGGTCTGAACAGCTCTACATTCGGCGTTAAAAAGTTTCCATTTTGCTCCGATGTTTACATTGGGTTTTGCCAAAAAAGGGCTCCATACGCAGTTGATACTGGCTTTAGCTTCTGCGTTTCTTCTCCACTCCGCTATCGTTCATCCAATCTTCACAATTTCTTTGGCGAGTCGATAAATAATCATGATTACAAAATATCTTTAGATGATAAAAATCATATATCTGCAAAACTGTGGGAGATATGACGTTTTTTCTAAATTGCGGGGGCGGAAGGGAGCGTGACAACCTGTGACATAAAAATTTATTTGCCTGCATCTACAAGATGTATTTGTCCCATACAAGTCAAACCATGTCAGAGATCTGTACTTTTACAGGTATATGGACAGACAGACGGACATGACTATCTCTGATATTCGTTTTTTTTTTCTCGCCAAAGCTCCTCAACAAAAAGGTAAGTTTTATGCGAAATTGGTTTGCCGGAAAAGTCCGGCATCCCAACGCTTCCGCAACCGCCCTACAGCCCAAGAGTGGCTCTCCCGGACTTTTTTTGTTTCCTCGCTTGAAAAGGCCGGTGAAAGGCAAGGATTTTGAAATGACAAAAGGGATGCAAGGCTATTCCGGAGAATGCCTTCCGTGACGCCTTCAATGCTGGGAAATCGCGCTGGCAGAGCTGCTTCGCCTATTTTAAAAGTTTTTAAAGAATTGTAACGATTGGCTTAATAAATTTCTTTTAATCGACTCAGTCCTACTACTTTTTGTACAAATAGTCGGTTGTCAAACTTCTCTAAAGAAAATCCCTTATCCAAATATGGTAGAACCCGTTTTATTTCATCAAAAGCAAATGTTGGAAGTGCTCTTACAGAATGGGTTCCACGTCTATTCAACACAAAACAATTTCAACACGTCAATTCAACACACTTCAATTCAACACACGTTAATTCAATACACGTCAATTCAACACAAAACAGTCTTCACAAAAAGAATTCAAAACACGTCTATAAGTCATTTCAAATTTAAATTTAATAATAAATTAATAATTTTGTTTTGTGTTGAATTGACGTGTTGAAATTGTTTTGTGTTCAATTAACGTGTGTTGAATTGTTGTGTTTGGTGAAATGACTTAGTGTTGTATTGACGTGTGTTGAAATTGTTTTGTGAAGACATTGTTTTGTGTTGAATTGACGGATTGTTGAATTGTGTTGTTGGGTGAAATGACTGTGTGTTTTATAGACGTGTCACCATGCTCACTGTTCAAGTGGCTGTGGTTGAACACACAGCACAGGATGGTCTGAGAGCAACTTCTACCAGACCCATGTCAGTAAATCGTTCTTAAAATGCCAATTCCAAGACCAAACTGTAAACAAGTTAGTGGTTAGTTGAGTCAGCTCTCAAGAGAGCACCAGAGTTTAGCATAAGCAGAGAGCGAGTTGGTATGAGAGCGAGTTCATATCTTCTCTGGTGTGGTCTCCGCAATATTCAATAAAATATATTCAAGATAAAATTGCATCTGTACAAAAGCAGTTTCAGTTGTTGGCTCTGAGGTCCTTTTACTATTGTACTCTAGTAGACTTCTTTCGATTAACCTTCCCTCCCTGTACACTGAGACAAAAAAATGAGGAATTTTCGTACTTAAATCAAACATTTTCCGCTGTAGCCACAAAAAATCCCTAAATTCATAATTTTAACAACGTTTTTCATGCTCATTGCTAGTTTCGCTGCATTTTCGTAAAATCGTTGCGAGAAATTCCTGTCCTGACTCTACAAGTGCTCGGAGACAACTGACCAGCCGCTTGCTCGTTAGCTAGGAACGCCCTCTACCTAATCCAGACGGTAAGTGCACGCTTCGAAGTACAGTCGCAGCGGAAGAAAATCAGTCCTATTACTTTCCGCACAAACCCTGTATGATAAATACCTTAGGTTTACAGTTTTCCTTCTGCTAAGATGTAATATGTTCATTGTTTATTGTTCAATGCAAGTAGTGGCGCCATCTGTTGTTCAACACCAACTTTCTTTCTTGTTTTTCTAGGAAATCATTACAAACTTTAAATAGTGTGTCAATTTCAATGAATGAAATGAAAGCAATTCAATGTGAAATTCTCTAGCTCAACCTTTAAGAGTTCTAAGGAATTGATTCCCCCCCCTCCTTCTCATCCTTTCGACCATCCGGCTGCTGGCACCTTTCTTTCAATGTTAACAAAAACTTTTTGTCAACTATTTCGCTTCAAAGTCAAATTAATGTAATGAAACATTTATAAAATTTCCATTTACATTGGACCTTAAAAATCTGACAACTGAAACGTGAAGATAAACACATGCCAAGCGGACAACAACAACAAAAAGACAGAAACTGAAACTGAAATAAAAGACAAGACCGGACATTAGAAAAAAAAGGGGTAAACTCCCACACACACACACACACACACCAAAGAGCCAAAGAACAAAAAAAAAACGAGAGAAAACGCTGTAGAAAAATTACATTAATGTATTTTCTTTGTGCCCACCCCCCTCTCGCCCCACCCCACCAAGGTCCTAAGGGTCCATGGCCAACCCTTGGTTATTAAAATTTTCCTTTTAAAAATAAATGAAAACTAAATAGAAACTGAAAACGAAAACGAGGCGAGGGCAAAAATTTGATTTTACCCCCGTTTTTTCACATAGATTTCTCGTTGGCCAGCAAAAAACTTTTTAACCCTTTTGTTTAATTAAAAAACAAAAAGCGGGCGAAAAAAAAGCGAATTATAGAGGAAGATGGGACAGCAGCTGGCGCTGAATTTTAAAATGCTTTTCAATAACAACAACAACAACAAGGACAAGGACCAAGTGCAAGAGGAAGGAGGCCGAAACCAAAGAAAAAGTAAAGTAATTATTTTGCATTTGCGTAGATAAAATTAACGACCAAAAGGGAAAAAATCGGTTGGACAGACAACGCGCAGGCGGCAGTGACAATGCGGTAAACTGCCCCGCCCCCGCGCCTATGGGCAGCGACGCGGCGTCACTAACCCCATCATTATGCCAATTCAGCTGTCAAAACTTTGTGCGTATTTTAATTTTTCTTCTTTTTTTTGTCGCGTTTTATGGCCTGGAAGCGGTTGGCCGGGAAATGGGGAGACGGCTCATGGGCGGCCGGCGCACTTAAGTGCGTAGGCTTGATTTTCGTTGCCGTGATTCCTTTTTCCTTTTTTTTTTGTTTTTGGCATCATTTGAATATGCATGAAGCGTAGTTAGCAGCGCTTTGATCGATGACACGTGCGTAGAGGACAGTGGCTGGAGAGAAGAGGGGGGTTCAAAGCCATTGGGTGGAGGGGATGACAGTGATCACTGATCCTGGTTAAGGTTGATCAAAGTTCTGTAATATTCCCAGGGGTGTTGTTAGGCCGTCTTCCTTGCTGCAGTTGAGCCATGTTTATCTTAGTTGTATGTACTCCCACGCGTTTCGGTAGCTTTGCTGCCTATGTTTGGTGGCCTGGATCTGGTAGTACGTTGTTTTAACATTTAATAACCGACCTTAAACTATTTTAAAATTTTTTTGTCATCACGAAATGAGCAGTTTGATTCTGATATCAAGACTGCAAACCGATTCAGATTCTCTTGAATCAAACCACGAACCGCCGCCTGTAAATTGATGACTTTTTGAACCTGAACCCGAACTGAACCTCTTTGTGATGGAACGCCCGGTACGAGCAATAAAATTTAGATCCCCTCAAGAACCTCACCAGATCCCCAACAGTTCTCCACCTGATCTCCATTATATACCCACCATATCTACACCAGATCCCCAACAGATCTCTAACATATCCCCACTAGATCCCCACCATACCCACCTAGATCCGCTCTAGATCTCTAAAATTTCCCCCACCTGATCTCCAACAGATCTCCACTGGATCCCCACCAAATCCATGCCAGATCCCTACCAGCTGCCCACTAGATTCCCACCCTACCGTCATACTCCACAGACCACCCACCTGTTACAACGGCAATGGTAAAAGCGGCTGATTTTGTAAATACAAAGTGCAAAGAATCTGTCGCTAAGACAAAATTGTTCGTCCGTCACACTTCCGAAAAGCTTTCGCATTCCTTCTAAGTGAGCCCATTTGCGCGCTCTGGCGTTGCCAAAGAAAAGACTCCGTGCTTTTCCCCATCGTATGTAGATAAGTAGTTAAGTATCCGTGTCCCGCTAGCAGTTACGTGCTTCCTTTTGACAAAAGCCTGGCTGTCCACCTTCCAGTTCTCTCAACTGCTCATCTGTTTTATCTGTATTTCCCCAACGAAAAGATTCTGCTGCATTTGGAACTATTCGAGCTACCGATCCTGATAACGTTTGGTATGCACTAATTATCCTCAGCGCTAATGTTCTTTGAATTGCAAGCAATTGATCTCGTCTGCATTGCACACTCAGTGTATCTGCATACAGCAGGATGGCATTATTAGCTCAGCAGTAGTTTCTGCCTAGATTGAATCGGTCCACCAGTATTTGCCGTTAGTCTGCGAGTCCCTTCACCTAAATATGGAGATCCTTTCAACACAGGATGTAGACGATGCCATTGAAATCTTCTTGAGCAAGATCAAAAATGCCGCAAGCAATGCTGCCCCAGAAAATCCACCTCACTTGCACACAACGCGTGGAAATCTGGTAATAACTCCAGCTGCAGAGGGATTAATTGCTCTGAAAAAAAACGCCTCAGGAGGGAATATATTCGAACCTACGATCCTGCTATAGACCGGATATAGGAGGATCGCGAATAGGGTTAGAAAGATTTTGGCAACGATCAAGAAGGAGGCGACCGACAAGCTCCTCGAGGATGCCACTCCCAATGAAAACTCCAAGTATGCCCTTTGGAGGCTTACAAGGAGGTTTAAAAGGCAAGTGCAGCCAAAATTCCCAATCAGGAATCCTGACGGATCATGGGCCAAGCATCCACAGGATCGTGCTGAAGCATTTGCCTGCAATCTGGAGGATAGATTTCAACCCTACGCCACCGCCTCTGCTAATAGAGTGCGATTGGTACAGGAGACATTGGAGGTCCCACTGCAAATGGCTCTCCCTTCCGCACCAATCACATTCGAGGAGGTTAAAGGTGAAATTGACTCACTCAAAAACAGTAAAGCCCCGGGAGAAGACAGTATGGATAATAGAACCATAAAGCTGCTCCCACATAAGGCAATATTGTTCCTCCTTCTCATATTTAATGCAGCACTCCGCCTCAGCTACTTCCCTAACGCTTGGAAAAGTGCTAATATCATCATGCTCCACAAACCAGGGAAGCCACCGAACGACCTTGAATCGTACAGGCCAATAAGCCTCCTCCCAGCCTTTGGCAAATTGCTAGAAAAGGTGTCTACTGCGAAGAATACTAGATTCTCCTGCAGTAAAACGTAAAATACCGAAATTCCAGTTTGGTTTTCGCCTAAGGCATGGTACACCTGAACAACTACACAGAGTGGTTAACTTTGTCCTGGAAGGATTCCACGCCAAGGAATACGTTGTGGCAGCGTACTTGGACATCCAACAGGCTTTCGACCGTGTCTGGCACGATGGCTTGCTTGCCAAAATAAAGGGAATACTCAACCCACAACTCTTCCTAATGGTTAAATCATTCCTCTCTGACAGGACGTTCAGAGTGGTCCAGGATGGCCTTGCATCCCAGAAGAAGATTATTAGAGCAGGAGTTCCCCAAGGCAGCGTGCTAGGCCCAACCTTATATAGCCTGTTCACGTCAGACATGCCCACAGCTCACAACGTACCAATCGCAGACCCACAGGACCTACTAATCGCCACCTTCGCTGACGACACAGCAATAATGGCAAGAGACGAGTGCATCTACACCGCAACTGACACTCTACAAGAGTACCTCAAGAAGTTTGAGAACTGGGCGTGCCGTTGGAACATTTCTATCAACCCAGAAAAGTGCGTCTGCGTCACCCACACGCTAAGAAGGGATATTAGCCCCGGAGTATACCTTCACGGAGAAGTCCTTCCACACAACGCGGGACACAAATACCTAGGCGTGACCCTAGACAAGCGGTTGACGTTTAAGCAGCATACTTCTGAGATAGTGGCAAAACTCCGAACCAAGGCGATAAAAATGGGCTGGCTCCTTAACGCTAACAACAAGCTATCGCTCAAGAACAAGGTCCTTATTTATAAGGTTATCCTGGCGCCCATCTGGAGATACGGCATTCAGGTGTATGGTATTGCGGCAAAAACCCACCTGAACAGAATTCGTGTTTTCCAAGCCAAAATCCTCAGACGAATCACAGGTGCTGAGTGGTACATACGCACTCGGGATATTGAACGTGATTGCGGGGTCCCTATGGTTGGAGACACTTTAAACAAACAGGCAGCGCGTTACCTCGATAAGGTAGCATGCCACCCAAACAATCTGGCTCGAAGACTACTTAGAAGGCGAAGGATCAACGGGATCAGGGCCAGAAGAAGGCTCCAAAGGATCCACCCAACCGATCTGTCCAACAGAAGAATATAGCTGCAAAAAGACAACAATACCCCTATACCTTTTCACCCACCTGTAACACATATTACATTTACATTTACAGCATAACATACTAGGTAACACGCTAAAAATCTAAAAGTTAAAATCCTTACTTCTAGATACACACACAGAAAACTCAACATACAAATAGCATTAGAAAATCGAAATTATTATAATCTACAATATAAGTTATTTTTAGAAGTAACAGTAAATTGTAAACAATTAGATCTAAGGTAACTAATTGCGAATAAAATATATATTTTACTCTAAAAAAAAAAAAAAACGGTGATAGCCATATTGTGATCAGCAAAGAGCGATTTATTTTCGCATCCACTACTTATGTCTGCTTTGGTAGATTTTGTTTCTAAAATAATGCCAAGACTTTAATTATACACTCAAAAAAATGTTCTTCCTAGATTTTAGGAAACGTTAAGCCTTATATTGATCTGTTTAGGTAACTTTTCCTAAATTTTTACGCAATTTTCGGATTTTTTAGGCAATACATTTTTTTGAGTGTACAGGCCTGTTCCCAATTCCTAATTAGAGCTGTGATTTCTAAGAGACGATAAAAGAATTCGGACGCTTCTTTTTGTCATCAAGAGGGTCGAATAAAAGTAAATGAGGTTTTGAAGCGAGTACATTTAACAATTCCGATTCCGCATAATTTGGTCGGAATCGAAAACGGGAAGAGGGGTGATAATTATAATTGACTTACACATACATTTAATTTCATCACAATATAATTCAATGAAATAACTTTTAAACATTTTGCTTTACATGTCCAGAGCACAAGAAACAGTTATTCGCAACAATGTGACCGAACGCTAATATTGAAAACCACGAAAATTATGCGATAATGATATTCGACATCCATAATAAGTAAAACTTAAAAATAAATAACCACAAATCTCTGACTCGGTGGGGGAAGAGTTTTCAGCCAGTCCGGCAAGCAATGTCCCTACTTACAGCCGGGAGTAGTCGGAGAGAAGAGAGAGGGATCTGTTAAGAGCAGACCCGAAATCGATTGTGCAGGGCACAAGATTAAAGGTAAATAGTTTTGGTTGGCCCAAAAGGAACGTAAAAACGAGAAGGCTTCGTCTTTGCCGAAGTTTTTATACCCTTGCAAATGTTTTAATACATCATAGTTTACGAACGTTAGCAGTAAAACAAACAATTTTTCTAAATAAAATCCACCTTCCAACCCCTTTAATAAATTGGGTTAAAAAAAAAAAAAAAAAAAATAATAAAAAAAAAAAAAAAAATAAATAAAAGGATAAAAAAAAAATAAAAAAAAAAGGGGGGGGTGAGAAAAAAAATAAAAAAAAAAATTAAAAAAAAAAAAAAAAAAACAAAAGATAGCTACGATAGGAAAAAAAAAAAATAAAAAAAAAGATCGGTTGGGTGGGAAAATATGAGAAAAGAAAAAAAAAAAAAAAAAGAAAACTTAGTGTAAAATTAAAACTAAAAAAAAAAAAAAATTTGTTTTAAAAAAAAAAAAAAAAAAAGAAAGAAAGAAAAACAAAAAAAACCCAACCGACCGCCCCGATCAAAAAAAAAAAAAATTTATAGGGTGGGAAAAAAAAAAATTTTTTTTAAGAATGAAAGGGAGATAGAGTATATTAAGCAGGGATGCAAACCGGTTCTGAACCGAACCGGTTTTAAACCGAACCGAACCGCTTTTTTCGCTTGTGAACCGAACCGTAAACCGAACCGGTGTATTTTCAAAAATGCTGAACCGAACCAAAAACCGAAAAATAAAATGGTTCGGTTCGGTTCACTTCAGCTAGGTATTGAGATACTGGCGGATATTGAGCAAAATCAGCAATTAGCTTAAAAATATTGCGAAAATACTTGGAAAAGCAGAGTTGTTGAAAAAGCTAAGAACATATTGTATTGTATATTGTATGTATTATCCGTAGAGGGTCAACTTACTTAAAACTCAAACGTTAACTTTTTATCTTCAGTTGAGATTGGCTTGAAATAGAAAATGAGTATTTCTATGGCTGGCAGGCCTGCAAAATTCATGTTGAAAAAAAGGGAGGACGACATAGCTCAGTAATTGTCAACTCTTTGCAAAAAAGGGCTCCGCCGGTTTTTGAACTGGATTTCTAGATTCCAGGAATCAAACTTGCTATCAGAAGAAGGAAAAAGGTAGCTAAATCTCATTTAATGTTAATATACAACAAAATTACAAACGTTAATAAAAACATAACGGATAATTTCTTTGAACTCGGTAATGCTTGCCAAACAACTCAATAACAGGGATTCAATTCCATGAAAAAGTAAAATATCGATTGTTAGCGTTTACCTAAACATTATTATATGTTGGAATTTTTATCAGAAAAATCAACTTAAGCATATCTTGAATAGTGTTAGCAGTTCCACCCACACAAGTGTCAGTAGAATGAATATTTTCCACATTGGAGTTTGACCAAAGATGTTTTCGTCACTTGATATGTAAAGTTGTAGGATTTCAAAGCGAAATGAGAACTTTGGTACGGAAATTGCCGTCGAAATTTTGTACAAACCCGATTAACTGAAAACCTAAGTCTTAGTTAATAAATAATCCGAATACTTGTTCTTTAGTTATTTAAATGAAAAAAGAGCAAACCGAACCGAACCGAACCGAACCGTAACCGCGGTTCAGTAAGCCCAAAAAACCATGCAATGAACCGAACCGGCGGTTCAAAAACTGCGTGAACCACTGAACCGAACCAGTCCTTATATCCAAGTGGTTTGCATCCCTGTAATAATTTTATTTTTAAAAAAAAAAAAGGGAGAAAAGAGAAACTCACACCCCAAAAAAAAAAAATTATATTTTTTCAACAACAACAACCACCGGGGTCCCCCCACCCCCGTCTCCCCCCCTCCCCCCCTCTCTCTCCCTCCCCCCACAAACAAAAAAAAAAAAAAAAAAAAAAAAAAAATAAAAAAAAAAGAGTTAAAAAAAAAAAAACAAATCTTTCCCACCAAACAAAAAAAACAAATTTTATTTTCTTTTTTCCCCCCCCCCCCCCCGCCCCCACAATTCGGAAAAAACGTTATATCTCCTACAGTTTTGAAGATAGACGTTTCGTACCTTCTAGAGATAGTTAGTAATTGGCAAAATGTATCGATTTGCCGAAGAAATGATAAAGATCGGATCAGCGGTTCTCAAGTTATGAGCAAAAAAGTATATCGCCCTCGCCCCACCCCCTCCCACCCATTCACTACTAACACCACACAATATTAGAGAGAGAGAGAGTGAGAGAGAGAGAAAAAGAGAGAGAAATTTTGAGATGAGCGCACCACCAGCATTGCATTCAGCTTCTACTCCAGGTACAGAGTATGTTATAGTCGGGCTTGACCGACTTTCTGACTTGTTATGCGTTGCAAACTTCTGGGCAAAATTATAATACCCTTTGCAAGGGTATAAAAATAGGGATTTTCTCGCTTGAATCAAGAGTATTCGTTCTCAAAAGTACGGTAAATGCAATAATTCTTGAATCAAGCGAAATTCTTGAAAATTTAAAAACGAACAAATTTTTTTTTTCCAGAGCGTTCATACTCAAGTTATTCGTTCTAGTTTTTTATTAGTGTAGGCTTTGCTTTGGGGTAACAGATGATATCTTCAAATCAAAATAAAATACTGACTGCTGGGGCAAAGTTTCATGCCCAAAATCGTATTTGCTATAAAAACTATCTCTCTCGAGTACAGAGTAATTTTTGTAACTATCTTCCACCACTTTACCAAATGTCGTTCCAATGCCTTACCTTCCTCTCTTTATTATAAACTCGAAAATGCATCTTAAAAATATTCTCGCAGACCTGCTTGCCTATCCTATCTACATCTTGTTTTCAAATCACTTAAACAGTTTAAGTTTTCAACTCCATGGAAAGAATCTATTATTTTTCCTTTACTGTATGGACAACAGAACTTTAAAGCAGCTGCCACGTAAGGCAATACTGCTCCTCCTGCTCATCTTCAATGCAGCACTCCGCCTCAGCTATTTTCCTAACGCCTGGAAAAGCGCCAACATCATTATGCTCCACCAAATGACCTCGAATCATACAGGCCAATAAGCCTCCTCCCAGCCTTTGGCAAATTGCTGGAAAGATGCCTTCTGCGGAGAATATTTGACACTCCTGCAGCAAAACGAAGGATACCAAAGATCCAGTTTGGTTTTCGCCTCAGGCATGGTACACCTAAACTGCTACATAGGGTGGTTAACTTCGTTCTGGTTGTGTCAGCGTACTTGGACCTCCAACAGGCTTTCGACCGTGTCTGGCACGATGGCTTGCTCGCCAAAGTTAAGGGAATACTCAATCTTCAGCTATTTCTGATGGTTAAATCATTCCTCTCTGACAGGACGTTCAGAGTGGTCCAGGATGGCCTTGCATCCCAGAGGAAGAGGATTAGAGCAGGAGTACCTCAAGGCAGCGTGCTAGGTCCAACCCTATATAGCTTGTTTACGTCGGACATGCCCACAGCACATGACATACCAATTGTAGACCAGCAGGACCTACTAATCGCCACCTTCGCTGACGACACAGCTATAACGGCAAGAGACGAGTGCATTTACACGGCTACCGACATCCTTCAGGAGTATCTCAAGAAATTTGACAACTGGGCTGTAATACCGGACACAAATACCTAGGCGTGACCCTGGACAAGCGACTGCTGAGGTAGCTGCAAAGCTCAGAACTAACGCGTCAAAAATGGGCTGGCTCCTTAACGCCAACAACAAACTGTCACTCAAAAACAAGATCCTTATATACAAGGTTATTCTGGCGCCTATCTGGAGGTATGGCGTTCAGGTGTATGGCATTGCGGCAAAAACCCACCTGAATAAAATCCGTGTTTTTCAAGCCAAAATTCTAAGACGTATCACAGGTGCTGAGTGGTACATACGCACTCGAGATATCGAACGAGATTGTGGGGTCCCTATGGTTGGCGACACCATAAACAAACAAGCAGCGCGTTATCTCGACAAAGTAGCATGCCACCCAAACAATCTAGCAATAAGACTACTCAGAAGGCGAAGGATCAACGGGATCAGGGCCAGAAGAAGGCTCCAAAGGATCCACCCCACTGATCTGTCCAATAGAAGAGTATAGCTGTGATACGATCACAATACTTACCTGTCATGAATCCTCACCTAAATCCACTATTTAATACCTACCTAATTATTCCACATTACAGATTCATCACTTTATGTACATTGTACATACCTGTAAATACTTACGTCACTTTTTGGAACACCTGTAAATACATACACACATAGTTCTACAATTAAGCACTTACCTGCTACTGCACATCACCCACCTGTAAATATAGATGCATATCCTATACTCATACTTACTCATAAGCTCAAATTACAAATTTATCATTACATACTTATTTAATACAACCACAACATGTGTATGTTATGTTATGTTATGTTATGTATATGTATCTAGGTAACTCACTAAAAATCTTAAAGTTAAAATCCTTTCTTGTAGATACACACACATAGCAAACCCATCAAACAAATAGCATTACAAAACAAGGCTGCAAACCTTTTCAATTTTGAAGAAGGTTCGGTCCAAGGGTTCGAACCCGTTGTAAAGTCTTAGGTTCGGTTCGCGGACCGGTTTACGGAACCCCTGAACCCTAGGTTTTGGTTCGAACCTCGGTTCGTTTTAATATAGAAGAATAGTTTCGATTTATAAATACTTATTATTAAATTAATATTCTTCATGTCAATAATGCAATTTTTAATTATTAAATTCATAAGCTGACATTTAGGACACCGCTTAGTTTGAGTTTATAAGCGTTATATCTGTTACGAGCTGTTCATCTATACTAGCTCTTAGATTGGAATGTGTTGAAAAGGCCCTTTAAACTGATACCAGAGTTTCTGAAACAGCACGTATAGTTATCGCAATATTTTTTAAGTCCTCGTTTTTTTAACCTTTCCAAATCTTTAAAACATTTGTCGATGTGTTGGACAATAGTCGGAATCTGTGGTCTGTTTAAACCACGTTAACTATATATTTAGTATAATACACAGATTAGGCTTTAGTTCGGTTTATTGACGGTGGGCGTGCTGCCGGTAAGAATGAATGTGACATATTGGCAATGAGACTAGTGTGTGTGTGAATTAGAGATGTACATAAAAATGTGCGAGTATGGAGCATTGAACTAGATAGAGGAACTGAATCCGTGATTGGAGCAGGGTGAACTGGGACCACCACAAATCTATAACATCATTTACAGAATTGATATTTAATATTTGATTATTGCTTTTAAAAACTTAATTTCTTCGCAATCAGAAGTTGATTCATTTAAAGGTGAATTTTAAAAACTCTCATAAAGAATTTCATTTTGGAGCTTCAGCATGTTTGTAATGTGCTGTTTTGTCATTTAAAAGTTGTCCTGCTCGGTCCATATTCGTCCCTTATCAAATCAGATAGCATAAATTTCCCTTAGAGAAATGTAGGATTGGACAACTTTCGAATGATACAAGTCAGATTACAAGGAATTTCTATATTTCTATATTGTTGAAAAAATTACTTAATTTGTTGAACCGAACCTAATTTTTCGAAAAAGTGGTCCGGTTCGGGTTCAGTTTCGAAAAGTGAAAATATTAGGGGTTCGGTTCATGGTCCGGTTCGTCGGACCCCAAAAACCCGACCCGAACCGGTTCTAAGAGGTTCGATTCAGGACCGGTTTGCAGTCTTGTTACAAAATTGAAACTATGTTACACTACAATATAAGTTACTATTAGAAGTAACAGTAAGTTGTAAACAATTAGAAATAAGGTATCTTAATTGCGAATAAATAAGAATTTTTTATTATTTAAAAAAAAAATGTATTTTCCCTTTACATAAAAAGGGTTCATGTTCTGAAACTGTCTGCAATGCTTAAACTCTTTGAACAACTTAGAAAATCTCAGTTACAACATTCCTGTTCTCCTTTTATATCACCAAACCAGCATAGATTCTTTAAAAACAGATCTATTATTACAAACCCACTGAAATTTACTTCTCCAGTGATTCATGGTTTCTTTCGAGGTCAACAAACAGATGTTAATTTTACTGTTAACGTATAACGTTTCTTATCAACTTGAACGAGTGGAATCTTTCCATGATCTGGGCATTACCCTCGACCATAAACTATGTGTAAATAAAGTTATGGTCTATTTTAATTATGCCCACACGACCAAGCTCTTGTTTATATTCCTTGTGAGGCCAATTATGGAGTTTGGTTCGTGTATTTGGAAAACTCAATCATTTACCCAGAAACAGTTCCTTTTGTTTGCTCTTTGCAACCTAGATTGGAGACTTCCTCTTTATATTTCCAGACTTAAGCTTATAGACTTCCCTTCACTTGAGCATAGACGAACTAAGTTGGGCATTATATTTCTATAGAAGCTTATAAAGGGTAATATTGAGGTAGAGTACTTAATCGGGCGGCTGAACTTCAATGTCCCTTCAAGACAAACACAAAACCTTTATTTTCTTGAGGCTTCCTGTTGCTGCTTCTTTATTCTATGTAGGGATTACAATAATATCGTTTTTTTTCTTCTCAGTGGTAACCTTTCCGACCAAGGCTTTAGAACTTTTATTCTTCGCAAAGGGAAAAAAGAGCACAAACGTTAACTCAAGTGGGAAAAAAATTTGATTAATTTTAGAAGAGGTATAAGAGAATTCCTTATATTTGGGTGGAATAGGGAACGGGGACATACCTCTTTCTCTTCTCCCTCCACCCATATATTACATAGGAATCAGAAACATCGCTACAACGAGCCTACTCCACCTGACTCATTTCATTTAAGTTTTTGAGAAAAAATAGAAAAAATTTGTCTGGGCTTGAATGGGAATTGATGCAGTTAACATATGGAATGAAGCGCCAGCACATTCAGCCGTTGTACAATTTTGCAGATTAACATGTAGAGAGCTACTTATGCTTTGTTGAGCTGACGAGAGAGATCTCTTTTTGATCTCACCGTTGAAAATTGGTTTTGTTTGTATCCGATTGAAACCAACTGGAATCATTCCAGGAACATTTGCTCTGAGGAATTTTGACACTATCTTGTTCTGATTATAAGATGAGGCCAACTCATTTTTGAAATTCCTTCCGATTATTAAAGGCTCATTATTGGTCCCATTACTCCAAGATTTATTTCTGGACAACTGGCGTCAGTCAGACGCATAAGAAATTTCATCGCAATGGCTTAGCTTTGAAGACTAAGCGAATCGGTGCACGTCGCTACAGCTGCAGTGTGCGCGATCGAAAATCGCTGATCAGGTTTGATGTAGTCGGACTGCTCCTAAACCCTTTTAGCCCTTTAGCCCTCCCCCTCGTGCCACAGCCATGTCTCCACATTGTCCTCTCATTGTTTCTTATCGCCTCCTCTTTGTCGTCTTACGCACTTTTTTGCATACTTAGCCGAAGTGAAACAAAAACGAAAGGATGGGGGAGGTGGGGGGGAAAAAAAAAAGAAAATAAAGGGGTTGATTATGGTCACTAGCAAATTGGTAGTACGCAGCAACCACCACCCCCACCCCCACCCCCGCCCACTCCAGCGCGGGGCCAGTCCAGTTAGACCAACCGTCGACAAGGACAAAACAAAAAGTGGAAAAAGTGGATGTTTTTTTTTCCTTATTTTTTTTTTTTGGCTGCTGTTGATTTTATTTTATTCGCGCGCAATTTTCGGTGTTTGGAATTTTTCCTCCTGCTCCTGCTCCTGGTCCTTCTGCTGCGGCTGCAGCCTTAGCGTCTTGGTTAACGTAGGCCAGAGTAGATGGTATATAGTGGATGGTATATAATGGAGCCCTTTCTTCTTCTTCTTCTTCTAGCTGTTTCTAATGGTTTTTAAATTTCTTTGGTAATAATTCAATGTCCAGGAGAGGTACAGTTGGTCACAAAAGGAAAGGGTTAAGCAAATGAGTTTAATTGCCTTCAAGAAGTTGCAACTTTTTAAATTGGAATACAAAATTTAAAAGCATACAAACAGGCGCATAAATAACACACACGCACACACACACACGCGGAAAATGTTGTCAAATAAACAAATAGACAGACAAACCAAACGCTTCTTCCTTCTTGCTTTTTTTTTTTGGCCAACGGGCAAACGTTGGGGGCAAGTCCAGACGAAAGTGAAAGTCAAATGGGGGTAGCACACCCACACACACACACACACACACACACGCCGCACACATGTGCCCGGGCTGAAAGAACGTAATCGCACGTAAGTCTTGACGTCCAGTAAAAAATGCAAAAAAAAAAAACACAAAATGCGAAAAACAGGAAACGAGAAAGCTGCCAAAGTCTGTCCTGACGCTGTAAAAAATTCATGCGCTGGTGTGTGTGTGTGTGTGTGTGTGTGTGTGACGCACGGTCGAACGCACGCAATGCCACATTCACATGTCCTTCCCCCTGCCTAGTATTGCCTTCTGCTCGCTGCTCGTCTGCGTCACTCACAAGTCCCTTCGCTGACGGCCTTCGCTGGCAGCTGCTGGCAGACATCGCTTAAAAGTTCCAATATATATTGAATAATACTTACAGCAAATTGGATTTCCATCTCTGGACAGGGTTGGGGGGGGCGGGAGCGGAACCTGTTCATCTCTTCAAAAACTAAGCTGGAAAAACGAATTATGGAATCTCTTTTGAGAAATGAAAGCAGTTAAATGGATGCGAGATTCATACTTACTTGCCCAGAATTCAAAATGCATACACCCCAAACTTGTACTTGTATTGAATTGAATCTCCCATCTGCCTAGAAACAGGACACCAATTGTAATTCTCAAGTTCCATTTCCCCAGAGTGTTCAGCTATATATTAAATCCTCCGAAACGGCTTGACCGATTTTAATGAATTTTTTGTGATAATCGTACGAGTTTGCACTTTTGATGTGAAACATGATGCTAAGTTTAAAAGCTTAATTTCAATATCACAAGCTTTATCAGCAAGGACACTGTTTTTAATGAAGGGAACTTACAGGTAGTCGAAATACGAACAAGAAGATCTCTTGCATCAGTGTTCATTCTTTATTTCAAGACGTCTTGTTAATTGTGCTGTTCCATAGCTAAATGATGGTTTCACCCACTCAGATACCACCCAGATCCCGTCCAGATCCTACCCAGTTCCCTTCCAAAACCCACTTAGATCCCTTCTTCACAGAGAAAGAAACGATCTCCGTAGAATAAAGATCAATGAAATATTTTATTTCTCATATATCACATGGATAGAGTTGCCCGTGGAAAACAAAAAGGGAAGGTATTGACTGATTCAAAACGAGGAGCTAAAAAGACAGAAATAGACGTTGGTGACAAGGTTCTAGAAAAAAACGTTATACTAACAATCAAACTAACTCCAACGTTCGACACAACGGAAGTAAACGACGAAGTTAAAGAGTCAAAGTTGACGGGGGAGAAAGAATGCAATCTCGAAACGCTTGCCTTTTAAAAAAAATACCAAAGTCTTTGGGACCTACAGAAGTCGAAGCTCAGTTAACCTCCACGATCCTTCCAGGTGTCTTCTATGAGATGGCATTGCACCCCCTGCGGATAAGGATCAACTCAATCAAGAGCTGCCGATGACGGCTACCACTGGAGACAATGAGATTTAGAGCGGGTCCCCAAAACCATTGGAGGGATGTAATAGCTGAAAATTATAACTAAAAACATAAACACAAATAATACAGCATAGACATCCATGAAACGAGAGCGCAAGTTAAAGTCGGCTCTAACCGACTTCGATATTCCCGTTACTCATGAAAAAACATGTTTAACAGTGTTCCTCATTCCTTAGGGTGAACATCTGAAAAGTATGCAACACTTTTTTTTCACATTTTTGCTCATAACTAGAGAACCGCTCATCTGAGCCTTATTATTTCTTCGGCAAATTTATTCATTTTGCTAGTTACTAACTATCTCAAGAAGGTACAAATCGTCTATCTTTAAAACTGTAGGAGATATAACGTTTTTTCCGAATTGCGGGGGCGGGTGGGGGCGTGGCCAAAATTTGGAATAAACTTGATCTGCCTGCAAGTATAAGAAGCATTTGTCCCATACATGTCAAACCTCTATCTCTTACCATCTCTGAGATCTAGGTGTTCATACAGACGGACGGACTGACGGACAGACGGACAGACGGACATGTCTATATCGACTCGGCTGTTGATGCTGATGAAGAATGTATATACTTTATATGGTCGGAAATGATTCCTTCTGCCTGTTACATACATTTGCACGACTGTAGTAACCGTTTTTACTCTACGAGTAACGGGTATAATCATCTGTCATAGACAGGTTGATATATGAACCGAGTCAGACCTAATAAAGTAAACAATATATTAACTAAATTATATACCGTGTTCTTTTTGGGGTATTAATAATTTTAGTACTTAAGTTTTTTTTTACAGGCAAGCAGAGGATGAGTTTAGTTTAGACTCTACCAAAGGTCAGTGCAAGGTATACTAAACAAGGTAGGCGCACTCATTCTCTCACTCTCACTCCTCCTTTGGACTTTTTTTTTTTTTTTGTATTCGTTTATTTATATTTACAACTTACAACTATGACTACTGCTAGAAAGAGCAAGGTGGATGCGATTCTGCGGTAGCAATGCTTCTACTGCGCTCCAGTCTTCGCAGCTCGATCAATATACAGGCAGCGTACTGGCTAACAAGCTCCCAGTGCACGCTGCTTTCCAGCATAAGTGGGACAAGATTCTCCACTGACAGCCGCCTTGTGCCCAGAGCTTCCTCTAAGCGCTGCCTTTCACGTCTGAATCTGCCGCAGACAAAGAAGGCGTGTTCAGCATCCTCCTCTAAGGTAGGCAGTAGGTACATGTTGCGTCCGCCTCGTGCCCAAAGCGGTGGAGATAACTCCAAAAGCAGCCATGGCCGCTTAGTACTTGGGTAAGATAGAAATTTACCTGCCCATGCCTCTTTTTGACCCAGTCCCCAAGGTTGGGGATGAGGCGGTAAGTCCAGGATGAATCCCACCGGCTTTGCCACCTAAGAAGGCTTTCTTCCTGGGCGGATGTTCGCACCGAATTTTTGAGAGTTGATGGGAAGTTGTTGCCGTGAACCTCGTTATATACAGTAGCGCTTACTGAGGCTCTCCGTGCGTGCACTGGTATCGAACTTGAGCACCCTGTTACTGAAGTAACTACCGATCATCTGCAGCAGGTATGGGGGGACTCTAAAGTTTTTTAGGGCCCCGAGAATGCAGCTCCACTTTGCAGAGTTAAAGGCGTTGCGAATGTCCAGTGTGACAACTAGGCAGTATTCCTTCTCCCCGTTTTTTTCCATCTAGTCCCCTCTATCGCGCTCGCGGCTGTGCACACTACCATGTTGATGGCATCGATTGTGGACCTTGCCTTCCTGAACCCGTACTGGTACTGCGAGCCAGCTGTGTGGAGATGAGTTTTTCTAGGATCTTTCCAGCAGAGTCGATCAGGCAGATTGGTCTGTATGACCCAGCTTCGTCAGGTGCCTTGCCTGGCTTTGGTAGTAGGACTAACTTCTGTATCTTCCACTTATCAGGAAATACACCTTCCAGTAGACATTTGTTGTACATTTCTGCGAAGATTTCCGGTTTCCTCCTTTGGCCTATCTGTATGTGTGTGTGTGTGTATTACAGTAAACAATGCCAGGAACACGTAGGAGTGGCTATTTGGGCCGTCTAACGAATGCACCATGTTAGGGCATGGATGTGGGATGTGGGTGGAAAGAAAGTGGGATTTGGGTGGGGAAGTGGGTGGGAACTGGTTGTGAAGTGGGTGAAAATTGGGTGGAAAGTGGATAGGATTTGGAGAGAAAGGATTTGCTACAACTGTTGTCGCCTTCGCAGCTCACGTACTCAAGATGTTGTCTAAACATCATCCTATGGTCAAGCATCACACCTAAATCTATGATAAGAAATTGTAATAGAGCCAACCCGTCCCGGTGCCATCTTTACTTTTTCCCTGCTACGTACTAGGAAGGCTTCTGATTTCGTGCTAGGCTAACATGACTGCATCTTTCTGTGACTTCCATCAATTGTTTTGACACAGTCACAAGGGCTCAGTCCATGGGGCTGATCACACTGATCACACAGATAGCTTTGGTGTTCTAGTTCGCTCTCCAGACGGTTGAAGCTGGTGGTAAAACAGCTGCAGCAGGGGAGAACTTGAGCTGCATACACTGGGCCTACAAATAGCGTCTGAAGCACCAAGTTTCCGCTCGGTTCACTTTTTGATATCGGGAATACGTACGAGCGCCCACTGGCCTTTGGTAAACCTATCTCAACTGGACTGCCAGCTTAGGACGCTATGATTCCTGCTTTCCCCGTGGAATCTGGATCGATCGCTTTCGTTTCAAGTGCCAGGGTCTCTATGCTAGCTATGACTTGAGCTGCGTCGTCGGACACCATAGCATACTCTCAACGCGCATACACCATTGCTGTAGCTGGGAACCTCCATGGCTTTCGCCCAGATAGGTGCTCGCTTCAAGCAGCCTTTGGGCGTGTTTTGGCCCTCTTGTGTTAAGCATCATCCTGCACAGCGCCCGCCCTGTTTATTCTGCCGTTCCGCTTATAAACTGGAGTTCCTCGCCGAAACTAAATGCAGTATTCCTTACCATCTCTGAGATTTATTTGTTCATATGGATAGACGGACAGACTGATCAAGAATATATATACTGTATAGGGTCGAAAATGACACCTTCTCCCTGTTTCCTTGTAACTTGATAAAATCTCCATTCTAAAGGCTTTTTGCCAAATTTCTGTTCAGTTCAAATCAAATGTAAATAAATATGATTTGTGTTCGCGCTCGCACGCACACAAAAACACCCACTTCCTCCCCCACCCCCATTCCCCCTCCCCCTCAATGATTGGGCTTAGGTCCAGACGCAACGCTAATTTCCAACGCCATAGCCAACGGCTCTTATGAGCTTTGGCCAAAAAAAAAAGAAAATAAAAACCCCGAAACGCCATGAAGTTCGCATTACGTATGTAAAATAGTGCCCCCAACTTAAACAGGTTTACATACGGCCGGAAAACGCTGGTAGGGGGGGGACGGGGGGGGGGACAGCCAAAATTGTCGTGGACCGAAAGTAGCAGCAGCAATAGATGTTGGCAAGGAAAGGAGGCTGGGCGATGGCTTTTATTGTAAGTTAAGTTGGCCATGCATGTGCCAGGAGTGTGCGGGAGTGTGTGGGAGAGTGCGGGGGTGAGTTGCCCGTAGGGCACCCTTCAGTTTGGCATTCGCAAATCTTCGTCCTGCGTGCGTCGGAAATTTAAAATTTTTGTGTGTGGAAATTGGTTTGGCAATCTTGAGGGCAGGTGTAAGTTGTGTAAGTTGTGTAGTGTATGTGGTGCTGATCGGGCCAAGAGTGCCTAATGGCATATAGTGTACGGCTTTATGGTAAGCATGTACATATTAAAGAGCAAAGGGGAGGAGAGTAAACAACTTGGACGCCTGATTGTATGCCACACTAAACTTGAGCTTTTCAATTCAAAACTAGGCAGGAGTGTGCGGGTGTGTGTGTGTGTGTGTGCGGATAAGCAAACTAATGCGCTTGAAATATCCATCAAGTCCATGTTTCTTAGCTGTCCTTTGTACACTTTGCACAGTGGGCAAGGACTAACAATGGTTGAATGAATTTGTCACGAATTGTCTACTTTGGTAGACGTCTAAGTTGCTTCTAAAACTTTTCTATTTGGAGGAAGAGGCCCACAACAAAACCTTCGCTCGGAAAGCAAGAGAGAAAAGAAAGCCTTACGTAGCCCCTAACGCATGCATAAATGCCATAAGCGCCTATTATTCCATGACGTAAAACAACATCGAATGCGTGGCTTACGGAATGGGCTTGGGCACCCTTGGTCTAGGTGCTTGGTTGAGCTAATCTAAGCTACATCAATTCAAACCGACTATATCAATGAATCCACAATTTTGTGAACTAAGAGTAACGAACTCTGGCTTAGGTATTAGATAAGTCAGATAAAACCTTTTCGGTAAACGCGAAGCTTTTACTCTGGCTTAATGAAATGAGGCCAAATGGATTGAGAGCTTTATTGTTTACGTAAAGCTTCTGCTCTGGCTAACTGAAACCAATTAAAATTTGTACTAAACAATTTTTCAGTCCCTGCTCGGGCGCCATTGTAACAAACTCTAGTGATCGCCGAGTCCAAGGTTGCAGAAATTTATGATTTCTTACCACCAATTTAAAATTTTACTAAAAACTTATCAGTGCCTGCTCGGGCGCCATTGTAACAAACTCTAAAAAAAGGACGGTTTCGTGTACATATGATGCCTTCTTTCCGATTAACCGAAAACATTTATCAGGAACTTGATCATTTTGGCAGCATGCACCGTTTCGACGTAATAAGAACCTATAAGAAAAATTCATTAGTTAATAAAGTGAATTTGCTGTCTCTTATGTCCTTCCTTAATTCCTTGTTCAAGTAAGGGCTCAAAATGTAGTTAGCTATACTAATCAAAAGGAATATTGAAAATTACATTTTACGGCCATTTTCCTGTCATTTTGTGAAAATCATTATTTAAATAAGCGAAACCGTGAAGTGGGGAAAGGCTTATACACAGCACAATGGTCGCCCCACTGTCTCCCACACCCATATTTAATGGCCTGGACGATGATCTCTATAACGATGCCAAAATTTGCCCATGAGATCAATGACAAAATGCGAGTACCCAAGCGCATTAAGGCTACGGGGGAGTTCTCTGACGAGGATCTGCTGCTATCCAATCAAAATGGCATGATCAGTTCATGGAACTCTCATGATAAAATCGATATGAATGTGCCCGATCGCATGTGGTGCTGGGGCACAATCAACATTTGGAGACACGTTCAGTTCCCCGGGAAATTCAGCTGGAAAACTCCATTCTACCCAAAAATCCCTCAACGGGCTTTGTACGCGTGCAGACGCCACCCCGTGTGTGATAACACTCACCGATCATCATTTCCCATCGGCCTCCGAAGAAAGTTCACCCATCCACAGATCAAATGGCAGGCATTACGATGATGGGGGAGAGGACTATGATGACGAGGGTCAGGAGCATGCCACACAATATGTGCGAGCGAATGCTGCTGCCCGCATGGGCTTCCATAGCAACGATGCCAATTCTGTCGAATCAGCGCCAGCAAATGTTCTCAACTCCATCAGCAGCATCAACATCAACATCCACTGGGTGCCTCCTTGTTGGCCCAACGCGAAGGCACGCCCATGGGTGAGCTCACCCCCCTATGAGGAGATCCTCTATCTTCGCCGTCAATTGGCCAAACTGAATCGACGTGTGCTCAACATTGAGATCAACGCCTGCAACGGGAGAAGATTGTCTATTGCCTCGGTTTGGCCTATTTCGTACTCAAGACCATATTTTGGCTGAATCGCAACTAAGACCTTAGCAAATGGTGCTTTAACAACGTTTACATGTTCGTAGTTTATTTTTGTGGATGGGCTCTGAGAGAGACAACATCGTTTCTTTTTCATTTTCGTTTGCCATAATTTGTAATTTCAAAAAGAAAAAGCGCAACATCTTATTGTTTTGTACGTCGAGAGAAGAAAACAACCACAAAAAAGTATGTTTTAACGATTTTTTTTATTTTTAGTGTGGTTTAAAAGTCTTGTGTGCTTTTCTAGAATTATTTTATAAACGAGAAACAAAAAATTTGTTAACATTGATGATCCCAAAGTGAAATGGTATTTGTATGCGAAATCCCATACGATTTAATTATAAACATTACATAGATAAAATACATTAATCCTATGCAATAATATCTTTGGCCTCAAAATGTAAACTTCACAACTCTGTCAACCTAACAGGATTAATTCTGGCACTAAACATTGCAAGTGCTGCGTATGTTTAAAGGGGCTGAAACGTTATTTTGTTACCTGTACGAAGGGCACAGCATAAGCGCTCTCTCCTTCTCTCTCACATTGACGCGCTCTCTGCTTATGCTAAACTGTGGCGGTCTCTTGAGTCTGCAACCTTTTCAACTAACATTTTTAAAGTTCTCTCTTTGAGAAGACCACATTTTACGAGAGATTGACTGACTTGGGCTTGGTATAGGATTGCTTTCAGACTGATCAGTGCTGCCACCGTGCAGTGAGCGAGTTTGCAGCTTAAATTGGGTTGAGGAAAGTCCGAGCGTAAATGTAAATGTTGGCTACACAGCTCCTACAACGGGGCCAAGCGAAGCTTCACTCAACTGAAAACATTGGGTTGGGTCAAACTGAACATTGGGTTGAGAGTAAGTTACGAGCTATTCTTTATACACTAAGGGTTACTATTTACATTGTTAATAACCCGTATTAACCCGTATCTGTCCATAAAATATATATGTATATGTCTAACTTTAATCTTATTGGTCGAACATCTAAATACAGTTTTAACCAAGGCTGCTAACCGGTCCGGTTCAGTTCGAGTTTTTTGGGTCCGTCGAACCAGACTCCTCGAAACTGAACCCAAAGCGGACCACTTTTTCAAAAAATTCGGTTCGGTTCACGAAATTAAGTAGACTTTAAGTAGACTCAAACGAAGGGTCTGAAGGGCCTTTTGTGTGAACAGCTACCTGATCAAGGCCGCCATCCCAACGCTTCCGCAGCCGCCCTACAGCCCAGATGTGTGTGATGCAACAACAAAGATGTTTTAAGTGAGCACTCCCTCTAGTGGCTTAACACACACACGCAACGCAAAATGAGCATGTGTGTTCTGTCGTCCCCTGACTTAAACTAAGATGTTTTTGAAAGTTTTTAATGTCAGCTGATGAATTTGATAATGAAAATTACATCATATTGCCCAAGGTATACTAAACAAGGTAGGCGCACTCGTTCTCTCACTCTCTTGACAACTTGTTAAATTTCAGTCAGTAAGCCAGGGAGCAAAGAATTATAGAGAGGAACGTTGCTCAGTTGACACCGGTTCTGTCAGCTGTTCGCTCTCATTTACGCTCTCTAGATACTTTTTGGTCAGCTATTCGCTATCTCTGGATACATTTAGGTTACGGTCGTCTCGCTCTAACCACAGTGATTTCCTACTGACACTTTGAAGTATCTTTTTGGGCAAAATTAAGAGGCAGCGCCTACCTTGTTTAGTAGACCTTGATATAGCCTATTTCCACCAAAGAAATGAAGAAAATTATATCATTTCCGCAGACCGAACCTTTTGCAAAATTTTTGCTATTTGCAGCCTTGGTTTCGACTGCTCAAAGGTACGAAAAGTTAGCCATTTGTATTGAAGCGCAATGAAAAGTCTTAACAAAAATCCATTGCATACTTAGGGGCAGAGCGCAATGCACTCATTTCGAACACACTTATTCAAAATGGTATATCTTTGTTAAAAAAAATCATAGAATTGCTTGGGATGAGTTTATTTTAGAGTTAAAAAAGAGTACTTTACCATAATATCAAAGGAAGTCAATTTTGTAAAAACGGAACTTTGCTCCACTGTTTTGAAATCTAATTTCAGTTTTTGCTGCAGGCGTTTTGTATTTGTAGTGCGGATAGTTTGCTGGCCATAAATTAGTGTGCGGCCCTTGTACAAAACACACACACACGGACGACACAGTTTGAAAGGATTAAATTCTGTTTTTGTAATTAAGTTGAAATTTATAATCAAGGCAAGTTTTTGTTTGTAGGCAGAGGGGGGAGCGCGTGTGTGTTTCTGTTTACAGCATTTTGTCTTATGCAAAGTAGTTTTCAAGTTCTGCGACCACACAAACAAATGCCTTTTTTGAAGGATATTTTGCTTGGACGGTGCTGCTGGTAAGCACATACACACACACACTCACACACACACAGAAAGAGAGCAAGTTTGTTGGTTGCTTTGGCATTCGCACGCTTCAGCGCATTCAGCATAGCATACTTTTGTGGGCTGCATGTTTAATTTATGACCATACAAAATTGTAACTTTCACACACACACACACACAGCGAGAGTAGAGTTTTCTATTTCCCAACCAGACACACTGACTTAGTTCCCACAGTGGAATATTTGGGTTAAAAAACAACAAAAACCAAAATGCAAAATCACGTAAAAAACGAAAAAAACAGGCAGCAACATTTTCAGCATTTTGCCCCATGACAAGCGTATGCGACATTAGCTGTGCCACCCCTTCTGGGGCCCAGGACTAAAAGGGTTGCCTTGTCCTTGTCCCCGCCTTGACGGCCAGCGAAAGTTTACAAAAGAAAATCATTTGATAAGAGAGACAGCGACCAGAGATGACAGACGATGTAGCTTGGACACAATTTCCTACTTAAAAAACAACAACAACACGAGAAAAGGGGGCGTCTGGACTGTCAACTACATAACATCGAAATGAAAAGTTAAGGGAAGATTTTCTCTCGTTTTTCTCGTTTTTTTTTTACATACTTACACGCACACACACAAACATATATAAATTTGGTTTTTATGTAATTTTTCATTTGCTGCCTACGTCGACGTCAACGTTTTTGGTCAGCATCTAATTTTGTATTTTTTTTTAAAGGCAGAGTGGGATTTTGCGTTTGATTTGCCTGTATTTGCTTGACCAACAACATACACACACACACACATAGAGGGAGAGAGAGCGAGAGAGTGAATGTATGAGAGAGATTTAATGTATGCATATGCATGAACCTGTGTTTGTATGTATTTCTGGCATGTCTGGTTAGCTGTTTATTAATGTGCCGCAGGAACAAAATCAAATTGAATTCATAACTCATCACTTGATCGTTTCCTTACTCTGTCAAGCTCTGTCAAAGCGGTAAAAGAACAAATTTGAATACATAGATCAAGTTCCTTCGCTTGCCAAAATGCTTAGTCGTAATCAGACAGAAACTGTTTGGGATCATAAAAACCACTTATACCAGAGCTCCTTTAGAAGTGGGCGCGAAAATGTGACTGTGTCTCTCCAACCGAAAGGGTCTATGTCTATGGATGGGGGAACTCTGCTCCATCGATATGAGAAGAAATGGTTTCCAAACTTGCCAAATTTGGTCTGAAAAGCAACCAAAGGCAGTTCAAGAGCAGTCAATGCATCCTGAAAAATGCACTGTTTAATGCGGCTTATGGGCCAGCGGCCATATTTTTTCAATAATAATGCTATGACTCCCAGCTGTTTTTTTGCCTAAAATGAAAGAATTCTACTTGGTTTCAACAAGACGGTGCCATATGCCACCATATGCGGTACACGAAAGTTTGGTGAGCATCTAATCTCAAGTATTGGCCGCCCAAGAACATGGAATTAATCCACACCAGATTATCTTTTGTGGGGCTATGTGAATTTTTAATTTAATAGATTAGTTTAATACAAACTGATCTGGCCCAATGTTGGATTATTTTTATGCCAAGTTCATAAGATATATATACACATTCCCATATACATATTAATCCCTTCCGTCAAGTGGATGTGCATTTCGGGTCTAGCGACATGGATTGTGGAGCCCTGCTTGCCCATAATTGCGAATGTATAGATTCCTAAGTCTATACCAAGGAAATGGATAAAACTTCGACTTAAGTCCCGTTTCATTGAACTAATTATCAAAACAAATTGACCTTATGGTAAACAATCTTCAATTATAATTCAATTCGAATTGGCTTTCCCCCTTTGATTCCCACCTCCTTCTCCACAGCTCTTGACTCTTTCCCCTCCCTCTTCCTGCGCCCTCCACTCTTTCCCATCCCCCCGACATTTCTCTTTTTCGACCAGTCATTTCGTTCTCTGCGTACTTTCTCTCTCTGGCTAAATGCTATATCTTTCCAACACATGTCTCTCATAGCAACTATCATCCGTCTCAGAAAGCAAAGACATACATATTTTCAACCATGATAAAAATTAGTATAAGGTGGTGCCGTCGTGTGAGCGTCCCTTTCGGTTAGTATTTTATTGTAAGCGCTATCAACAGAGATGGATCGTGTTAACTTTTTACTCACACTAACGATTTAAACATTTCAACATCAGCTTTTTAAAAGCTTTACATACAATAGAAACAGTTTATGAGGACGGGACCACCTTATACTTATTGCATCATCCCTACATACATTTTGTTGGGTTTCTTATCTTCCTCGTCAAAAGTGAGTTTGGCGATAGTTTGAGTTCAGAGTCTGCTAATAGTTTGGCGAGTTACAAAAACGTTTTTAACATAAATGGGAGAAATTGGCGATATGTGGTTTCGATTTCAACTGCGCTATTTAAATCAGTTGAGTGTGGAATAAGATCTTGAGAGTAACAAGCAACCATTCATGGGTGAATGCTTTTAGACAGATTCAATACAAATAACCCTTTAGTTGACCGGGCTGAGATGCGCGGCGTAGCACACTCGTCTAAAACGTCAGTCCCCTATTTGGTTTCCTTGTTTTTCGGAATAATAAAAATATTGAGGGAACCAGTAGAAGCAGCGCAGCAGCACGCACAAATTTGAATTTTTGTATATGTAACGCTTTTTTATACCTGAGAAGAGACTTTTTCTCATCTCCCAGAAGAAACGCTTTCTCTCCCCCAAGAAGTGTCGCAGAGTGAAGTAAAGCGACACCTACTGGAAGAATCGCGATAAAAAATGTTTGCTGGGATGCATTCAACATTAACTAATTTGTGTGAGTGGGAGTCGTTCCCTCTCTCACTCTTTCTCTCGTGCTCTAAGCCAAACAGCTTGCCTGAACGCAATAGCTCATTTATTGGCCCCATACACACGTTTCTTTGCCGTTTTCTCCCACTTCGCGGTGAACAGCCCAGTGTGAAAAGAATTTAAAGCTTCTGATTCAAGAATCATTCTTCTTCAATGTATGATAGGTATGAAACTGTTGGATTAAAAAATTCGAGATCAAAAATGTTTGTACATGTAAATCTTCAAGAAATGGCATATATTGCACCGGTATGTGTCCCTCTGCGACAATCGCTTCTTTTGCCAGAAAAATCTCTTTTAAAGTATAAGAAACAAAGTGAAAAGAAGAAGTGAAGAAACAAAAAGAAAGCTTTTCTTTAACGGGGCAGTGGCAAAGAAGATGCAATACTGCCTCCTCCTTCTACTCGCCCTTGAAGTTTCTACAAAAGTCGTTGTGTGTGACGTTTAAACGTATTGCATCCGATGAGGATTTACGTGGGCCATGTGCCAGGTGCCAGGTTTGTACAAGGATAACTGCATCGCTAATCAGATCTTCAAACTAGCACTTAACTCTTACATCAAATTTACATCAAACTCATGTTTGGGCGAGTGAGAGATAAGTAACACAACCAAATACTTGCAGTAAATATTTCAATGCCTACTTTGATTCATGCAATTTGATTACCTAACCCCTTTGTAATTCCCAACCGCTTTTCGTAGTACAGCCATGGAAACCCAGTCAGGGAGCGGAACTAATTATACTTTCTTCGCGTTGGCGCAGAGGTTAACCGTGATCATGAAGGCGGTTCCTTCAGACTGAGGCTTTATCACTGCACCATCGATTGAGCTGACATCTGTGATTATTCCTAGTGTGAATACATCGTGCGTGCAATTTTTGGCTTCCGGGACGGGCGTTTGCGCCGTCCCGACATAATTCAATAAATTGTAGACTATGAGTAAAGCTGCCTTTACACTTGTCACATATCTCTTAAGCAGGGTCCGGCAAAACAATCATGCTCATTTTAGCGTTGCGTGAGTGTGTTTAGTCACGCGAGAGCTCGCTCTTTTAGCAAATCATTGTGGTTGCAAAAGAGATCAGTATGAGCGGTCTCTGTTCTAAAGAGACTTTCTGACAATAGTGTAATATCAAATCAAATATTTCCAAATAGATGGAATATATAGCCTTCTATGATGAAACAGGAACAGGTTTCTAGTTGATAAGAGATTCTCTTTAGAGAAGTTTGAGACAGAGATATATGTAAGGGCAGCTTAATACATGATGGAATCCGCTCTCCCAAATGCAAATGTACTTTAGAAGTAAAACAATACACTAAGAAAAAAATTCGTTCTAAATCTACCGAAATCAAGCCCATTCGTTGACAAAAGTAGAGTAATCCCGCTTTTTCCTTATCCGTGAACAGCGGGTGTCATATTAGGAACATTTTGTGCTCACTTTATGAACGGCTTGGGCATGATTTAAGAACATTTTGTGCTCGCAAAATAAACGCAGAAAAAAAAATGTTTAATGTTTTTCTTTTGACTGAAAAATAAATTTATTTAAGATTTTGTTTTAAATTAGTTTTCTTTCTGATTTTGTTTTTTTTTTTTCTTTCTTGACTTGTCATCTTGCTCTGGGGATCGAACTCAGAACCTCGCGGCAAGAGCCGGCGTCGCTACCATCGCGGCTACTGACCTCGCCTGAGACGATGCGGCGAATTGCATTATTAAGGCAAAGCTTTAGTAACTGAGAGCTTTTTGCTAAGGGCTTTGCGTTGAATGTTTTACTTGGGCGGAAAAAATAAGAGCTCAAGTCAGCGTGCCGGCAAAGACTTTTTTGTTGTTTTTGCTTATTTTCTTTTTTCTTTTTGTTTTTAAATATTAATAATTATTGTACAATGCACAACATTTCTCAAAGAGCGATGTTCGCACTTCTGTTGTGATTTGTGTTAGTTTTAGTAAGGAAAGCTTTTGAGTTGTGTTTTTCCGTGAACGTCGGGTATGTTTTGTGAACGATAATTCACGAACGAGATCGTTCAAGTAGGAGCCCGCTTGTGCTGGGTTTTAGATGGTCGTTTTTTTCTTAGTGTAGCTTTCAGACATCAAATGATACCTTTTCAACTGTTTCACCTGTTTCACCTGCGTAAGTTGGCCACAGGCTTGAATTTGTATTAGTCTCTCAACTTCTACTTACCTTTAAATGTTTGTATGTTTGTGTGTATGTCCTTTGTCGCCCACATTTAAGACATAAAATTGCAACTTGCGCTTTTACACAACTCATTTCCGGAGGCCCGCAGATAAGCCCAGCCAAAGGCGGCTGACCCCCACCCCCTCCCTCATACATACATACATGCGTCCACCTTATCACGGTAATAACTGTAAGCATGTAAGCCTGGCCGAAGGGGGTGATTTTGTAATTTTCTTTACATTTCTTTACTTTTGCCAACGCAATTTCTCGTAACCCTTTTTTTTTTTTATATTTCCTTCTTCTTCTTCTGCCAGAGATTTTGTGTTGTTGTTGCTGCTGCTGCTGTATATTTTCTATGTAATTTGGTGCGTTTGCTTTTGCTTTTTTTTTTCCTCTGTTTTTTTGTGCTGGTCAGCTTTTCTGCACGCGCAAGGGGGTAGGCAGAGCAGCGACGCGACGCCACGCAACGGTAGATAGGCTGGATCTGGGTGGGGGGGGCGAATTGCAAAGGGGTAGCCAGGGCCAATTGTCCAAACGAGCGTGGCTGTGCGAGTGTGTGTTGGTGTGTGTGTGCAGAGGACAGTAAAGCATAATTTGACAGAACAAGGTAAATCTTACATAAACTTTGATAATACTGAGTTTCACTAAGAAAAAAACGACCATCTAAAACCCAGCACAAGCGGGCTCCTACTTGAACGATCTCGTTCGTGTTATCGTTCACAAACACCCGACGTTCACGGAAAAACACAACTCAAAAGCTTTCCTTACTAAAACTAACACAAATCAAACAGAAGTGCGAACATCGCCTTGAGAAATGTTGTGCATTGTACAATAATTATTAATATTTAAAAACAAAAGAAAAAGAAAATAAGCAAAAACAAAAAAAGTTTTGCCGGCACGCTGACTGAGCTCTTATTTTCCGCCCAAGTAAAACATTCAACGCAAGCCCAGAAAGCTCTCAGTTAAAAGCTTTGCCAAACAATTCGCCGCACGTCACGAGTTCCCGATTCGACCTCGTCAGTCGTCCCAGAAGATGAAGTCAGAAGAAAAAAAAAATGAAAGAAAACAATTTAAAACAAAATCTTTTTTTTTCAGTCAAAAGAAAACATTAAACATTTTTTTCTGCGTTTATTTGCGAGCACAAAATGTTCTAAATCATGCAAGCCGTTCAAAGTGAGCACAAAATGTTCTAATATGACCCCGCTGTTCACGGATAAGGAAAAGCGGGATTACTCTACTTTTGTCAACGAATGGGCTTGTTTCGGTAGATTTAGAACGAATTTTTTCTTAGTTTGGAGTACTGAGTATTGAATACTAAGTATCGGGTACTATATACCGATTAAAGAGTACCGAATGTCGAGAATCGGTAACTAGAATCAAGTAAAGAGAATTAAGTATCGGGAGTTGAGTATTACGAATCGAGGAATGGGCATGGAGTATCGAGAAACGAGTATTAAGAATCGAATAATGAGAATCGAGTATTGGGAATCGAGTTTTCAGAATAGAGTGTCTAGAATCTAGTATACAAAATTACGAGTATCAAATAGTGAGAACTGATTATCGTGAGTCGACTACGAAGAATCAAGTATTGAGCATTGAGTAATCATATTTGAGTAATGAGAATCAAATATTGTAAGGCCCGGTATTAAAAAGCGCGTAAGGAAGAAAGACTATCGAGAATCGAGTATTAAGAACCGATTAATGAGAATCCAGTATTAAGAACTTAATGTCGAGACTCGAGTATTACAAATCGATTAATGAGAACTGAAAGGTTAATAAAGTGGTAGTTCAGAACTTCATAGATCTTCTGGACCTAGTGGGGGAGTAAGTAGTCAGGTAAAGCTGCTGATCGGTTCAACTTGGCGAACCCAGCGGGATCCTGGCTTACTTCTTCTGAAGTCGACTCACACCTCCTCGTGTTGACCACCGGAAACAGAGCGATAGATCCGCAAAGCTGCTGGCTAACGTGAGCGGCGTCCCGCCTCCTTCCCTACAGGGTATAATATATAGGGTTTGTGCGTCACCAACGTGAAAAATCTTCACCAATGAAAACTGCGACTACAATGCCTCTGACGACGACACACGCGAACGTTTTAAGGACCACGATTTGAGTATATGCACCTGAAATGTCCGCACCCTCAACAGAGATGGTGATGATATTGCCTTGGTGAATGTCCTCTAGAAAGATTCATCGGACGTTATCGCACACCAGGAAATGCGATGGATTGGATATGGACGCCAGATAATAACGCTACCAAAAGAGAAGACAGAACGGAAACCACCATTCCCCTGAGAGATATACTACAGCGGGCATGTCTCCAAGCACGCGTTTGGGTGCGGCTTTGCAGTGAGTGATAAACTGCGCCACTCTGTCATCAGCTTTACACCAGTTGACGAGCGGCTTGCCGCTCTTATCTGTGCTCAACTGCGCCAACAGAAGACAAGAAAGAGCGCCTGGAACAACTATACGAGCGCTGCCCCGATCACGACAGATCGTACTAGGAGATTTTAACGCGAAAATCGGGAGAGAAGGAGTTTTTGAGTCGACAGTCGGATGTTTTAGCCTTCATGAAACAACTTCCGGTAACGGAGAGAGGCTAATAAACTTCGCTGCTGGCCGGAACATGGTCATAAGTAGTACCAGATTTGAACACAAAGACATTCATAAGGCGACCTGGAAGTCCCCTGATCAACGAACACGAAACCAGATTGATCCCGTTGTGATAGACGGAAGGCATTCATCAAGTGTACTAGATGTGCGCGTGATTCGAGGAGCCAATATAGACTCGGCTCAGTGTGTCACTTGCCTCACGCTCTGGCACACGTCGAGAAGCTGCAATCACAAGGGACCTCCAAAGCCTACACAGCTAAACTTGCCCAACTGCTTAAGGAATCCTCCACATTCCCTTCCGATATAGGCGAACAGTGGCATCGTATATCACACTCCATGAGAGCGGCTGCCGCGGAGATACTCGGGATTCGCCTCAAAGGCGGTCTTGGTATGATGAGGAGTGCCGACGCGCTACTGCAAAGAAAAACGCTGTCTACAAGACATTTTTGCAATCGGAAGCGGATGCTGATAAAGACTTATACCGATGAAGAGGAAAGAGGAGAAGCGCCTTTTTAGAAGAAAATAGAATGAGCAGGAAAGGCTCATGCGCGGGGAAGTCGAAATGTTATTCGGCTTGAGTGAGACTCGAAAATTCTATCAAAAGATTAAGCAATTTACAGAAGGTTTTAAGCCCAGAGTGGCACAATGTAAAGACGAATACGGGAATCTGGTCACAGATCCGCAAGTAACACTTGACAAATGGAGAAGTTTATTTTTCAACCCACTGGGAGGCGATGATGAACATGAGTAAAGATGCCACCAATCGACAACCAACAGGAAGTCTGGTTAGCCATATACATTCTTTTATAAACCGAACAGCAAAAATTTTTTTTATTTTTCATTTTAATAAAAAAGAAATCGACTGCCAAAAACGTAATTTCGGTTTTGCACAAAATTTTTATTAAAAATCGTCAAAAACAAAAAATGTAAAAATTTTTAAAAACGTGATATCTCAGGTTTGGTTCATCGGCAGTTCTCAGATACGATATAAAGATTCCCGTATCTACCAATTATAATTTTATAGATTTTTAAATTATTTAAAATATTGTTTGTTGCTAAAAATTATTTATATTTTTTCAAAGTGTTAACCACCATGATATAGCTTCTAAGGATAAACAGTTTACTGTCCTAAATATAACTTAAATTTTGGTGTTTTCAAAAAGATGGAGACTTTTATAGTTTAAAAGTTATGAATTTTTAAAGTTATAAACAATTAAAAAGATGCCCTTAAATAAAAATTTCCGCGTCAGTTTTAAAGCTTTTGTTGAAACTTGGCCGTGTGCTTTATACTTATCAGCTTTTCAAAAATGTTAACATCAGGCAGATCGGATGAGTATACTATAGCTGCCATACAATGCTGAATTTAGTAGTGTTATAAATTACTTTTCAAGCTCTGGTAACCCAAATTCCCAACAAAATTCATTAATCTTACTTCGTATGGCGCTATTGTATAGTCCGTTCGCGCGATGTTGACATTTTGGAAAGCTTGATGAATATAGCATGTCAAGTTTCAATCAAAAGCTAAACTGGGACTTTCTTAAGGGTATCTTTTAATTTGTTTATAACTTTAAAAATTATCTTTAAACTATAAAAGTCTCCATCTTTTGAAAAACACCAAAATTTAAGTTATTAGAGCAATTAAATGTATATCCTCAGAAGCTATAACATGGTGGTTAACTGAGAAAAATTATATATATTTTTAGCAACATTTACAATATTATTAAATAATTTAAAAGTCAATAAAATATAATTTGAGGATGTAGCTGAGACTGTCCCGGACAACCTGGATATCCGTTTTTAAAAAACCCTTTTTACATTTTTCGTTTTAAATAACAAAAATTTGGAAACGAGAATGATTTTTTATTGAAATGAAAAATAAAAATAGCTGTCGGTTTATAGAAACCAAAACAAATAGCTGGTGCTGATGAGCTACCTTTGGTATACCAGCAAAGAACGTTCGACTTTGCATGATGACGTTGACAAGCACCCAAGGCTCCGTCAAAGTAGGATCGAACCTCTCCGAGCCTTTTGATACCAAAAGAGGTTTTTTTTAGCAGGGTGATACCTTATCGTGTGACTTCTTTAATCTGCTGATGAAGTATATACTGCGCCAGTGCCCAAATACCAACAGATCGGGCACCATCTTTAATAGAGATGTAATGCTATACGTATGCCTATGATATTGACATTATCGGCAAAACCTTAAAGGGGTAAGCATGGCGTTTTCAGAGACTGAGAGGCAGTCTGAACTGATGGGCTTAGGACAAGATGAAGTACCTAGGATCTTCAAAACAGAAGTCTGTTACAATGCGAGAGTAAAACTTTAAAGTTGTAGAGGACTTTCACGCTCGCAAACCGATGATATTACGGGCTCAGTAGGAAGTTCAAGAGCAAAGAGCTCACGCTTAGATGGAAAATAGCGCTATACAAGTCGCTTATCATCCAGGTCCTGCAATACGGCGCAAAAGCATGGGCAATATCATCAGCGAATGAGGATTCTTCTGCGAAAGATTCTTTGCATCCAAAAGAATGAGAACTGTATGAGCTCTATGGGGCTACTAGTCTAGTCAGAGACGAAAATGGTCTACCAGAGGAATGCGAAAGAACTGGACAGGACAAGACGGGACGCCCAGGTGCGGAAAGACATTTCCAAGCGTGGTGTGAAAAACTGTTGACAGCTCGCACGAAGCAGAAGCGAATTTAGGAGCAAGGCCGAGACCTTCAAACGGTAGTGAGTATGAACTATCGAGAAACGAGTATTGTGAATCGGGTATTAAAAATTGAATAATGAGAGTCCAGTTAAAAGAATCGGGTATTGTGAGTACTAAGAACCGAGTATTAAGAATCAAGTATAAGGAATTGAACAATAAGAGTCGACTTATGAGAATCAAGTATCGTGAATCGGGTATTAAGAATCGAGTAATGAGAATCGGAAATTATAAATCGATTATTAAGAGACGAGTGCCGAGAATCAAGCTATGAAGAATCGAGTTTTGTGGATCGAGTATTGAGAATTGAGTATTGTGAGTCGAGTACTAAGAATCGATTAATGAGAATTGAGTAATGAGAATCAAGAATCGTGAATCGGGTATTAAGAAGCGAATGTCGATAATCGAGTATTAAGAATTGCTTGATGAGAATCGAGTATTGTGTTGTTAAGAATCAAGTAAAGAATCGAGTAATGAGAGTATAGTTATGAGAATCGAGTACTGTAAATCGAGTACTAAGAATTGAGTATCGAGAACCGAGTATTAAGAATAAAGTATCGTGAGTAGGGATCGTGTAATGAGAATCAAGTAAAGTGAATCGGGTATGATGAATCACGTAATGAGTCTGGACTATCAAGATACCCCTGCTGAATAAAACAGTTTCATTTAGGCAGCATTCACTGTACATGCGTATAGCAGTTTTTATTCGCATTTCTTCCCCCCTCCCCCCCTAAACGCACTTTGTTACATTTTTGTTCGTTTTTTTTTTTTTTTTTTGGCGAAAGGATTCGTGCGAAACAAAAAGCCTGCCCAGTTGACCAACAACTTCTACCCTGTCACAACTTCTCCCCCTCTAACCCCGTGTCCGCTTGACACACGCCAAGCACATTTGGGTGTCTTTATCATAGGAGGAGGAGGAGGAGGAAAAAGAAAGAGAAAGCTCAACCCTCCCATAAGGATGTGGACGTCGTGTCCAGCCGTTTTTTAGCATTTTCCATTTTCTTTTAATTCAGCCTGACCTCCACCTCCACGCGCGCTCTCTCGCTCTCTCTCTCTCTCTCTCGCAGTGTCTTTACTTTTCTTTTGTTGAGAGAAATTGTAAATTGAGTTACGCATTCTGACAGTTTGCATTACGATCTCTTTGAAACCCACCTCCCCCCCTACCCCCTCCCCCCTAGGACGGTCGGTTGGTCACACATGGTGAGTGTGTGTGTGTGTGTGTGTGTGGGTGTTGGTGCTATCTATCGATCTACTTTACTCTTCATTGGCATTATTCCTGCTTCGTCGTCATCTCAATTGAATTCGTTTCATTTCGTTTCGTTTGAATGAATTTCGCCTTGGCCTTTTGCTGATGTTTCTACTATATCAGCATTATCCTATATGCTGCATATGTATGAGTGTGTGTGTGTGTGTGTGTGTGAGTGGGTTTTGTTTGATTTTTTGTTGCTGACACGCTTCAAAAGGCTTCGCATATTTAAACATATTAAATATCAAAGACATTTTGCCCAATTTTCAATTTGGTTTTTCGTTTACATTTTACTTCTCGGACATGAAGAAAGTTTTGGTTGGATGAGGAGGAGATTGCTCCTCGATATGTATGTACCAATTAAATTTGCATCATTTGCCATGGCAATTGGGTTGTGACTTCTTCTTCCCCCGCCAAATTGGACATTTGAGCTGTTGAGCACAAACTGGACAAATGAAGGGGGAAGTGATTGAAAACTGTAAGCAAATTGTGACACCCATCTGGACAATTATTATCAAAACGGAACAAACGGTCAAGCCTGATTGTAATATACCTTGTACCTGCTGTCTCTGTGGCGCCACTACTTGCTTTGAACAATAATGTGTAAGGGTTTTTTTAAAACTGACCAATAAATGGGGCCACCACTGTGGCGTTCTCAGTTCATCCAACTCCAATCACACATCAAGACGTGCCTGGCGTCCTCCACAGGGCCTTCCGTGCACTCCTCGCTATCATCATGGCCGACTGTTTCTAAATTCTAAAACAGCCGAGACCACTTAGCCACTTAGCTTAGCAGCCATGGCAATAATTTTGGTATTAGGCTAGAGGTCTAGCGACCCTTGGTGGATAGGTCCCATCGGCTGCCGAGGTATTTTGGCTCCATCATTTTGGCGCCCGAGCAGGGACTTCTTAAAAAAGGTTCCATACTATCCGGCTGGAACTTATTTAGAGTTCACCTTTAATTACCCTGAAGCACTGCTGGGTTGGAGCTCATCACTGGAGCTCATCTTTAATTCACCTAGAGAATCGGCTGTTCGGCGATTGCGGCTATTAGGTTCAATTGCACCACTCAATCGTGAAGCCCTGTACCTCTCATTTGCTTCTGTGGCCAGTTCGCTAAGTGGAATCATCCCGACAATGACCAAAGCAGCATGTTCTAATACCATACAGTGTGCAGAAGAGATCCTGAGCAAATTTAGTCTTTTATACAGCTAGAGAACCCCACGGATCGATGCCAGATTGGCCCCGCATATAGAATTGTGGCCTTAGTGACACTCGCCCAAAGTCGGCTTTGCCTCTGTTTTGGTCCGCGTGTGTATCAATGTATGGTAAAGGCAATGTGTATCAATGATGCTTGATTTTACTGCCTTCTCTCCGACGTAAACATAGCATTACTCCAAGGTATTTAATGGCTCTTTTGGATTTGATTGCTGTGCCATTAATTCTGATTCTAATGCCCAGCTCGGAGCCTTGTGAAACACCTGCAGATACATGGGTTTTATTTCCTTCTTCGGTGGAATACGTAAGAACTCTTCCACTGAAGTATGATCTAATTATTGCCTGGAGATAATCAATCAGCGCCGAAGGGTTACCACTAGACGGTACATCTTGTATCCTTGGAAATTGCACTTCGTGCAATTTGTGAATCTTATGCACCATTGACTTTGATTATCTAAAACCGAACTGATTTGGCGAAAGCCCACCAGCTGCACTAATGGCCTCATCTTCTTTGACTTAAGAGCTTCTTTAGTACCTTACCGACCGTATCGAGGAGGCAGATAGGTCTATAGGACCCATAGATGTTTCTTCCAAATGGATGGAAAAATGCCTTGTCGCAGGCACTTGTCATGATAAAGGCAATATCATGGCTAGCTTTAGAGCAAGATTAAGAACACCATCCGGGCTAGGTGCATTATTGGGCTAGATGTTGATCCTCGCCGCTATACTAGCGGAACGTATGTTCAAATCAATGTTACAGCATTTGCCATTCACCGGTGTATGTTTAGCTATTTTCCGCTAAAAATGTATGGCCTGGTTCCACTGGCACAATCTCGAAAACATTCACACAGAGGGCGTATTCTCAACAACGTTCATCAATTCTACTGAACGCTGAAATTTGTTTGTGAATGTAATCATTCATTGAGGTATACTTAGAAAAAAACGACCGGGATAGTTCTAGACCGATCGGGATAGAATTTATGCCGTTTTGTACTTGAAATATCAAGTATGTTTTGTTCTTGAATGTACTTTAATTAAGTATGAAACATGCTAAAATAGAAAAACGGCTGTTAAAATTATTCAAATGAGAACAAACGTTCTTGAATCAAGTACATTTCGTTCTTACAGTTAGCCTAAAAATTTAAGAAAAGATTGTACTTAGCTCAAGTGCAAAATTTCTTGGATAGAGTACAGAATAGACTTACTAAGCAAGCTCCAAAAAGTGTGCTACGAAAGTTGCGAACTATTTTACGTTTATTCTGTTCTTGAAATTTCCACCTGGTTCTAACACTTTGGTAATGGAGTGTGGGTAGATTTCCAACCTAAAGTATAAACATCTTGGACTTTGGTTAATTCATTTCCTTTGGATTTTGATATTATATAGAGACCTTTATAGGCTTAGACCAAGAACATTTTCTACTTATTTTTTGACTTTTGAATTAGCTAACTTCGATGAAAAACCTTTTTCCACTTATTTTGAGAGTAAATCGGGGTGTACTTAGGACCTTAACCAATTAATAATATGACCATAAACATATAATAATAGTTCGAAATGTTCTTAAAATATCCCAAAACAGTCTTCAAACAAGTATTTTGGGATTGAAAATATTGTACTTGAAATAAGGATTTTGTACTTGAATCAAGTATTTTCGTACTTACCGTACTATTGACACCGTTCGTACTTGATTCAAGTACAAAGTTCTTGGTTTTTTTTCTGAGTGTACTTTTAGCTTTTCTTCTCGATTAAAATTTAAAAATCTCAACATATTTCTCAAACATATTCTTAAGAAATGTTATTATCTTTCCGTAAATTTTCACATAAGAGATGAATGTAAATTAAAATGTGATGAATATCGACTATCGATTATGTCAAGGTGAGGGAGAGAACAAATGGAGAGTTATTCATTTCTATACTGTATTCATTTTGGACTCGTACTAGCTATAATTTGGCTTTTTATTACTCGATTAAGCATTCATTTGAGGCTCTCAGTTCCAATCTAATTCAAAATAATTTCTTAAATAATTCTTAAATAAAGAAAAGAGCCTTAAAAGCAGGAGACACCGATTGATCATTAAACTAAATGCAAGCCCCAAAAAGTAGGCCATGAATTTTTCGCCTGCTTTCAACTGCAAAATTGGTTGACTAAAAAACTTAAACTGAATTCAGTTTTGTTAAAACCAAAAGAAATTGACAAACATCATTGTATGTAGGTATATATTTGTGTGTACAATTGTATAACAGGAAGAAAATAACAAACAAAAAAAATTAAAGTAAAGAGTTACAGCAACATGGACAGCGACGTAACGCCTCTGCAGCAGCGGGCATTCCAAACAAAAGACAACATAACGAGATTCGCACACACACACACATACCAAAAGCCACCCCCTTGTGCAAAAAGTCAAAATAAAAAAAATACAAAACAAAATCAAATAAAAAACACAAAAAAAAAAAGAGAATTGAGAAAAAATAAAACCCGCTTAAATTAAGCCCACCTACTGGCCACCACCAAAACAACCACCCAATGAAGATGGACAACGCCAACGCAACACCAGGCAACGCGCCAACACAACGCACGAACGGGTTAAGGGTACAGGATTTTGGTACTGATGCTGCTGCTGCTGGCAGCACAGTGTGACAAAACTGATGAAAAAGTTATTTATTCCTTAACTTTTTATGCCAATTAATTGGTCTGCTAACGACTTACTGAAACCAAACAAAACTTACAATTTCGAAAACCTTTACAAAACTGAGCCTTAAGCTAAACGACTCAGTCATATCACATTCACCCTCAGTCAGATACCTGGGCATAAAAATGGATAGGAGACCTACTTGGTCTGACCACATTAAGCCAGCTGTGGCTGTCACTTAAAACTAAGACGAGTTCTGCGCTTTCACTACGAGCAAAGATATTAATACTTAAGTCAATTATCATACCGAACTGGATCTGGGGTATCTGCTTGTGGGGTACTGCCTGTGACACCTTCATTAAAAAGGTCGAGACGATGTAGAACAAGATCTGGCGCAGAATGCTCGGTGCAACCTTGTATGTGGGTCATTCTTTTATAAACCGAACAGCGAAAATATTTTTTATTTTTAATTTTAATAAAAAAAAATCCGAAATTAGATCTCGACATGCCCACCAAAACGTAATTTGCGGTTTTGCACAAAATTTTTTTGGTAATTTTATAAACAATTTCAAAAATCGTCAAAAACGAAAAAATGGAAAAAAAGGGTTTTTTAAAAACGCGATATCTTAGGTTTGGTTTATCCGACAGGTCTCAAGTTGATATCGATGGAAAGATTTTTACTGTATCTACTCAAATTATAATTTTATAGATTTTTAAATTATTTAATAATATTAAGTAAATGTTGCTAAAAATTATTTATAATTTTTTCTCAGTGTTAACCACCATGATATAGCTTCGAAGGATAAACAGTTTATTGTCCTAAATATAACTTAAATTTTGGTGTTTTCAAAAAGATGGAGACTTTTATAGTTGAAAAGTTATGAATTTTTGAAGTTATAAACAATTAAAAAGATGCCCTTAAATAAACATTTCTCACGCAGTCAGTTTTAAAGTCATGTGATTGAAACTTGGCAATCGTGCTTTATATTTATCAAGCTTTTCAAAAATGTTAACATCAGGCGGATCGGATGAGTATATCATATAGCTGCCATACAAATGCTGAATTTAGTAGTGTTATAATTACTTTGCAAGCTCTGGCCAGCCTAATTCACAACAAAATTCAATTAATCATAGCATTCGTAGGCAGCTAAAGATATACCACAAACATTTTTTATAAGCTTGTAAATATAACACGCTAAGTTTCAATCAAAAGCGAAACGACTGCATGAGCTTTTTTCAAGGGCATCTTTTAATTTGTTTATAACAAATTGCAACCAAAGTCTCAACTGAAAACACCAAAATGTTAGTAAACATTTGATTGTATATCCTCAGAAGCTATAACATGGTGGTTAACAAAAAAAATTATATGTAATTTTGCAGCCATTAAATATTTTAAATTATTTAAAAATCACAAAGAGTGATACATTTCCATCGATGTCAACTTGAGAAACCTGAGATATCACGTTTTTTAAAAACCCTTTTTCCATTTTTCATTTAGAGTAGGAAGTTTTAAAATTAACAAAAATTTTGTAAAACCAATAAAATCTTTATTCATTTATTAAAAAAATAAACATGTTCGTTATAAAAGAATACTTCACCAGCTACAAAGACCTTGGCATTATTCCAGTTTGCTTTCAGATTAACCGCCACACTAGGAGATACAAAGAGGATACGGAGACGACTCAAAAGACAACATTCGTCCGACCTTTGGAGTCACCGAAGGCGATCAACAGGCCCTCTCCTTAGTTCATCCTAATTGGCTGTCAAACAACAAGTGTTGAATTTCTCATCCTTGATGCCCTTATATTAAAAGAAAAAGGTAAAAGGTTCTGTTTTGGTTCTATTTTACTTCTATCGGTACCTATATTTTTATTTCAGTACAGAAAAACAAAGTGGGTACGTAAGCTATACACATGTATGAGTACTAAAGAACTGCCCGAGTGAATAAAAATGTAATATGTTAGGCATTGTCAAGTATGAGTAAAAATTACACAATTATCTAGACGTCGAATTGGCATCGTGGGCATCCGAGTCCTGTATGAATTGAATCAAAGTTCCCCTTAAATTTGTTTCTGATTTGAACTTTCTATGAACTTCTACCCATAGCTCACAAAATAATTGTTTCATTGAATTATAGCTCATGATCTAAATCGGCGGGTCTAAAAATCAACACCTCCAAAACTAAATCACTTAGCCTTCGTTCCGGACAATCTCAATCGCTGGTTTTGGATGATCAGCACATTGAACAAGTCCAGCAATTCAACTACCTGGGCAGCGTAGTCGCTGTGGATGGAGGTACGGAGCTCGATGTGGAGTCGCGCCTTCAGAAAGCTAAGGCTGCTTTTGGGTTGCTGTCGGCCGTCTGGCGATGCTCATCATATCCACACTGGCTCAAAATAAGGCTTTTCAAGTCTAACGTAATGCCAGTGCTCCTATACGGTTCCTCCACTTGTAAAATTACAACTTCCATAGTGTCCAAACTTCAAACATACGTGAACCGATGCCTGCGTCGGATATTTTGTATATTCTGGCCTGACAGAATACGAAACTCCGAGCTACTACAACGCGCAAATATGGAGAGTGGCGACACCATAATACGCAGAATGAAATGGAGCTGGATAGGGCACACATTGCGTAAAAGTGAGAGCAATATCGCCAGGAAGGCAATGGAGTGGAACCCACTGGATGGATTCGGCCGGACACCTGGCAGACCCAAATAAACTTGGAGGAGGACTGTTGGTAGAGAAGCGGAAAGCATCGGAAAGACCTGGAGAGAACTGAAAGCTACGGCAAACAACAGAGTACGTTGGAAAAGAGGAGTGGTTGATGCCCTATGTCCCACACGGGATTGGAACTAGAAGAAGAAGAAGATAGCTCATGACATAAGCCATGAGTGATTTGATCTGATTCAGCTCAGTTCAGCTCAACAAAGCAACTACAAAGCTTAACTCAAGTAGATCACTAGTTTCGTAGCATAGACGAAGTTGGCTTAGCGTTCTCGTTTATAATTTAACTTTAGTACATTGAGTGACAACAATGTGGCGCCAGCTACTCAAAGCAATATTAGGTCCACAGCCTATTTACATAGATTCTACAAACGTGCAGTAAAGCGTAACACTTATTCTGCGAGCATACAATATGTGAAGTGGGTCAAAATTGTCAAAAACATAAAGCGATTTGAATGATGTCTGATTAAATGGATTTGCTGTCGCCCCGAATAGCTAAGTAACTATTTATAACTTTTATTTAAATGGTCCAAGGACCACGAAACTTACAAATTTTTCTTATAAGATAAGAAGATCGAATAAATATCAATTGTAGACAGGTAAATGGGAAATAAAAGTCAATCTGTCCAAAAAAAAATTGCGAAAATTTGCTAAATTTCATAGTGAGTTCAGATTATCGTGAAGATTTAATAGTAAATAAAAGTTGTAGGACAACCGATCCGAAAATTGGAAAATTTTATATGATGAGTTTAGCTTGTCATGAAGACGGGTAAATAGATATTTAGCAAAGACTTAAAGGGTACACAAATTCTTTCTATATTCGTTGCCGTTAGTTAGCGGCTTAGTATTTTACTTAGATACGTCTCGAAAAGCAGTTTCTTAAGCACGAACTTATTACCAGGGAAGTCCCTTAGCTGTAAATTGCGCTGATGAATTGATCCTGACATAATTTTCTACTAGGCTGGCAATAACGTTGTCCATTCTTTCTGTTTCGTATCCTCTTAGATATTTGCTTTCGAGATGTGATATGACTTCAGTCACTTTAAATAGGTTTAATTTACTTACCTACCACAAAGTCTGTAAGTAATTTAAAGACCCATTTCTTATTTTGTATGCAGCATTCTTCTTCTTAAGCCCGATATTAGTATCTGAACCGTTTAACGCTCTTTTCCTTTAATTACAATAACAATTAATTAACGACAACAAGAAATGGACAAATGTGTGTGTGTGTTCGTGGCTGTCTGATGCACACGAGATCATTCGTCTCTAACAACACAATCTACGCTTAAGCACCAATCATACATATTTGTTGTTGCTTTTGATTTTGCAAGAGTCATAGGAGAGTAAAGAGTTCTGAAACTGAAATATCCGTACTTGGTTTCAGAAAATCCTGACATAGTCTGACATTGATTTAAGTACGGATATCTCAGATTTTTTCCAACCAAAAACGCTTCCATTCTCGTTGCCACTCGGCCCACTGGGCTTATTGGTGGCTTTATGAATGGTGGCTAAGTTGGGTGTGTTGGGCGGTTTGGTCGACTGAGCCGCCCGCTGGCACTTGCCAATTTAAAAAGCACAACAAAAGCGGCAGAAACACGTAAAGCAGCAGCAGAGGCTGAGGAGAGTCCAAGAAACGGCCACGCAGCATAAATAAAATGCCAAGCAAACACAAAACATGGCCAGCAACCCTTTTTTTTCGTTTTTTTTTTGTCCAGCCTAGGTCCAAAATTGTGTGTGTTGTTGTTGGTGTCCACCTCCAGCCAAAGAGAAAGAAATTCAAAATTATGGAGACGTTACCGTTGCCGTCTGCGCCGACGTCAAGGCAATGGCGCTCTGCTCTTCGTTCTGCTGGTCAGTGCGTGGCCATTAAAATGCGTAAATTTGCAAGGATTGCTGTGGAGGTGTGTGTGTGTGTGTGTGTGAGTGACACCCAAGTACAGTGGAACGCACCTAACCAAGTCAAACGTTTGAAATTAAAGCAAAAGTGGGCTCGTCTTTATTGATACAGACGGCGCAACAAATGCACAATGACGGCAGACGGCTTAATAAGAACAATTGACTCTCTTCAAAGTGAGTTCAAACACTTAAGTCTATGCAGACGGAGCAACAAGTGCAATTGATTCGCTTCGAAGTGAGTGAAAGCAACAAAATCAAAGCAGAAGGTGCAAAGTCACGAAGCCCAGAATGTGCGAGTGAAAATCCACGGGAGGACGGTTGAGGCAAGCCATAAATGGGCTAAAGAACGATGTTGTTCTTGGAGGTCGACCACCACCAGAACCACTCTTGCTCAACTCAGATCGGGCTTTCTCAATAACTACCTCTCAAGAGGTCGCAGACGAATGCTCGAACTGTAAAGGAAGCCTCCATGCCTCCATGCCTCCATGACACCAAGCACCTTTTCAATTGTCAAGCTGCCCTCACCGCACTTACACCTATGGACCCATCTAAAAGAATGCACAGCCTTTTGACATAAGCCATAAAATCCATGATGACTGCTCAATCAGTGCAATTGCCTCGCTTCAAAGTGAGTTTATACAACAAAATCCACAGAGACTGCCTTACAAATGCAATCGCCTCGCTTTGAAGTGAGTTGAAACAACATAATCCAAGCAGACGGCCCAACAAGTTCAATTGCCTCACTATAACAACGAATTCCTTGCAGACGGCGCAGTTAGTGCACTTGCCTCGCTTTGAAGTGAGTTAAAACAACGAAATCCATGCAGACGGCCCAACTAATTCAATTGCCTCACTTCGAATTGATTTATAACAACGAATTCCTTGCACACGGCGCAGTTAATGCACTTGCCTCGCTTTGAAGTGAGTTGAAACAACATAATCCATGCAGACGGCCCAACATGTTCAATTGCCTCACTTCGAATTGATTTATAACAACGAATTCCTTGCAGACGGCGCAGTAAGTGCACTTGCCTCGCTTTGAAGTGAGTTGAAACAACAAAATCCATGCAGACGGCCCAATTAGTGCAATTGCCTCGCTTCGCATTGAAATAAAGCAACAAAATCCATGCTGACGGCGCATTCAAAGTGAGTTAATATAACGTCTACGTCTAATATACATGCTCTAAGTGCTTCGCTGTTCAGTGAAGGACTTGCTGACGGCGCAATTAGTGCAACTGCCACTCTTAGAAGTGAGTTGAAATAACAAAAACCATGCAAAGGGCCCAACTAGTGCAACTGTCTTGCTTCAAAGTGATTGAGAACAACGAAATCCTTGCAGACGGCTTAACAAGTGCAACTACCTCTAGTTTTTATTCTCGAATAGAAAACGGCTCCAGCTCATTATCCTCAATGGATTTACCTTTTTTAGGCTTCATGGCCTTGACGGCTAGAGGCTTCTGGAAACGCTGAACAGGGGAGGGACGACGGAGAGCAACCTGTGACAGATCCTTGCGGTACTTGGAACCGATCAACAGGCTCTTCAGCTTGTTCAGGGACCGTCCGCACGCACAGTCTTTAGCACGACGCTGAAATCCTTATCGCCAGCTGGGACGACGCTGTAGCGGTAAGAGCTGACATTGGGCTCATCACGTCTCTTCAACAAGAAGCCGATCAACCTCTTGAGGTGTGAAGAAATTACCATCTCAGATAATTTTTATTGAAAGACCCAGCAGGAAAGCCAGCAGGCTTTAGTTATGATAAAATCCAAGCAAACGGCGCAACAAGTGCAGTGTGTGCGAACGAGACCCTTTTTTCCCCCAATTTTAAATCTAATTAAGAAGTATACCAAAAAGCCTATACCGTAAAATGAGTTTATTTTTTTTATAGTAGCTGGCCCGGTTAGTTACATCTAGATCAAGCCGCATTGACCTGGTTTTTAGGGTATAATCCATTACATGTTTAACTGAAGATGCAACGTAGCCATTGTCAAGTATTTTACGGTAAGATTTTACATTCTTTAATCGTATTGTTTTTCCTGACTTTTCTCTCACTGAAAGTAAACAAAGAAGAAAAATGGTTAGTTTTGATGACGGATCATTTAGAGAGATTTAACTTACTTAAGCCCAACGAAGACAGAGCTCTACTCTTTTGGTGTAGAAATTGCCTCTCTTTTAGTAGTCGTTGTGTTTGTTGGAAGTGTCGCTGGATAAGTACAGAATAGATTTGTATAATATAAGGAATGGAAAGTGTAGGGCAGAGGTCGGCAATGGGAGCAGAGAAGTTGTACAGAAATCAGGAGCGCAGACAATTGAGAGCGAATGTATACAATATATCCTTATACAACGAACAAGGTAAGGCACTCTCCCGGCTTACTCCAAGCTAGGTGCTGTCAATTGAGGTGAAAAATGTTGACCGAGCGCCATACCTTGTTCGGTATATCAAGCACCCCAGGACAAGGTATACCTAACAAGGTAGGCGCACTCACTCTCTCGCTCTTTTGACCACTTGTTCAATTTCAGTCGGTAAGGCAGGCCTTCCACACACGAATTTGTTCGACGAACTTGTTCGCATCTCCGCGTACAGAAATTCATTACTTTTTCCCTTTCTTTGACACAAATATATAAGGAGCTGTGAGAGAGCGAGTGCGGTTACCTTGTACCAGAATACATCTACAACTGAAAACCGAGAGCTTTTCTGATGAACAACGAACAAGATTTGGTCCGCTCTGAGCTTGCTCTCTGTTTCAGCTAAGAACACTTCAGTGTTAGGCGATAATTTGTATGCACGAGCTTTCAGAAAAAGCTTAAAGCTTATAATTCGATGCAGCTGGTCATGCCTCTATTAGTTGTATCATCTACTGCCTTCTGGAGAGGTGAGGGCTGAGCAGAAGGCGTTCTGAGCGGTCGCCATACCTGTTATAGTTGTATCCATGATGGAGTTAATAAGGTGAAGCCAAGATAGACAGCGTTCTCTTTGTTTATAGGGCCTAAGGTCCAGTGCGTTGTAAATGCTAGAAGCGAATGGCTATACATTGTCCCTCAGCAGATGGCGATTGCTTCACCTTGGTAATTCCACCATGCATCTCACTGCAACGGCTTCACCTTGGTAATTCCACCATGGTTGTATCAGAGAGCAGAGAGAGCGCACTTGGTAGAGGACACGTAAGACTTCAGTCCATTTACTGGCTCTCTCAAAATGTCGTCTCGCGTCTGTGTAAAATGAGCGTGTGACTAAGCCCACAGGAGGCCCTGGGCTGGTCTCCTCCCTGCCATACAAGTATAGTTCAGTCACCAGTTTTCTCTGCTTACGTCTCTGCTCAGCTTGCCGACCCCCTTTGCTTTGCTTTACTCACCTGCTTCCTCCTTTAGATATATTGTGAGCGTTTTGTGTGTCCTTTGATTGTGGCCATTAAGCCCTGAAAAAAGAACTCTTTTAAAAAACATACTTCACGACATGGAGGAATTAATAAGGTGAAGCGCAGCGAGACACAGCTCTTGCCTTCACCTTGTTACTTCCACCAACCTCCATCTCTTCCTCCTCACAGTTAACTTACTTTTCTTTCTTTTTTTTTTTGAGTGGCAAAATTCCCTTAATGTTGCATATTCTAATCTTTTGTATAGAAATGCCCTCTTCTCCCCGGGTACAAGTCTCTACTCTTGAATGTAGAGCTGCACTCGAGGAAATCCAAAAATTTATTAACTTTAATTTTTTTGTTTGTTTTTTTTTTTGTTGTTGTATAACCGATGTGCCTTGCACGAATTACTGATTGTGACTGAGGCTAGAGAGCTCCAGCATTTGGCAGGTTGAGATGAATGTGAAGTTTGACCATTTCAGTGCCTACTTGGATAGAAAATTTCACAAAGTCAACTAGATGGAAAAAAATTGGAAAATAAATTAAATAAATTATTTTGTGTGTAAAGGGTTGACTGGCCGTAGTCTTGCCCCGGGGTGGACGAACGTGCTAGCATATGCTAGCAAAATTTATGCGAATTGCTTCATATAAATGCCATGCACGCCCATTTCGATTCATTTGGAGGCCTCTAGTTAAACATTTGTATTGAGGCGTCAATTGAAAGAAAGTGCCCAGGACATAATCCTAATACAAAGGCAGACCTGCTTTGATGAGCAGGGCGAGAGTCATATAACAGAGGTAAAGTCATACACACACTTAAAGCTTACTCTTCAAATTTCATTGCCTAATTTAAGGCTTGCAATTTGACTAGCCATTTACTTTGTAATTCCCAAACGCTTTTCGTAGTCTTGGCATGGAAACCCACTCATGGAGCAGAACAAATTATACCTTACCTGACGCAGAGGTCAACCGTCTAGGCGGTTCCTCCAGAGTAAGGCTCATCATTGCACCATCGATTGAGCTGACATCTGGGTGTATTCCTTTTGGGGGAATACCTAGTGCGTGGAATTTTTGGCAGCAGGGACTAGCGTACGCGCTGTCCCGGCATTATTTAATAAATACTTTGAAAAGGGAGGGGAACTATGGTCCATTTGGGAGGGACATTTGAAGCTTGAAAACTGTTAGGCCATAGTGAAACCCCCTTACAGGTGGGAGGTGGGAAAAATAATGAATCTGGATAAGTTCTGGAAAAGGTCCGAGTGGGATCTCATCTGGCTGGTAGCCGGAACCTCGAACCATCGTCCGAAAAATAGGTCTTAAAGAGAAAAACTATTTGGTTTTCAATGTTATTGTCCGCAAACCCAGCCTATGTTAACAATAAATGCTTTAGCAAAACTCGATTGCCATAGCTATCGGTCGGAAATTCTTGAGCTATGCAAGTGCAAGAGAAGAATAAAAGACCTAAAGCCTACGTCGGAAAGGTTACCACTGAGAAGAGGAGAGTTACTATTGTAATCCCTACATAGAATACGAAATAGACAGTTAGAAGCATAAAAAGAGGAAGCAAAAGGAAGGCCTCAAGGGAATATAGTTTCGTGTTTGTCTTGTAGGGACATTGAACCGGGATTTGAATCAAAAATGAAAGGCAACGATGCTACCCACTAAGCCAACGCTCATTCACAAAGCGCAGCTAATTCTATAATATCTATAAGTCTTTGGTTTTAGTTAGAAAAATTTTTACATTCTTAAACTCTATGATTTCAGAATATTTGCAGGGGTATAAAAACTTCGGCAAAGACGAAGTTAGCTTGGCCTTCTCATTTTTAACCGTTTTCATGACAATCTAAGCTCATTATAAAATTGTACAAATTTCGCGATTAACACTTCTCATTTTACCCTTCTTCATGTCAATCAGAACTTATATATACGGCCACGTTCTCAATTCCACTTCCACAAAAATTCTGTGATTTCAAACCGGTTTTAGTACTAAATTTGCACTCCAAATCAGAAAACTTTTGTGGAAGTGGAATTGAGAACATTTCCGATAAATTTCTTTAGAAACAATAAAACTTTAGGGGGCTGAGCTCACATGAAATGATCCATATTTAAAAAATACAACAAAATCTTGCGGTATTTCCGCAAGCTTGTCTTAGCAAGCGCGTAGTTCTAGTTGTATTCGTTGCATCGGCTAACGCTAGAGCTTTTTGGAAAGCTCTTTTCACGCGCTAACACGTGTTTGATTTATTGTTATTTGTTTTTAGTCGTTCGTGAGTTATAGCGTCGCAAACATGGAGCAAAATAAAGACAAAATACGGCTTATTTTACAGTACTACTCGATAAAGGCAAAAAAGCATCTCATGCTGCCAATAAAATAACATTTTTTCCCGTATGGATGCATGCGAATCGCTTCTGAATCGCAACAAAATCGACCCGTTTTTGAAGCGGATGGTGACTGGCGATGAAAAGTGCAAATTTGAATAATCAAACAACAAATAAAAATGGAGCAGGAATCGAATGTATTTTTTAGTTGGTAGACTAGGACCAAATTTTGACCCATTTCCAACGAACAGATGCGTTTTTTCCACGCCCATTTAAGACCATGCCAGCATGGTCCACGAGCGAGGTTTCAACAAAGGGCCTTGTACGCATGAACGCACTGTCCTTTTAGTCAGATACTACAGACATAACAGTGAAAACCATTTTGAGTGTCCATTTTGGCTACCATGGGCAATTCGCTAAAGTCAAGAGATCGCTCCGTGGACACCGTTTTGAATCGATAAAGAGACAGAGCCCCAAACGAAGAAGAAATTGAAGACTATACCAGAAGAAGACTTTGCAGCATGTTCTTAAAATTGTCCTACAAACACAAACAAAATTGTAAAAAACGTTTGCACAAGTGTAATGCAGTAGGGGGAGGTTACTTTCAAGGGAATGAAATGAATTGACAATATTAAATAAAGAGTTTTTGATTTATGAATAATTTCCCTGTATTTTTTTCCCATAGTAGTATAGTAATCCGCATTATTTTTCGATCCTGAAGAAGCTTATTTATAAGCAGCCCAGTAAAAGTAGACTATTCGCAGGAACGGCTGCAACCGTGATGCGCAGCACTTCAGTTCAGTGTGGGACCTGACTTTAAAGATATCTTGATAGCCTCTTAATGTATGGCTAAAACTTGCTTTCATCTAGAAGTAATCAGCGCAAAATAGTAGAAATTTTGCCGTAATATACAATTTTTACCAAATATATTAAGTACCAAATATATTTACCTACATATTGTGTCTGTTATATAAAAAAACATTTTTTATTGGTCATGGTACCTTTTTGTCAAATGTTATGACTTCAAACCAAGTCTACGCCAAATACTAAAAAATTAAAAATGTAGTCATGGGCAACAGTACGTATGAGTTATAAACTTTAATTCCAAGTCGCAGACCCCAAATCTTATTTTTTCTGAAAAATTTTTTTTGTTATGCGTTTTATACACAAATATGCATCGTTTAAGCGGGTATCAGTATGACGTTACATTTTTCCATATATAAAATGTCCGACCTAATGTACCTATATATATACTAATAACATTTATATGTGCTATTCAAAGAGACTGTTGGGATACCCTTTAAATAAGGCCCAACACGAACTGAACTAAAGTGCAGCGCATCACGGTTGCGGCCGTCGCTGCGCATAGTCTATTAATGCGGTGCTACTTAAATAGTAATTGTAATTAACACATGCCTTGAGCTTAGAAAATCGTACCAAGTAATTGCGTATCATTCCCATAGTCCCATAACGTGCGTTGGGAATTTCATCAGAAGGTAGTTACTGTTAAGTTTTCGCATGGTACCTTATCAGCGTCCATCCTTATTTTCATATGTCTTTAGCTGCGTTATCCCTTGAGGCTTATATTTATACATACACGAGCTGAACGCATGCCGAAGCCGAGGCCAAGAGAATAAACAGCTCTTCAGAATTTAGCTGGACGTACTATTATTTAATATATCATCTGTCTGATAAGGTTTCTCCTCATCATTGTCGTAAGTGTCTATGTACGTTTATTCTACTTCTTAGTTTTGACTTTACAATTTTAACCTGACTGAAGACTAGCTTAACTTAAGGGGGAACACATCTGAATCGCCAAGGAGGCTAACTCAAAAAACATTTAATTATAGCTTCACTCCAAAACTATAGTTTCTTCCTTATTCTTCCATTTCAATGTAAATGTAAAAATTTATATTGACCCCAATATATTTTCTCAATATCTTCTATGGAAAGTTACGCCGAAATGGGATTAATGAATGATTTTCCTGGTCGTGAACCGAATATATGTCAATATGATAAAGAATACTGAGATTTTTAGGTCAATTAAATTGCTTTAAAAATAGAACACTTTGCAATAAGTAAGTCTTGTAAAATACCAATTTCATTAATAATTCCTAAGTTGACAGAAATATTTGTGTATGCCTGACATTTGGCTGAATGTATAAGTTACAGAGATTTTCTTTCTCAGTTAGGAACTTGCTATCGGTACTTACTTCAATCTCGAGTCAGAATCATTTGATTTTTGAGTGGGATCCGTGGAAAATGGAAATGATCATTTTCGGTTTCAGGATTGTTGCAATCCGTACGTAATTGATTCAAGTGGAATCCAGTACGACTCGTACTTGAAAATTGAATCAAAATTTTTACACGGTACTATGACAGCCATAAAATATAGTCATTCGTTTTGACCAAATTTTGCAAATGTGTTTAAAAGCATTCAATATTAATAATGGAACTAAGACCCAACCGATGGGGTTATAAGACAGCTATAAGATAGAGCCATCCACTTCTGTTTATGGTATCATGGAATGGACCTGGGTGTCCCTTCCATTGCCCTAACCTGTTTTCATCCTTAAAATAAATTTCCACTTTGGATTGACTTTTTTTTTAGGCATTTGTTGCATTTATTTCTTATAGTTTTTGTAACAAATTTTTCGCACAGTTTGTTTTTTTTTTTGTTTTTTTGTAGTGTTTTTCTTTGTCTTGAATGTTTCTATCAAAATTACAAAAATTCCATCGGAATATAAGGTATATATAGTAGTAATATACATATATATCAAATGTTTGTGTTTTTGGTTTTTTTGGGGGGGAAAAAAATCTTATCAAATGGCAACATTGTTCACACTATATATTAAATATATATAGACCTGCAAAAAATTTCTTGTATTTAAGTTTATGTATAAATTGTAGTTGTAGTTGTTGTAGTTTTTGTAAATTTGTAGTTGATGCATATTTGAATGTATGAATGTGGTTGTAGTCTCTCTGTGTGTCTGTCTGTCTGTGTGTGTGTGATTTAAGTAGGAGAATTAAATGCATTTTGCAATTCATTCCATTAAGTAAATTGTTATAACTTATGGCCTAAACTCAATTTGTTAGTACATTTATTTAGCAAACATTATGCCTATGGCACAATTACACTTATTTAAGCATTTCCATTTTGTCATTTGTTCCTACAATTTTTTGTTTTTATTTTGTTTTTATTTTATAGTAGAGAGAATAATACATGGTGTATAATAGAATAGTTTCTAAAAAATATTTATTATAATTTGTTTATACTATTTGATGCAAGCTTAAAAAATTGGCATTTCCATTAGTTTACCCCTCCGAGTTCTCTCTGCGTGTTGTGCAAATAAAAGAGCTCCCAATTTATGATAATAAATAGCATTTATTTAACGAAAGTAATAATAATAATAATAATTGTATATGTGTGTGTATGTGTTTAATGTTTATTAATAATATATGTAAATGAACTGAAACTGTGAAAAAGGAATGGGAGGAGGGTGTGCAAATTATACAAAAATTATAAAAAAGAAAAAGATTAAAAGGTTTTTCAAATTTGGTATAAATATTGCAATTTTTGAACAGTTCTAAGTTAAATTCGAGTTTGAGCTCAGACTCAGAGTGATTAACGGTTATATGCAAATTGAGAATCAATTAACATAAATTTGTAAGGTCTCACGTACGTCACGTCCAACATGTCCTTTAAAACCCATCTTCAGCTGAAACTTCGAGATGCTATCAAGGCCCTCAATTGTACATGGAATACGCTGCTGGGAAAACCAAACGTACTACCAAGTATGAAATATATAGAATGTTTGAAGCCACTGTTCGGTCAATCATGCTATATGCTGCATAGGTTTGGGATTTTCGTGAATATGAATAAAGAACATTTTTCCGAACTATGCCCTATTTGTGGAAACTGGACTTTCGATCCTCTATACCCAAACGCTAGGATTACATTTTCTTTATATAAGGAAAATTTTTCAAATGCCTGAAACCCGCTTAGCTTCCGTTGTTGCCAAATCCCTGCTGTCGAGTCGGAGCCAGTGCTTCGAAACATGGAGAACACTTGCAGAAGAATTTAATGCTAATTTGGAGTTGACTAATTCAAATACGTGGTCAAAAAACCTCACTCTGCTTTTATTCAGCAAGCTAGGTGCAGCTCGCCGAGGATACTTTACAGACAACTAAGCTACTCATTGGTTGATAACCACTATCTTCACGACAAGAACAGCCTTAGCCTAATATCATTAGTATTCAAAGCTAGATGTGAAATGCTGAACCTACGTTCCCGCCCATATGTCAACGACACAGAAACCATCTGCACCCTCTTTAATTTGAACGCTAAAGAAGCAGAGGTCGCAAAATCTGCTCAACCAAAATTTTCTGCGCGGTCTGCTCACAACAAAGACCGAAAAAAATGAAACGGCATCGCTCAGTGTCTGACCAGCAACCCTCTTTTTCGTTTCTTTCGTGTTCTCGCTCTTCGGTTTCGGGTTGAGCGCAACACACGAGTCGGTCTTTTACTGACCGGTTGTTGTTCAGCTACTGAGAGTCGGTAAGTGAGCGAAGCAAGGAAAAAGTCAGCAAAAAAGGTTTTTATTTTTGTTGTTACGTTTGCCTTATGTTGTTGCCTTAGAATTTCGTCACAGGCAAAGCATTAAAGAGGATGGGAGAAGGTGATATGGCGCTCATTTGTGTGCATATGCGTATGTATAAATAGTCACACGCGCAAATCACATGCATACATACATGCGCAAAAGACCATTTGCCGAGTTTTTACGACCGAAAAGGTCTCGAGTGAACACTGAGCCGAGCGAGCGACCAAAAGCAGTCGGCGGTTGAGCGAAGAGCAAGCCAAAGAAGAACGAAGTTTGTGTGTTTTTTCGCAACAGTTACGCATCGTGTCAGTGAATGAGCGGTTGTTTTCTGACAACAAGCACGAGAGAGACCGATTATTGCGACCTCTGTAAAGAAGACACGTTTCACTTCATCGCAGTTTGCCCAATTTTACAAGAAATTAGAAAGGTATATTGGTAGCATGGAGAATTAGATGAACAAACGAGCCATTGAAATTCTAAACGGAGAAAATTGGAATATTCTTTTGAAATTTCTTTCAGAAGCATCAATATATAGAAATCGTATAATGTCTGAAGATTTTTAGTATAGTCGTAAACCGCATAGGTCAACAAATTGAATTTTTTCAAATAGTTATCGCAACAGCTGACGGCTTTAAGGCAAAGCTGAGTTATGTTATTTTATTCAAATCTGTACAGGGATGCTCAAGCCCATTGCGCACGCAGCGCATTCGAAAGGGAGACACGCGCTTATAGGCCTTAAGCTAAGTTCACACAGGCAAATAATTTGACAAATTTTTAGGAAATTTTGATAAATATTTGGCTAAATAGCCATGATTGCAGATTTTGCAGGACTTAAATCATTAACTATGGTTCTATTCACTAATAATTTGATCAAATATGGCCGAAAAGTTCGCCAATTTGGATAATTTAACCAAATTTTCATAAAAATTTGTCAAATTATTTGCCTGTGTGAACTAAGCTTTACGCATAGTTTACAGTATTGCCAATCTAGCTACATATTTCGTAGAGTTCATAGTTGGAAACTTTTCGGTTTTACCGGAAACTGAAATTTTTCTATTTTCGAGGTTTAACAATTATAATCAAATGGACTGGAATTTCAGCTCTTATTAAAAATGAATTTGCCATTTGTTAGCTATTTTGAGCTGATAAAACTTTCAATTAAAAACTACACTAGTTTACAAAATAATAAAAATTACGCGATCCCGAACATTTGGTAGCAATTCCTTGTGTAAGTCCTCCCGCTGAGTCCAAAATCCAATCCGCAAATTTTTTTATGGGGCCGTTTTCGAGAAATCGCGGAAAAGCTAGATTTTCGATTCGAGAAAAAAGTACCTTCAGAAAAATGGGTATATCTTCAGTTTCGTGTCCTTCATTATGAACAGGTAATGCTCTCTTGGAAGGTAATTGAACGCCCTATCATTCATTCATACACCACTTCTTAATCCGGTGTTGGACTTCGGCGTTATGAAGGCTCTTATCTGCAACTTTGCACTAAATTTATCAAAATTTGATGAAGAATAAGAAAGTTATTGGCATTAAAGTAAAAAATGGAAGGTTTCAACTTCAACCAAATGAACTTAGTTTGACCGTTTTATGTTCGTCACAGGAGGCATAGTTAAAATTCAAACATTTCTACTTAAGGGCTACTAAATAAATAGAATAGTTCGAATGGTTACAATGCCTCCTACGACGAACATAAAACAGTCAAACTAAGTCAATTTGCTTAAAGTTGAAACCTTCCATTTTTTACAAAAATGCCAATAACTTCTTTATTCTTGATCGGATTTTAATGAGCCCTAAAATAAATTTTACACAATTTTTTTCGTGGATAAAATCGCGCTTAAAATCTAGCTTTTTTTAAAAAAAAATTGATAAATTTAGTGCAAAGTTGCAGATAAAAGCCTGTATAACGCCGAAGTCGAGAACCGGACTAAGAAGTAGTGTATGAATGAATGTTAGGGCGTTCAATTACCTTCCAAGAGAGCATTACCTGTTCATAATGAAGGACACGAAACTGAAGATATACCCATTTTTCTGAAGGTACTTTTTTCGCCAATCGAAAATCTAGCTTTTCCGCGATTTCTCGAAAACGGCAACATAAAAATATTTGAACTGCAGATTTTAACTCAGCAAATGGATTTACTTCAAAATGACTGCCAGATGGTCGGGATCGGAAATGCTGTAAACTAGTGCTATCAGCAAGTATGAAAAATCGATTTGAAAGTTTGAGCATTTATATTAGCTTTCTTGGGCCGATTTTATAGAGCTATTTGCTTAAGGTTTATTTGACATATAGCAGCTAACTGGAAGAAGTGAAATCGTTCCTTAGTAGAGATCATAAATTATTCAGAACTGTTTTTGTTTCGGATTCAATCAGTTGGATTTTGTAAAATATCCAAATTTCAACACATGCTGAAATCTGAATAACACAATCGATTTTTGGTAATGGAGCATTTGGAACATTTGTATGGACCAGTGAAACCTTAACCTCAAGAGCTCCAAAGGGTAAAACCCTTTTACAAATCATTCAAACTTAATCAAGTCACCAGCAGATTGTCAAGTTTAATGAAATGGACTGTAGTAACAATGCTTTCATTCAGTTTATAGCAGGGAATCAAAGCGAATCGTAATTCGGTTTCGAAACTGATGTTTTGGTAAAAGGTTTTGTTATGGGTTTAACATTATTTCGGTATTCGGTTTCGTATTAGTACAGGTATTTTTATTTTCGTATAGCAGTCATTTAGCGTAGTGTTATAATATGTCCGGGGAAAATGCCACATGGTAATTTACAATTTAGCCAAATTGCTTAATCTGCCCTTCAAAACAAAGTGCCAAACTGAAACGGTACAATGTTTAGCTTCTTTTCGGTCTTTTCGGTTCTAAAAATATGGGTTCTTAAATACCGGTACTCAAAAATGTATAAAATATCGGTTCAGTGTCCGGCACCGTTCAATGTTCTGTGTATAGAAGTAGCGACGTCCATCCTCTGTAGCAGCGGCGTCGATACACAGACACTATACGAGCGTACACTGCTCTCTTTTGCACTAACATACATGTGCTAACTGAGAGCTCTCTCGCGTGTCTGAACGCACACATGCAAAGGCAAAATTAGCATGTGTGTTTTGCCGGACACTGGTTTAAAGTCATCTACTTACATTCATTTATCAAATTATATGGCAGAGACTTTTACTTGCGAAAATGGAAAATACTTTAATTTAATTTGATTTTAGTTTTCGTTCAATAAGAACAAGCATTACGAACTCTCACAAAAAAAATGTTTAAAACGCTTAAATTTTTCATTAAAAATGCGTGTTTTGTAAGCATATTTACAAAGCTTTCGAAAAGCGTATAAAAATGAATTATAAAACATGTTTTGCAATTGTCTTTTTTAAGCTGATAAATATGAATGCGTTTAGACATATAAGGGTTTTTAGTGACCTGCATTGATTTTAGTCAAAGTTTTTCAGGTCTGTTCCCATTTCCGAGTGGATTTAAAAAGTAAAACGATTGTATTTCCGAATCGTTTTCATTTGATGTTCCCGTTTCCGAGTGAAATAGAAATCGATTTACTTTTCGAATGAAAGTTCGAATCGTTTTCGAACTATAATTCAGCAATTGTAACATAAACAATTTCGATTAGCACTGCGCATGCGCTGATGCGGAATTGCGAACAGCTCGGTTTCATTTCGATCGTTTTTGCTTTCGTCTACATGCAATTTATGGGGTACAACTTTGAAATAAATAATTTTAAATCAAAATGAATGCCCAATATTTTTATGGTTACATTAAAATCTTCTCAAAATATGACTTATTAATATGAAAATTTTGGATAGATAAAAAATATAACCGTTGACATAAAAATTGTCTATTACTTTTGATTTCACTCACTCAAAGGCAAAACTTTTGAAACCGAATAAATTGATCGTTTTTCGGAAACGGGAACAGCTATCAATTCCGATTCCACATGATTTGATCGAAATCGAAAACGGGAACAGGCCTGTATGTGTTTTTTACAGCGCTGGCTTAAGGTCAATGGTTGATAACCATTTTAAAGCAATCAACACAATTTAACAGAGATAGCTCACAACATTACATCGGAATAGCAATTGGTATGTCTGGACAGACTGTTTCGGATTTGTCCCCAAATCCTCATCAGCAGACTTCTATGCTTGTTCACACTCCAACCATGGTATTCATTGCTATTTACACGACCGAACGCCGAATAAAGACTTGAGAATTTGACATTTGTAAATCCAAGCCCCGACTTTTTCTGATACGAAGTAGTCAGCCTGAAAGAATACCATGTTTTTTATGACGGAGTGGCGTTTAGTTTATAAAATGCTTACTTTGAGGCGTTTTATAAACCAATTTGCTTATATTTGAACGCTTACAAAACGTGTATTTTTATGGGACTAAATTCGATTTACTTGCTTCTCTGTTCTCACTGATTCACACCATCATAAGATCGGCAAGCACAAGTGTCTTCGCCCTCAAGAAGAGAACGCAAATATGTCTGTCTAAAGAAAAGACCGTGAAAATGTGACTAAGTCTCTCTATCTCTAACACACAGTGAAGCATGACTTTAGCAAGCATTCGGTGTGAATTGCCCTGGGGCACGAACCCCAGGGGCCAAGGCTGGGCAACTCTAAACTACTCTTTCTCTCCCAACAAAGGTTTTTTTTGTTGCCGGAGCATAAAGCTGTCACGCGAAGCATCTAATCTTTCTCGTTCTCTCTGAGCAAAGGTTTTGTTGATGTTTCTCTGTACCCAGCGGACCAAGACTATAGCAAAGGCTATCAAATTGCTTTGACCTGACTGTACCATTTTCAAAACACCTTTTGCTTCATTTGAGGAGAGAGTGTGCGCTAATCCGCACACTAATGAATTACAATTAATGTAGACCATATATAACTCGAATAGGTCAAACGTACGAACATGATAAAAGACTTTTGAAAGACAGAAAAATATACAGGAAGGGGAGCAAAAATGAAATGGAGCATGTCTAAGTAACCTATCTGCCCAAATTTAACACAAATACAGGCAAAAACAATGTTTTATTCAACGATCTAGCAAGAACCAATGCCATTTAGCTGATTTTAGAGTAGAGAGAACACAAATCAAGTTGTTGTTTCCATAAGCTATGCATGAGGCCTATACGTGTGTCTTTCTTAGCGTGAGCAACAATGAGCTTGGAGCTCTTGGCCGACCATACAAATTTTGATAATTAGATAAGCTTAGGAAACGATTCTAGGGTTTCAATAAGTACAGAAATCGTTTCGGGAAGCAAACTTTAGTTTGCGATCTGAATCAATTAAGCTTCAGTTAAATAAACTGGCTTGAATCAATGCATTGTGAAATGGTGGCAAAAGTTGCCATGTTTTCCCCATACCAAATCCACAAATGTTTTGTGACCAAGGGCCGATGTGTCAGATAAGCTCAAGTTTATGTGACTTATAGCTCTTATAGTATGCCAGTTTATCTTTGATTCTCGATTCGAACCGTAAATTCCAACTTAATGTTCAAAAATTGCAATGCTTAGACACTTAAATACAAATATTATACAAATAATGGATTGGAATACAAACTTGTGTACATGCTACAAATACATACATATAACATATATAAAGTACAATCGTCATTTGAATTATGAATACATATATGGCTGCTGTGTGTGTGTGTGTGTGTGTATGTTTGTATGAAAGAAAATGGCAAACAAGTTACTAAAAATTACAATCGATAAGCTTTGATTTGTTGTATTTATTTATTTATTTTGATTGTGGCAACACATGGAACAGTCTACTCCTCCATGTACATGTATTTATATATATATATATATATTATGTAGGTTGTGTTTTGGTACAAATGAACCTTTAGGAACGCCTGCAAAATGATATACAATACAAAATTCCACCTGCTATACATACATACGAGTTGGTCGTTGGTCGTGGGTGCGGGTGTGCTGTCTTCTTATGGTTCACCATGTAAGTACAATTCAAAAAACCTTAAAGCAGCAGCAGCAAATTACATTAATCTCGTAAAAGGTTTACATATATTTATAAAGTATTATTAATTATGCTTTAATTAATTGGTTTATAAGGCTCTTTCCTTTTTCCTTTAGCGCATTTCATGCTCTAAAAAATGTTTACTATTAAAAAAAAAAAAACAAAAGAATTGCAAAGCAAAGTAAATTTTAAAACCAATTTTTAAAAAAAATTACAACTTTACACTTATCAGACGCTAGATAAAATCATTGCTTATCATCTAAAATTTAGCTTAATTATGAAACTGAATAATTTTGCAATGCGAAGAGACAGATAGAGGGAGAGAGAGAGAGGACAAATGATATATAATACTTGAGAGAAGTGGGCGTGGCCTTGCGAATTCTTATAGCGTACAATATTTTAGAGTTTTGTTTGCCATCTACACTTAAGAAATAGGAATTTTTTTGTGTTTTGTTTTTTTTTTTTTTATATATTTTTTTATCATCTTCGTTTTTGTGGTTTTTGTTTTTAGGCTTCTTGCAAAATTGTAGTTTACGCCGACGCTTGCGGAGATCGTAGATTCCAATTTGATGTTGGAAAGCAAAGCGTAGAGACAGGCTGAAAGTGAGAAGGGAAAAAGGGATTAGTAAGTTGGTATAACCAAGGGATTCTAAATTAAGGCAAGGAGTATTCAATAACCAAAGAATCTCGAGGGAAGAAAGGCGCACTATATTGTAACGAGAGGAACATTCAAAGACACATAACATGGACTCTAAAAGCTAGAGGTGATCTGCAGGACCTAAGAAGCAATCACCAAGCAACTTGAGCAACATGACAGAAGGCAAATCTATTCACCATATCCTAGCAATCATGGAATTCACAATTTTCAGGAGAAACCTAAATATATAAAAAAATTGGCATAGACCTTCGTTTAGTTATGCAGGTGCGCACTAAGAAAGAAAATTTGGGAAATTTGACCGCGAAGTGGGTGAACACGCGAAAAAAAAGTATGTATGAGGGACATAAATGAGCTGAAATGGCGCACTGGCGATATTGTGGACTTAGCCAGAGAGAGAGTGAGCATGAGAGGTATCGACTCACAAACACACAAATTAGTTGGTTTTGTCATTCGTTTTCCAACAGCGCTTGGTTGTTGTTAAGTCTATTGCGTTGAGCTGTAACCAATCGAACAATTTTTCATTGAACTTAATGCGGCACCAATTTGGCATCAAAACATGCTGGTTTCTAGCTACACTTAAGGTTCCGATTTACTTGTGGTATCGGAAGATGATGAATCTACCCAGTGAAGCATTTGAGATGTACCTAACTCACTTCCTTAGTGAACATGGTTGTTTGAAGTTGGCCCTAATGACACCCGGGAGGAAAAAAAAAAAAAAAAGATTAAAAAAGGGGGGAAACAATAGACGCACCTTTTTTTTTTTTGTATAGAAAGAAAAAGAAGAAAAGAAAAGCAAAGCGTTGGAAATTTTTTAAAAGGAGGGTAAAATTTAGAAAAAAAGTGCCAAACACCAACACTTCCAATGCAAAAATAAACCGTTATGTTTCATTTTGTTTTGTGTGGGGGGTGCTGTTATAGCCGCACCATGTAATTTCTTAGTCTGTGTTTACTGGTTGGTGTTTCTGGTGTTTGCACTTGGTTGAGCTAGTTTTTGTAATAAATTTGTTAATATGCCAAGTGGGCCAGTGCTGTCAGATGTTGAAAAGGGCCAAGTTCTAGCGCTCAAAAGTGAAAATTGCTTATTTTGTGAAATTGTCGGAAAAATTGGTCGCTCCGACAAAGTGAAAGCGAAATTTTTATAAAAACCGAAGTTAATATGGAAAATAAAACACGGAAGACGTAAGCCAAAGATAAATCAGAGTGACCAGCGCCTATTAGGGAGCGCTGCAAATAATTCATTGAAGACCGCTAATGGATTAGCGGCTGAATGTGGCCTAAAAGTGTCTCGCTGGACCATTGTATGGGCTTTAAAGGAATCTGAAAACATAGTGCTATAAAATTGTAGATGTCAGAAAGGTTGCCAGACCGCCAAAAAGAACCCCGAAAGAAATTCGCCAGAACTAACATGGGAACTGACTGGACAGAAGTAATAAAATTTTACAGAGCAATGCTAATGTTAATTTTTCTTTCTAGATAATTTTCTCGGATGAGAAAACGTTTAATTTGGACAGTTCCATGGGTTACGCACTAAAACAAGTTTTGGAGGATGATCATTAATGATGTGGGATGCGTTCTGCGAGTGCGGATGCTTGGAGCTGGCATTTTCAAGCACTCATATGAACTCGAGAGAATACGTGGACATTTTGCAAATGAATTTATTGCCTATTCTCCGCGGTCGAAGGCGTAAAAAGTTCATTTTCCAACAGGACAATGCATCAATGCACGTCAGCCGTGAGACGCGTTCTTGGCTTGATGGCAATAATGTTCGGTTTTTGGAGTGGCCCGCGTGCTCCCCGGACATGAATCCGATTTAAAACCTGTGGGCGTTGCTGGTCTGAATGATTAATGCTCAAAACACTAAATACAATAGTACTAATAAGCTCAAATTGGTAATAATTAAGGAATGGGAAGAACTGTCCCCTACAGATTTCAAAAACCTCACAGACAGTATGCCAAATAGGATCTATGAGTTATTTAGTGCTAAAAAAGGTTACACTCATTATAAAAGTGAATAAACATATCTTATTTCGTTACCATTTTTCTACAAATTATTTTATTTAATAAAGGGCTAATCCGAAAATTTTTAAACCAAGGGTTGAAATTTAAAGTTGTCCAAAATCCAAATGTTTGTTAATGGAATAATAGGGTACATATTCAAGCTTCAAAATATGTAAGCAATATTGTTCTACGGTGGTTTGTCTGCTCTTGGCAGAGGCATACCTACACCTTCCTCTTGCTTCTATTAATTCTTGAAAAAAAAGGGTTTTTTTATTGGTCACAAAAATGGTAAAAACAGTCGTTATAGTATTTTCCGCTTAGCAAAACTTAAAGTTTGTTTCATTTCCTTTAATTTAAGGTACTCATTATATTTGTAGGATATCTAATATATATTAAAAATTTAAACTAAAAATCGGTTTACTGTGTGTAACGTCCGCAACGGAAAATTGGGTTTTTTTAATTTAGCAGAATGAATTTTAATAATTCGGTTATCCAAACTTACTTTATAAACAGAGTTTTTTATGCCCTTTAAACTGATGAAAAAAAAATATACCTTTATTACACATATTTTTGAAAAAAGTTAATGTGAAAATGTGTAACGTCCGCAACGGCAAGAAAATACTCAAAAATTTTTTTTTTTTTTGAGGTGGAAATAGGTGTTTATAATGGATTATTGCCTGCTGAGTCTGAATCTGGGCTCTAAATTGCTCTAGGTTGTCGAGAATCCGAAAAACATAACCTCAAAGTAACAAAAAGTGTGTTTAAATAATATTAATATTAATAATTGATAAATATCGATAAAAATCGGTATTTCCAACATCGGAAAATGAAAACCCAAATGAATTCGAGTTTTATCATTACAAACTGAATTTCAAGCCAATCGGATGAAAAATAATTTTTTGCAAGCAGAATTTTACGGAAATTTTCCTCGTGGGCGGATTTTTCAAAATCTGGAAAACACGTGTCGAACTATTTCGCGTACTAAGCTTACAAACCCAGTTTCAAGTCAATCGGATGAAAAAAAAATTTTTTTTTTATACTATTTGGGTCAATGGAAAAAGTGTAACGTCCGCAACGTAACGTCCGCAACAGCACAAAAATTAAGATATTTTAATAACGGGACCACTTATCATTCTTTTGAAAGCTGGGTTGAATTGGTCATATATTCTACTAAATTTTTTGTTATTAGACTTTTTTTTGTTTATTATGCAAAATTCGCTAAAAAATGTGGAAATGCACATAAGCCTCAAAGTCGACTTCCATTTTTTGTAACGTCCGCAACGGAACTTTAAACAAGCATAACTTTTTTTCAAAAACAGATAACCTATTATCTTAAATTAGGTTTGAAAGTACTCCCAAAGAACTGCATTTTGCACCAAAGGTATTTCAAATATACCAAAGTGGACGCCAGCTGTGTCAATTTTAAGAAGCAAATTTGCGTACAAATGTAACGTCCGCAACGCAGGATTAGCCCATATAAATTTTTGGTAAAAAAAAAAAAAAAGAGGGGGGGGAAGAAAAAAAAAAAGAAGATTTAAAACAACCAAAAAACATAAAAAAAGAGAGAGGAAAAAAAAAAAAATTTGTGGTAAAACTAAGTGTCGACTTGGCAGTAATTAACATGGTGGCTAGTGACTAGAAATGCAATGTAGTGTCAGTCAGTTGGCGGGAACAAAGCCCTGCGTACAACCTTTAAGAGTATTTTGTCTTACTTTTTGTTTAGAAGTCTTGTTAGAACTTGGGCTGAGTTCCGCTTGGGATCGCTCAATGTACTACTAAAACCATAATGACCTGACTTTTGACCATTTTGTGAAACCAATTAGTTACACAAGTAATATTAACTTTTTCCACAGAACCGGAAAGAATCTTTAGTCGGGTAAACTTTCTATTAACCATAAATTTAAGTGATTTTCAAACCAATGGCAGAAGACGCTGTCCATTTAAGGCAAACAATAGACGCGCATACATTAAGGATAGGTACACAGAAAGAGCCCCGAAGTCAGTCATGCCTACATGTGTGAATCGTTGCGTACAGAGAGAAAGTAAATTGGCTAAAGTCTTTCTTTCGTGTCACATCGGAGATCAACTCTGCTCTGATAAATCATTCTCTATGGAACAACCATGAATCGTTGGCTAACCAATTCAGGTACAAGTAAAGTAGAATACGGCAAAACACAAATGCTCATTTTAGCATTGCGTGTGTGTGTTTAGCTACGCGAGAAAGCTCTCATTTTTAACTTGTTTATTGTTGCAAAAGAGAGCAGTATAAGCCGTCCTCTGAAGTAAAGTATCTTGGACTACATGGTCTATTTTGAATGTTAAGAAATCGGAAGAGAAAATATTTCGCTATTGGTAGGAGATCGAATGGTCTAATAGAAACGACTTCTGGCAGCAGCTACAGTTTAGTGGATGAGTAGAAGAATGAGACAGATTTGGATCCTGTTTTTCTGTAACATCTTAAAGACACTTTTGAAATAGATGTCTCTTTTATATGGTTTGCTCAGTTTCACTTCATGCCTTACTCACTGTAGATGTCGCCTGCTCCTACACCCGATTGGTAAGATGTGTTTTGTCGCTACGCTTGGGCGGTGGTGGCGGTGGTCGCTTCTTGCGCATGGCAGCCGCTGCCGCCTCGTGGACTGCATTTGATGGCGGCGGTGGCAGTGGAGGCGTCATCTCTACAGGCGCCACAGCAGCTACACCAACACCAGCAGTTGGTGCTCCTGCTCCTCCTGCTTGTCCTGCACCATTCGTTTGGGCGTGCACATTCTCGTAGAGCGCATTGTGAGCATATTCGTAGTGCTCCTGCACCCAATGGCTGACATTGGCCGTTTCGCGATAATAATGCGATGAATTGGCACCTGAATTCAGATTATGGGCGGCCAGCAGATCCTCATTGTTGAAATCCCGAAAGCCGAGCACCTCATGCGGTGTGGTGGCCGGTTCCAGTTTGCATTTTTGGGCCACCTGCCACTTTTTGCGCATGACCCGTTGCAGATCTTTGAGAAAGTCGCGTGGGGGATTTGAAGAGGATTCCTGCAGACGTTTGGGTGAGGTCACTTCGCTGCTAATGCTGCCCAAACTGCTGCGAGAGAGGCGAGAGAGGTCGGTGCGTGGGGGCAGCATAGGACCGGGAGCATAAAGTTGAAAGTTGGAGCTGGGGGATGGGGCAGCAGCAGCACGCTGGGGCAGCTGAGGCTCGGGGGAGCACATTTTGCGGCGCAGTAAAACGGGTGAGTCGGCAAAGGAGACTTTTTTTTGGACAGGCGGTGGCGGTGGTGGAGTAGCCGCCGCCGCAGGACCCACATAGTCGGGTGGAGCCTTGTAGGGCGGAGCAGCTTTTACGGCTGGCTTAAAGGGCTTGGCTGGCACTGCAGGCGGTAGGGAACCATTGCTGTTGGGCAGCATGATGGCGGGAGCAGCAGGAGCAGCGGATTCCAGTGGCACAGCAAAGGCCAAGACCTCTTCAGGTGGCGGAGGCGGTGGCAAAGAGGCCAGCGACAATTGTGAGCCATACACATCCTGATCATCGCTAACCAAGGCCGTGGGCAGCGGTGGAGGCGGCAAGGGTAGAGAGTCCAGCGATAAAGTGGATGAACACATTAGCTCCGTTTCAGTCAGTCCGGGGGGAGGCTTGGAGCATATGCTGGGCGTGGGTGTGGGCGTGGAATTGCTACTCGAGGAGGTGGAAGAGGCACTGCCTTCCACTTTAACCACATTAGCCACACCCACCACACTGTTAACCACCGCTGGGGGCGGACGTCGCTTGAGGGTGCCACTGCCATTGCTCTCCTGGGACTTGCGGCGACTGTGACGACGTGTTAGAGTGCCACTACGTTCAGGTGAGCTGGCCAATTCATTACCCGCACTCTCACAAATGGTAATCTCACCCACCTCCTTCAGCTGACGCGTCATGGTGGTCAATGGGAGATTGGGTTTCATTGAGGGCTTCCGTTTAATGGTTCCCGTGGTAAACTCCGAGTCAAAGCCATTATTATCATCCGACAGACAGCCACTGGAGCTGGAACTGGAGGCACGCGAAGTGCGTCCACTGGTGGAGTTGGACAGGCTGCTGCCGCATTGAGAAGGAACCGCCGAGGAAATGCTACTAATTGACTCACTGCGCATGGAGGCAGCAAAACTCGCCTGCGATACACCATCTCCCATGCACAGATCCTCCATTAGTAGCTTATGATTGTGCCACAACTGTTTGCCATATTTACAGATGCGTATGGCCGTCAGCCAGCGTTCCAAGGTGGCTCCATCCTCCGCGCAAAGCATTTTCAATGAACGACACGTCTTGCTTAAGGATGAGTCCATGGCAGATTTGAAGCCAAATGTATAATCTGTGGGGGATTTCCATTTCTTGCGCCAACCCAATCCTAGGTAAACATTATGGCCACTGAATAGGGTCAGGCAGGACAAGTCTCGGGTGTTCTTGGTCTTCTCCTTGGGGAAGTAATAGAGACCCGATGGACGTAAGACGAAATGGTAACGTTTCCAACCCTTTTTGGGATCTGCCTTCATATAGAGAGGTCCATCCAGCTGCAGCTGTTGGGCATGTGTCTCAAAGAACTCGTCGAGTAGCATGTGACGCGTCTGTTCGTCATGCTGACAGCCGGGGGCCATTTGTGGGCCCGGTAAATACAGTTCGGGTCGGGTGAACAAAGCCACCTTGTCCTGACGCTGTTGAAAGAGCACACGGTTGCCCGCATCAGAGTTCCAGGTCATTAGGTTATCCACCAGCAGTTCATGATCCTCAAAGAGTCGCTCTGAAATAACCCAAGATAGGGATTAGGTTAATTAATAGTTTAGAGGAGGGATTCACCTACCCATTTGCATATCCCCCAAATGTTCCACCAAAGCCCAATGTGGTTGCATTTGCACATGGTTCTTGTCCGCCAGCAAACGTGTCACATGACCACAAACCATACGCTCATCCACCAATAGAGACTTGGAGGCCCCATCCGCTGTAAAAGCCTTGACAAAGAGTCGTCTGATGGAGGCACTCTCCAGTTTGTGCAAGGCCAATTGTATTTTGGCCGCCTTGGAGATGCTGTTGGTGGCAGAACTGTCCATTTGTTGTTGTAACTTTTGCGCCGCCGCCTGCTGTTGACAGGAGGTATTCGAAGAGGCTGAGGACTCGCTGGACAATAAAGAAACCGTGTCACTAAATGCCGAATCATTATCCGGAGATTCAGTGCGAGGCTCTCTTGGGGTCACCACTCCCATGGTAATGCCCATGGTCAGTCCTTGTGTGGGCTGGGAAATGGTTTGGGCCATACCCAAGCTGCTGGCATGTCCATTCTCTGATATGCCAGATGAGGAGCAGGTGCTGACATCATTTGAAATGCTGCTGTTGGTGCGTGAGTGGCTACGTGAGGAGGCAGCTGATGATACCCCTACTATGGGCTGGGGTGCAGCTGCCGCTGCCGCTGCTGCTGCCGCCGCCACACCTGGCAGAAAGAGCGCCTCACCATAACTTATTTGTGCCTCCAGCAAACTCAATTCGCCCAATATCTGATCCAGCTCCGATTCCTGTGTATCCTCTAGATTCGCCATGGAAATGCGATAAGTATGAGACTTGGCCTCCTTTTGAGGCGTCGTTGTGGTACTGTGCTTGCGCAATTTGACGGCGCCAGCGCCGCTAGGACAATCACCAGCCAAACCGACGACTCCAACAACCCCCTCCTCCTCCTCCTGCTGCTGCTGCTGCTGTTGTTTCCCCTCCGCTGGCACCAGCGCCAACCAAGATTCCGGCTAGCTTTATCTATAAATAAAGAGAGAGGAAGAGAAACAATCAGTAGGAAGCACTTGGAGGTTACTTTTAGCTGGCTTATCTTTAAGCTCAACAACAAGAATGTCAAGTACAAAACAGCTATGAAATATATCCACACTTTACTCAAGGGATCAAGTCTAAGACCTTGCTTGGATTAAGAAATCCCACGCAAGATTCTTAAAAGATTTTGAAATCATGTTGATTCCACCTTCCATTCTTTGAACTAAACCCATAAATACTTGAATAGACACCACTATATATTTCATTCAATTTTCCTTATAGTTCATCAGGCTATTGGGTTAGTTTTTATACTCCAGAGAGGTGAATCCTCCCTCTTGGTTTATTCTATGGGCAGCAAAAGCTAACAAAAGGGCTCTAAAATAACAATCATTTGTTTGTGCTGTAATTTTCATTTAAAAATTTGTTGCGTCGCAGAGTCGCGGTGCTTGAATGCTGTTTTGAAAGGAAATACAGGTGGGGTCATTGGGTACCCATTGTTGGTACGGGCAGATTAAGCTTAAGTAGAGCTTGGTAGTCCTCGAGAGGTTGAAATACACCCTTAAGAGTTTTGATAGAAAAATGGGTTAGTTGAAGCTGGGAACCACATTAGTCTCCCAGATGGTCAGAAGGCATTTTCACCGGTTAGTAGCAAGTATTTCGGTTTTTTTGTGAAGCTTTTAAACTAAAGGAGCTTCCGTAGAGGTGAAAGTCATTGCTAGATTTAATTTTTTGTGTACTGTATTCAGTGTTGTTCTTAATCTTCTTTCCTTTTATTATGCGCTCGTCTTCTGTATTTTTCTTCAGTCTTTCCTTGCGTATTTCTTTTCGTTTGCCTTCTTAAGTATTCTTCTTCAGTCTTCTTATTCAGTCTTCTTCTTCAGTCTTCTTCTTCAGTCTTCTTCTTCAGTCTTCTTCTTCAGTCTTCTTCTTCAGTCTTCTTCTTCAGTCTTCTTCTTCAGTCTTTTTCTTCAGTCTTTTTCTTCAGCCTTCTTCTTCAGTCTTCTTCTTCAGTCTTCTTCTTCAGTCGTCTTCTTCAGTCTTCTTCTTCAGTCTTCCTCTTCAGTCTTCTTCTTCAGTCTTTTTCTTCAGTCTACTTCTTCAGTTTTCTTCTTCAGTCTTCTTCTTCAGTCTTCTTCTTCAGTCTTCTTCTTCAGTCTACTTCTTCAGTCTTCTTCTTCAGTCTTCTTCTTCAGTCTTCTTCTTCAGTCTTCTTCTTCAGTCTTTTTCTTCAGTCTACTTCTTCAGTTTTCTTCTTCAGTCTTCTTCTTCAGTCTTCTTCTTCAGTCTTCTTCTTCAGTCTTCTTCTTCAGTCTACTTCTTCAGTCTTCTTCTTCAGTCTTCTTCTTCAGTCTTCTTCTTCAGTCTTCTTCTTCAGTCTTCTTCTTCAGTCTTCTTCTTCAGTCTTCTTCTTCAGTCTTCTTCTTCAGTCTTCTTCTTCAGTCTACTTCTTCAGTCTTCTTCTTCAGTCTTCTTCTTCAGTCTTCTTCTTCAGTCTTCTTCTTCAGTCTATCTTAGTCTTCTTATTAGTCTTTTTCAGTCTTTAGTCTTCTCTAGTCTTCTAGTCTTTTTCTTCAGTCTACTTCTTCAGTTTTCTTCTTCAGTCACTTCTTCAGTCTTCTTCTTCAGTCTTCTTCTTCAGTCTTCTTCTTCAGTCTTCTTCTTCAGTCTTCTTCTTCAGTCTTCTTCTTCAGTCTACTTCTTCAGTCTTCTTATTCAGTCTTTTTCTTCAGTCTTCTTCTTCAGTCTTCTTCTTCAGTCTTCTTCTTCAGTCTTCTTCTTCAGTCTTCTTCTTCAGTCTTCTTCTTCAGTCTTCTTCTTCAGTCTTCTTCTTCAGTCTTTTTCTTCAGTCTACTTCTTCAGTTTTCTTCTTCAGTCTTCTTCTTCAGTCTACTTCTTCAGTCTACTTCTTCAGTCTTCTTCTTCAGTCTTCTTCTTCAGTCTTCTTCTTCAGTCTTCTTCTTCAGTCTACTTCTTCAGTCTTCTTCAGTCTTCTTCTTCAGTCTTCTTCTTCAGTCTTCTTCTTCGGTCTTCTTTTTCAGTCTACTTCTTCAGACTTTTTATTCAGTCTTCTTCTTTAGTCTACTTCTTTAATTTAGTTTTTCCACGGTCTTTTTGAGCGTTCATCTTCTGTCTTCCATTTTCTCGTTCGGCCTTCTTCATCTGCCTACTTTTTTTGTATTGCTGTTCTGTGATTCTGTATTCCGCTTCTTTCTTTCTTTTCCTTCATTCTTATTTTTGGGCCTTCTTCTATAGTCTTCTTCTTTATTGTTCTTCGTTAGCGTTCTTCTTCATCTTCTTCTTCTTTGTCTTCTCTTTCTGTCTGTGTGTTTGTACTCCCGGTCCGTATTCGTCTTTCATCTTCTTCTTTCGTATTTTTCATTTGTCTCTTTCTTTAGTTCTTTTCTTCAGTCTTCTTTTTTAGTTTTTTTCTTTAGCTTTCATCTTCTTCATCTTTTTTTCTCCTTTTCTGTATTCCTTTTCTGTCTTTTTCTTTTCTTTCTTTCTTCAGTCTTTTTCTTCAGCTTACTTCGTGTTCTTCCTTTTTATATTCTGATTTCTTTTGTGTTCCTGTTTTGAATTTCTGTATCCCCCTTTTGTCTTTTTCTGTTGTCTCTTTCTTCAGATTTTTGGTTCAGTCTTTCTTCGGTCTTCTTTTTCTGTCTCCATCTTTTGTAGTACTTTTCTGTATTACTCTTCTGTCTTCATCTTGTGCCTTCTTCTTCTTCTATACTTTTCTTTTATCTCTTTCTATGGGTTTTTTCAGTATTTTTCTTTAGACTTATTCTAAAGCCGTCTTTATGAGAGTTCTTTTGGATATCTCTTCTTTTTCGTCTTTTTCCGTCTTCCGTTTTCTTCTTTGGTCTTTTTCTTCTGTCTTCTATCTTCTTATTTTTATTCTTTCTTCCTTTCAATGAATTCTTCTCTCTCTTTATGGTTATTATTTTTGCTTCATGCTCTGCTTTTAAAGCTTCTTTCCATATTTATACTTCAGGTCTTGTTTTTCCTCTTTATTTCTTGATTTTCTTACACCAATTCCTTAGTCCTCTCCCACTTCCTAAGTTTTCTTCTCATCTTCATTCGTTTTCTCCCCTCATGAGTGTTTGTTCTTATATCGTCTCATTTTCATGACAAGAAAGAATGAATGAACGCATAAGATTCGGGTAGGTTACTATACCAAAAATCGAATTCGATTCGGTTTTCCCTATCTAATTGTCGGTCATGGAGTTCCAGGACATTTGCTTCCCTAAGACATGCCTAAATTCACTCATAAATTCACTCATGTAGGAAGACTTGAATCAGCAATTCCCTTTCATTTTTTCATCCCGTCCAGGGGGTTAGGTTATATAAGCGATCAGTTTGTGTTCGTGTTTCCAATACTCAATGTTTAACCCAGCCCAGCTGTTGTCTTGGTGGCTCCAGCTCAAGCCATTCCGAGCATTAGGCATGATTCAATAATAAGCCCATAATCTTCAATCAGCTCATTCGCTTGGTACGTGCCGACAACGTGCGCTCCATTGATGATTAAAGCGATTGGCAACTGTCGATTGGAGCAGCAGCTGGCTTACGATCCCCGTCCGTCGTCCGTCGTCCGTCGTCCGCCCTTTGCCCTTCTCTAAAGCCCAGCTCCAAACACGTTACACATTTCCGTTTCATTGGGGCGGAGGGGAAACGATTGCTGGCTAATGCCAACATGTGCCGCAGTTATGCATGCCAATCAAAGCTGAGCCGATGGAGGAGCATGAGCAGGCAGGCCCCTCCAGCAGCAGCAGCCGTCTCCGTCTCCGCCGCTGTCATTGCTGATAGTTGAGCGCTTTTTATCGCCCATGTTGTTGCAGTTTGGAGAGAGCTCTCTGGCAAGTGTTAAGTAATTTTCCAACACATAAGTCACGTACTAACGACAAAAACTACGATGACTGGGCAATTGGCCAAGAACCAGACGCAGAGAGACAGAGAGAGATGGGGAGGGGCAGGGGCAGGGAAGAGCGGAATGCAGCCAGAGATGAGTTGAAATGTAAATATGGCAGAACACACACATTTTTCGTGGAAATTGTGTCACTAAGTAATCACTCCAAGTGAATGCATGTGATTCTGCTTAATGTTATCCATTCAGCCGTTCATCTGCTGGTCCTTCATTTGCTTTTCCTTGCACTTTCAAATTGTTTGCTCCCGGTTTAAAGGTTTGACATACATACATATATGGGAAAACTTTCCTTTATCTCCCACAGTTTCTTCATTTTAGACATACAAAACATTATTTATTGAAGTGCGGAATGACGAAGGGACAATGGTCAAGTTATGAGCAAAGCAGCTATGCTTTTACTGTTACTGCTGGTACAGAGGATGTTACAGACGGGCTTGACCAACTTGCTCACTTCTTTTTAAACTCTGTACCGAAGGTACATAGAGTATATTAAGTAAAGAAGTAAAACCCTCTGAGTTCTTCTGTCTTGCTCTTATTCAGCCCTTTCTTCTACCTTCTTTTGTGGTTTCTTGTTCTTCTGCCTTCTTCATCTGTCTTATCTTCTGTCTTCTTTCTCTACTTTTGTCTTCAACTTCCTGTTCTTCTACCTTCTCTTGCCTCCTTCTTATTCTGTCATCTTCTTCTAACTATTTTTTCTTTACTTTCTGTCTTCTTCTTCAGAAATTTTCTTCTAGCTTCTCTTCTGTCTTCTTATTCTAACTTCTCTTCTGGCTTCTTGTGCTTCTGACTTCTTCATCTGCCGTATCTTCTGTCTTCTCTCTCTACTTTTGTGTTCAACTTTGTCTTCTTCTGTCTTCTCTTGTCTCTTTCTTATTCTGTCATCTTCTTCTGCCTTTTTCCCCTTAGTTATTCTTCTTTACCTTCTGACTTCTTCTTTTATCTTCTTCCTTTATCTTTTTCTTTTCTCTTCTCCTGTCTTCTTCTTCTCCAGTGTTCCTCTTCTTCTGTTTTCTTTTATGTTTTTTTTCTTCTTCTTTTTCCTTCTTCTGTTTTCTTTTATGTTCTTTTTTCTTCTTCTCCGTCTGTCTTCTTCTTTTTTCTTCTTCTTATGTCTTCTTCCTCTTTATTCTCTTTTCTAAATCTTCTTCTATACTTCTTTTTTGGCCGCAGTTTTTTCTAATTTTTTTTTAATTCTCATTTGTCTTTATTCTCTCAAATCTTTTAGCTCCGACTGCTTCAGTTATTTATTTTCCTGTTTTCTCTATGCTTCTTTACTTCGTTCTCTTAAATTCCTAGGACAATTTTCTTAATTCTCTTTACAATTGTGCTCGATATAATCTAATAATCCTTTTTGGGAGGTAAAGGTAAGAAGCTAGAGGTAGAGGAAGGTCGTCCGAATTCAATAATAATAAAATAGTTATAAAAATAATGATTCTCACTTCAAAATGAAGAGCTCTCAGAGCACACTCGTAATAAAGATCCATCTGTGGTGGCTGGCCAACTGGTTGGATTGAAGTTGGAATTGCTTTTTTAACGGGTTTCGTTGTCAACGCTTGACTGAATGAGTCATTCACGTTGTTTTGGCTTTTAGGACAAGTAATAATTGGTACTTGGTCTTTCTCTCTCTTTCACTCTGTGCAACGCACCACGAAGGGCACAACTGATTAGAGCCAGTGAAAAGGAAGACGAACGGAGGGCAGGAAGGTTAAATGAGGCCATGGCATAATAATGGAAAACGGCATCATTGCCGCTTGGTTGCTTTCGTCGCATGCGTTGATTTATGGATTCAAGTGCGGAGATGCCATGGCTACCACACACTAAACCTCCATTTGTCCAAAGTTCAATGACAGTTATAACAACAACAACAACAACAATTCTAATTGAGTTGCATTGACAAACAACCAACTAAAAACCAAGCCAAGCCACACACAGAGAGTGTTCCACAGCATTTGCTGTGTTTACATATTTGCATAGGTCTGTCGTTGTCCCCCTTTCCACACGGTGGACCAACGTTGTCCACTCATCACCCGGCCGGCGGCTCACAACCAAGTGCCAACAACACAATGAGAATGCTGTTCTACACGTTTGCTAAATGCACTTGGGGAGATTTAAATAGTTGCCCTATAAAGTACATAAACATACACAAATGGACAAGTCGTTAATGGTTATATATGGCCCAGAGAGGCAGAGAGAGAGAAACGGATGACAAAAAACTTGTAGACAGAAAGCAAAAGATTTAAGCTACATAAGGTGTGTTCCACAGAAATTTTACACCCACTTTGCGGTCAAAATTTTCAAATTTTCTTTCTTAGTGCGCACTAACAGCATAACTTATCAAAGGACTATGCCAAATCTTAGTCTGTGGGTTGATAATATGTCAGTCAGTCAACTTTCTCGTTGTGGTTCACCTTCAAAACGAAACTCGTTCAATGTTGTTGCCAAGCGCAACTAATTATAGGCTTAGCTAAATTAATTCTCAGTTATTGCATCTAGTCCATTCTCTTATCTAACAATTAAGCCAAATAATCAACATGACCTACTCAACTCTTGGCCAACAGTTGTTGCATGTTCTAGGTTCATTTGCGGTAATTACGGCAACTACTTTTACTTTATATAATAAAAAAAATAATAATAATTATAATTATCATTCCGCAATTAACTAAAAGCACCAACAAAATCCCATCATCCATGACGTCAGGCACACACACACACATATTTATATTTTCATGTTTGTGGACATTTACAGCAACTTCCGGAGACGATTAATAAAAATAAAACAAAAAACAACAACACCCTCCTTCAAAATTAATACATCAAATTTAACTTAAACAGCACGCCATGGCCTTATAAAGTGGTTCAAACACAAAAAAAAACAAAGCTTTTGCGCAAATTAAATATTCAAATACCTCACATTTTGGCTGACCATTTTTGTTGTTGTTGTTGTTGCTTACTGTGGGGTTCGTTAAGCAGCCTAATTGCTGGGGAGTTTTTGAGAAGTACCCCCTTAACATTGCCAGACGAGTTGAAGGACAGGCCAAATGGTCATAACCACGAGTAAAGCAGCAAGAGAAGAGAACGAGAGGAAAGTGACAGCAGACGGAAACTCTATTTAAGAAAGTTTTTATGTACCAAAATAATAATAATGTCCCAACACCATAAACAAATCCATTCGGAAGCACACTTTAGCATATGGACAAAATATTATGCAAATGGTGTGTGAACATATGAATTTGCCTGACGAATTGGTTTAGATTTTCTGGGCGGTTTCAATTTGAAGTCTTTATAATCAGGGATTTAGGTTAGGTTCTAATGGCTGAAAACGACAAGTCGTCAATCTCCCACGTTACTGAACCATTGTGTGGACATCTTTCTTGCCCGGATCTCTTCGAGAGGTTGAGTACACACATGCCCAAAATTATACGACACCCCTAAAATCCAAAACATTTATATGGTGATCACTTGAGAAAGGCTGGGTCTCTCTGCTCTTGTGAATAGATGCATTATCTTGCACAAAAACAAGATCTCTTTCCAGTGGCGTACCGTGTAGTTATGCCGCCCGGGGCGGAAGTCGACTTTGCCGCCCCCCTTCCCCCTTGAATAGTCCTAAATTTTAACCTTTTTTCTATAATTACAATTAAGTTTTTCTAATTCTTTCCATCAAAAACTTCTCTGTAACAAAAAGGGACGTACGCTGGATATTGATTAGGAATGACGAAGGCCTTAATTGTGAGGGAGTATTATTTTGGAAAAGTTGCTATCATTATTGGAAAAAATTCTTGGGGATGTATAATAAAGGCGCAAAATCCGCGGAAACGTATTTTACATATCTTCTTAACCAAAATTTAAATACAAATTAACTTCGATGGGCCGAAAAAAATTGTTTTGAGGTCGAACATGGTTTTCTAGTTTGATGGCAAATATAAGCTCCAAAAATTCGGAAAATATCGCGAAATGGATGGACGCGAACTATGATGAATTAATGTGAAAATATTTATTCTTGTTTGATAATTATTCTTTTATAATTAACACTATACATTGTTTTTTTTTAGTCCATGTAACAAACTATTAAAGAACTCATTCTGTATTGATTACAAAGTATATTTGAAAACAACTTTCTGATTTTGCTCATTGGAATGAAATTTTTGGACTTTAATATGGAAATTGTGGTTATTTTTTTGATAAAAACAATTTTTTTTTTAATTATTGTTCAGTTGACACAACTTTTTTTCATAAGAACTTTTCAAGGCATACTACAAATCTGCACCCTCCTGCATACTCCCTTGAGAACATAATCAATATAGCAGCATGTTTGACTCTGTCTATGGTAGACCTCTGCTCTTTAATCCCTTTATACTGATTCGTAAGCTTTCAAAAATGCATTCAATGAATATTTATTTTATTACTAGATCTTGAAGTGCAGAATCTTGCAACGTTCTCCATATTGAAATGACAGCAAAGTCTAAATTACTTTCAGAAATACCACTATTTCTTAATTTAAGAGAATAATCAATATACATTTTGTAATTATTTACCGCCCCTGAAATTTGCTGCCCCTAAAATTTGCCGCTCCAAAAACTTCCCGCCCCTGAAACTCACAGCCCTCAAAAATTGCCGTCCCTAAAAATTTGCCGCCCGGGGCGGGCCGCCCCCTCCGCCCCCCCCCTCGGAACGCCACTGTCTCTTTCCATACTGTTTTCCAGAAATGGCAGAAAACTATCCTCCAATACTTTTTTGTATTCTCCACTGTTCATTCTGGAGCTTGTGAAGCACGGATCAAGCGGTTCAGACGCATGAAAGGCTCCCCAAACCATTGCGAATACGCCTCCGAAATTGCGTTAGGAAAACTTAAGGGGGTTCTACCGCAAATCTCTCCAATAGTGCCGAAACCCATCTGGGACGTCAAGATCACAATTTTTTTTTTCATCAAAAAAAAATTATCTTATTGGAAAATATTAAACCAAGCTGTTTGAACAAAATTAAGTTAAAATTTTATACCGACACCCACTTTCTCTCCAAGTTTTTTTCCACAAATTGAAGTCGTGCTGTGTTGTGGTGCGATTTTAAGAATGCACTTCGATGATTGCAGCGTCCGCCAAACAGTCATCCGTGACACAGCGTTAGTGCAACATACGGCAAGTGTAGAGCACGAAGCAAACGAGTTGCTAGCTTTAAGTGTTATGCGACGTTTTTCGCGGTCAGACAACTTGAGTTTTGTTCCAGAGCTAAGCTTCACACCATATTCATCCGGATTGCTCAAAAATTTGGTGATAACACAACGTGTTCGACCGATTTTTCGCGAAGCCAACATCGTTGTAAGCTCTAATCCTTTCCTTTTCCTCCTCTGATTACAAATGCCCAATCGACATTTTATTACAAATTCATTAATTTCTTAGCAGAAATAAAACAAAAATTAATTGAAACTTAGTATTTCTCTCCAGCCGCAATATTGGAAATAATTTTGATACACTTGCAGACATGACAAAAATCGAACTTTATTGCTTTTCTTACCGCTACTTGAAAACGCCAAATGCAATCAGAGGTAAAATTTTTAAGACTTTAAGTAGAATTCATTAAGCTTTCATTCTGCATACTTGATTTCGTTGTATTATGCTTTCCCATTCTTCTACGAGGGTCGAAACTAAAATTTTCGGGGTGTCGCATAATTTTGGGCAGGAGTGTAAGAGAGTTTGACCAAGTCTTCTTCTACTTAAAAGAGAAGTATTGTAACGTTTTCTCTTTTTCTTTATAACTACAATTTCTGCAGAAGTCATGATAAGTGAAGCCTAGGCGAGCAGCGTGTCTGCCAAGAGTATAGTGTCCCATGAGGGTTTCCACCAGAAGCGATTTAGGTTCCCTTCAGAGACGTAAAAGTGTGTTAGTGTCAATAACAAAATACAGATTATGAATTACGAATAGTTAAGGGTGTAGCCAGGGGGCACCTCTCCGGCACAAATCGTATTGGAAGAGAGATGTGGATAAGGATCCCTCAAGTTTTCAGTTGCCTTCTTTGAGGACAGGGAGAAATATGAAAAGATTTGCCTCCGCTATGAGTATTCTGATATTGCGAAGACAGATTCTAAAATCTAATGTACTTCACACAGAATGGCATCAATAGACACGTTAAAATCACGGCACGGAGCCTGGCTGGTGGCTCCCGACTAGCGCCCCCTAGCAGACCAGAGTCTTCCAGATAGCCATTTGAAAAGCAAACAGTTGGACATGACAATTCCGGTTGATATAGACCTCCTAATCGAGACTCAATTTAAAACTCAGCAAGCCCCAGGCTTGGTTCAGAGGGTAAGGACTGGGGCCGTTATGACGAGGGACGTCATCATGCCTCTTTCGGGACGTACCTTCCCACAACAGTTCGAGACAAATCTTCAATATGGACGCCAACTGTTTTATTTGCTGGAACAGCACTTGGTGGGTGCCAAACGAAACATCCTCTCCAGCCGCAATACGAAGCTGGTGTTGTGCAATAAAAAAACAATGAAAATATGGTTGCTTCTGCTGGAGACTCTCAACTGCATCAAAATTATATTTACTCCCTTCATTTCAAACCTTTTTTTGCTTCTGAGCGTCAAAATAAATAAATTTAATTACTTTGGGCGCCCAAAAAAGGCTCGAATAAGCTGCTAATACCATCCACAGATTCAGAGTTCGACGTTCGAGTTCGATGTTCGTGTACACACCGTAAAACGTCTGACGTCAAACCTTTTAAGTGTGATTTTACAACGTTTTTTTTATATGGAGTTTTTCGTTTGCGAGCGCTTTTTTGAGTACTCCGTACTGTGCTCAGAGATAGCCCTAGCACTTACATTCTGTAAGTGTTTTATCATTGGTGGTATGTAAGTCAAATGCTTTAAGGGCGGCTTGACTATCTGAATATATAAAATTGTTTCCTTTGCTGACCTCGAGTGTGCTAAAAGTTGAAATATAAGTTTGGGAGAGAATACGCACTCCTCAAGCTGGAGGAGGTCACCGGCACTTACTCCCATTTCCCATTGGACCCACCCAATTGAGGCTGCTACATTCCACGAACTGGACCTGGATCGCTAACTCAACATCTACTTTCCTTTTAACCAGGGAATTAAACCGGAACCGTATACCAAAAAGATCCGATTAAACCTCAGAACCGGAATCGAATCCAGAAACGATATTTAAAATTATTAAAATTATAATAAAACTTTTAGAACCGAAAAAAGCAAAAACAATTTAAGCATTGTATCGGTACAGTTTCGTATCAGGGCTATATTTTTTAATTTTCCATAGCTGCCTTCAATTTTGTCATTGCTATATTGAGAGCTGCTACCTGCGCCAAGGGTTTAGAGCGTGAGAGTGGAATATTTGGCGCTCTCTCATTAAAGTTCTGCTTTTGCATGTTCGCTTTCTACTAAGTCTTAACCTTCAAACGCTTTTGTTTGCAAAACAAAAGAGCTCAATAGTAAAGTAGTAAGGTTTAATTTCGTGTTTATGCTGCAAAACTGCAACGAGCAATGAGTTAGTTTAAGAATTGCAAGTTAATGTTAACAAATACTTCAAATGCCAAGGCCAAAATCGAATGTGTATCGATTGAATTTTGCCTTTGAAATTGAAGACAATTTAGGCAATTACCTAATGCTGAGCTTGATGCTTACGAATTTACTTTACGAAATATTAACCTGTACAGGGTGGTCCATCTATTCATAATTTGACTTTAAAAACGTGAAATGTCATTCGTGAATTGTGAATGAAGACACATACATGTGTATAGCTTGCTTACCCACTTTGCTGTGATTTAAGTTTTAAAATGTCTGTTAATCTTATTGGTCCATACAAATACAAATCAAGGTATCGATACGTTACCAAATACCGAAATAAAATATAATCAAAACAGAACCTTTGATTCGTTTTAATTTCCTGGTTTACCAACATTTCCACAAACTTAATATCCTTTTTCGTTATTTTACCAATGATTCAGAGTGATCTCAATTCATGAGCCTTGTCAACACACAACCAAAAGAAAAACTTTGATTAATTCCCTAAAACAGATGCGCATAACCTTTAAAAATAAAAAAGAAAAGGCAACTCATTAAATCCACACGCGACGACCGACCACAAAGAACCCTTAACAAAAACATCTGTCGAGAACCAACCAGTAAAAGGGAAAAGACGAAAAGAAATCTGCAACGCAATCTTCAAGATTCAAAAAACCCTTTTCAAGGGCTGTGTGTCCCTTGGCGCGTGCAACGAGGCAAACGACGCGTGTCCACAAAGCAGAGAAACAGGCGGAGGCCAGGCCAGGCAGGCCATAAATCGGGTAGTCGAGGTTTTTATTTAGGGTTAAAAAATGCATAAAAGGAGCTACATTTTTGCACCTGCTGCTGCTGTTGCTGCTGCCTGGTCCCAATGTACACAATGAAGCCCAAAAATGGATAATGACGTGCATGTACTTCTCCTTCTACTGACTCACTCCACTGATTATGAGATCGAGATAAGCAGCGTTGTCGTCGTCATGGAACAGATGCGTTTCAAGTACTTGGTAGTTTTTGGCTTGGGTCTAGGGTCGGGGGTTGAATGCGTATGCCATATACTCTTACCCTTACCCTTACCCATTGTAGGTGTGGCTCCTTTTTCAGACAAGTAATTTGAGACGCACTACGCACTCTCTATGTATGTACAAATGGGGGTTGCGCTCTCAAAGATCTTTTCTATTCTTCATCATCATCAATCACTTGTTGATACAAAAAGTGCGGTAGTCGGGGGAGGGTTCGAAGACCTCACATCCAAACTGCCTGCGGCCTGTGCAACTTATAAATCATGAACAGCATTTGATTATATATTCCATTTCTCCCTTTTTTTTGACAAATTTTTATTGCAGCTCAATTAAATTACGAAAAGAGGGAGCAGCAGAGCAGGCACAAGAGATTATGATGGGATCTGTCTGTCTCCCAAGGGGGAAATAGTTTAATCAGTCTGAAGAACTTAAACTTTTGAGTTGAACAGGAAGTGAATTTTAAGAATTTGGCAATTTCAAAGTGTTCTTAAGGTTTTTTTTCCTATAGATAAGGTAAGCATTTTTGTACTCTTTTATGTTGATATGCCTCAGTCTACCCAAAAATGTTTCAAAGATTACAGATGTTATAAACGAAAACCTTAGGTTCGATAAGTTAGGGAACCGGTCTTTGAACCGAATCTTATACTTTAAGATGGGTTCGAGTCTCCGTACCAAAACTTCTACTTAATCTTAGAGGTTTGAAATCTTGATGTTTATTCTAGTGAGGCTCATTTCCTATACTCTCGTGGGAGTAGAGAAAGAAAGCTTTAACAGCGCTCTTTGTATTTGCCGCAATTAAACGGCGTTTACCGTTGCTTCTTCTTGAAATGCAAAAGAGAGCGAGAGCAATTAAAAGTTATACTTGCTTATTGATCACAAATGTGTGCGCTGTAAGCGTTAGTCTGCCACTCGAGGACGAACATCAAAGACACACAGCCAGTTAGTACGCAACAAAAAAAAAACTAGTTATCTTAACACGATTTTTAATCTTGCAACCAGGATTAAAACCGAAAGAATCTGGCTACGGTTACTTTTTAGGCACATTGCGTTTTTGCCCGATTACGATTACATTACGGTTGTGGGATTTGGGTTACGGTACATGTTACGGTTGTTAACTTTATTGGTATAAAATATCACTTTGACAGTGCTTTCTATGATCCTACATTGGTCGACATTTATTTATGTATTAAAATAAAACAATTTCCCAAAATTATTCTTTTTGATCGAGACAAAGCGCACTAAAGAATTGTTAGGCTAACACCAGTGATTACAAGAAAAAATTGTTCATTCCTCTCTTCAAACCACTGTCAAGATCACAGCCGAACTTCTCAAGTTATCGGCGCCAAGCTCTAACACTTAACCCTAGGAGGTTCAACCAGGTCTGTGCAGACCTTTTTCATATAAAAGTGTGTATAACTCTTTTGTTTTGGATGTTAGAGACAAATCCGTCAATGACTTCCTAGAAGAGGGTATTGAAAACGATTCTGTGTTTTTATTCGGATTTAAACAAACTTTCAACAAAAAAAAGTCACAAACGGCACAAGCAGATCTGTGCAGACCTATGTGAAATAATGAATGGTGTGGCATGCGATTGAAACTCAGACTGTCGTGGTTGTGATCAGAATGTGTATGTAGAACGTACAAATTGATGATGATGTGTTGGATGTGGTGAATCGCACTAGAATATCGCAAAATTTATGGGAAGAAGAGAGGAACCAAATGGGAGAAAGGTTAGCCGAATGGTTTGCCAGTACTGATGAAGAGATTATGTGCCCCCTTTAGAAAGCCGAGAATCCATATGACGATGATGACAGTTTTAGAGATTTCTAAACATGTTTTGCAATAACCTAACCCTTTCTAAAAAGAATACGTTGTTAGCTTCTATGTAGAAATATGTTGTAATTGTTCACCGTGTCTTTTTTCCAGCATTTATCACATTTATCTGCCTATGTATTTCCATGCAAATCCCATATAGGTCTGCGCAGACCTGGTTGTGCCATTTAGCGCCAAAAAATCCCTGAACCTCCTAGGGTTAAGGCTTTCTATTTCACTCACTTTCAGAGAAAGGATCAAATTTATACATGCTCATCCGAATAAATTGTCAGTGTAATAACAAATGTAAGGAAATGTGGGAACGGTAAAGATTTTGGTTAGCTGCTTTGTCACTTTATCCATCGCTCTGTGACCATTAGCAAAACAAACCACCAATTTGCCATGTCCATGGAGCCTCAGAACAGGTACACAAAATTTACAGCCACATCCTGGAGAGTATATTGTGTTCTTAAAGATAATCAAGCTAAGGGACGAGTACTAGCACTCGAATGGACTTGGGTGTTCTCAAACCCATACAAGTAAATGACAATAAACAGACACATTTTAACATTTTGGTGCTGTCATTTCTTCCTTGCGGGCAGTCAAAGAAAAAATCTTGAGTCTAAGACATTTCCGTTCTTATAATGATGGCACAAGCCTTTCTGGCTTTCAAAGCTAACAATACTTTATGAACGACTTTAGTGCTTGGAAGTCCCTTCGGAACGCTTTTCGGATGTAATGGACGGGGTGGATGGGCGCTGTTGTAATGCAGATACTGTACGCCGTAATGTACTTTGGAGTTAAAATTATATAGACTGGTTATAAGATTAAAGTACTGTGAAGCGAAAGAATGTGCATACTGTACTGCTCTGAAGAGAGCGCTAAAACGTGACTGGGTCCCTCTCTAACACACAATGAAGTATGACTTCGACAAGTAAGTTCGTGCCGCCGAGGCTTTCGGTGGGGAACTCTGTAAAGGGTCGGAAATGTTTCCTTCTCCTTATTACATACATTTGCTCAGCTTCATGATCTCCTTTTACCCATTTTCAATGGGTACAGGGAAATAAAAACAAAGGCAACACAGAGAGGTTTAGCCTAATACGAACTTTGTCAGTTACCTGGGAGACTTGCTTGGTCTGACCACATTAAGCTAGCTGTGGGTTACAAATAAGACACAAATAGGACAAATAATCATGCTTCACTGTGTGCTAGAGAGAGAAAGAGAGAGACTCACAGTCACATTTTCGAGGTCTTTTCTTGGGTAACACTGCTTCACTGTGTGTTAGAGAGAAAGAGAGAGACATGGTCACATTTACGCGCTCTCTATTTTAGTAACCCTGGTGTAGATCAGGGTTACCCAAGAAGAGAGAACAGCACATGTATGAATGTTTTTATACCCTTGCAAAGGGTATTATAATTTTGCCCAGAAGTTTGCAACGCATAGAAATATTCATTTCCGACCCTATAAACTATATATATTCTTGATCAGGGCGACGAGCTGAGTCGATTTAGCTTTGTCCGTCCGTCTGTCTGTCCGTCTGTCTGTTTCTACGCAAACTAGTCTCTCAGTTTTAAAGCTATCGAGCTGAAACTTTGCACAGAGTCTTCTTTTACTGCACACTGCTTTTTAGTTTGTCAAAATCGGATGACTATATCTTATAGCTGCTATAGGAACTATTGGTCGAAAATTGGGTTTTTGTGAGAAAACTTTTTTGTTTTTAATGTAAACGCCTTCCGCTACGACAATTATTAGTTTTATACGCTTTTACACAGATTTGGAAGTTTTTGTCAAAATCGGATGACTATATCTTATAGCTGCCATAGGAACTATAGGTCAAAAAGTGGGTATTATCAGAAAAATGGTTTGTTTTAATGCTGATGTTCGTAAACTCTGTCGTATTAAAACATTTGCAAGGGTATTAAAACTTCGGCAAAGACGAAGTTAGCTTGGCCTTCTCGTTTTCAGTAGAATCGATTGGTCGTACTTTCTTGGACTTTCTGACATTCAATGAGGCATGACTTCGGCAAGCATTTGGCTTAAGTGCATTTGATTTCTTGAATCTGTTTGTGTGCTTTAGAACCCTGATTAAAAAAACAGCTTAAAACAAATCTTTCGATTCAGTTTTGACTTGAAGTCAACGAATTTTTAAGTGAAAAAAATAAATACCACAAAATTCTGTTTTGATCTAAGCTAATTTAATAAATTATCATATAATTAAAGTTCTGTTTTTTGCCTCAGACTTTGTTAAAATCAAGCCAAAGCAAGCAATTAGCCACGGAATGCGGAACATCAAATGTGTTAAAGAACACATAAGTTCAATAAACATACAGCAGATGCACATAAATATATATATGCATATGTATATAAAAATTTGGATGGCGAGACGCTTGGGATGAAGTCAAGTGCCTGCACTTAATTAGCAACAACAACACACAAATCGTTGAAGGGGGCAGCCTGGGAACAACTGTTTTAAAGTGTGACAAATTATTTATTTAGAGCTTAAAACAGCTTTTCTCTCCCCTGTCCACTTCTGGTCTCTAAAGTTCAATGCGCTAAATAGTCCCAGGCAAATGCATGTGTGTGTGTGTGTGGCAAAATGCAATCTATTAGCAAAATTGGGTCACTGCACGCCCACTTGGTAACAAACACAGACAACTCCGCTGCTCTGCGCTGCGATCCGATCCAATCCGATTCCATATCCAAATCCGACGACCACATGCCAGTCAGCCAGTCCGTGTTTAAATATAATTTACAAATTGTAACAGACGCCCACAGATGACGGCGCAGTCAAGAAAAAAAAAAAAGAAAATCAAACCACAGAGAAACCTAAAAATACATTGGAAAAATGTGCTAATTTTGTACAGGATATGCCACAGGTCGAGCCCTACACTACATATGTACACTTCCTCAATTCCCCAAAAAATTACAGGGTCAATCTCTCTCCAGCAAAACACAAAATGGAAACGAAGAAGAGTATACAAGAGAGCATGAACAGTAGGCAACATAAATTGCCTAGGGGGTGGGGGAGCCCCTCAGGCCGAGGGCGACAGAGCGCGTTGTGTGTCGTGTGAAGCAACAAGCCCCAAGTACATAATTTCGAAATGAATATGGCGACAAAAGAATTTTGTGTGTGTGTTTTATACATATGTATATATTTTCCCCATTTTGGTTCCTAAACGGAAACAAGCGATAATAAAATATTTACAACAACAGTAAAAATTCAAATGAGCAGCAACAACAGTTTGTCGCATGCAATTTGATGAGCAGCAGCAGCAGCGTGTAATAGTAGGAGAGCCAACAAAAACAACCGCAAGGGAAGCAGCATCAGCATCTCTCTCATATGTGCAAAAGTCAATGCACGTGTGTGTGTGTTTGTGTGGAGAGTTTAAGTGTGGGGAGTGGGAGAAGAAGGATGCTGCCGGCAAAATGCTCGCGATAGGCAGACGATTTGCTTTTTATGCGCACCGCCACAGTGGGCCAGGGCCTGACCTTGTGGGGGCGAAATAAAAATTTCAGTTTTACAACACAACAAATTGCAACAGATTTTATGGCATTGATGTACTTTTAAGAAGAACTATTATTGGCTTATCTTTAGCTTCCTTTTTTCGTTGCGTAAGGGTGTTGAGTTTATTTCGCACTGCGTTGTTGTTGCGAAAGAGCGCAGTATACAATCGTATATTATCGGTGTGTCGACTTCGCTGCCGCAGGGTAGTTTTCTATGGTTCTTAAAGCAATGCTTTTTGCACGAAAAATAAAAGTTTAAAATTCATTATTTTATATGTGCTTGGAAGGCTAAAGTTTACTATAACATGAAACCGTCCATGATTTAGGCAGTAATTTGGCATGCGTTTATCTGATCTTGGCAAGATGACTAGAAATTTTTTCGTTTTGCTCCGAACAAAACCCGGAGTAATCATCCTGCGCACATTCTCGATTTGGCCACTCCTGATTTCGCCTCTGCCAAATGTCTTGGCAATTTCAATGCTGTCCACTGTCTTATATAGGCCAGTCAAGGTGGCTATCTTCCGCTCCTCTGGAGTTATTTAGTATTGGGAGTAGGGAAGACAGCTTCTTTTTGGTGTTGTAGTATATAAAGCCAATTCAAATAATCGTCACAAGATTAAATGCTGTTTTTCATGCCAATTCAAAAGTGACCTTCTGCCATATAACGTTTTGTTCACACATTTCTTGCATGAAATATTCCCTTCCGCAGTATGTACTTCTGTTACCGTTCTTTGAGAATAAGAAACTGGCCTCACAAAGTTGAAAGCAACCACAAAAACCCTCATGTTAAAATTCTTTAGTTAATTAATGTGGAAAGCAACCACAAAAACCCTCATGTTGAAAATTCCTTTAAAAGTTAATTGTATAAGATTTTAACTATTTGAGATACGGACTAATAAAATGTGTACTTAGAGATGGTAACATGCATCGAAAAACCGCGATGGTGGGTACCACATTTGACTGCACCCATCATCGAGGCAATATAGGCCATAATCTAGAGATAAAATAGACTGAATCGCGTTTTCATGTTACCAATGAAAGCTTGGTTCGCGGTTCTTAGGCATTTAATACTAGCAATTGCCTTCGAACAACATTGACCATTTAGGTGAAACCAGTTTCACCAAAATTATGGAATTAATCTTATGAGTAAAGTGCTTCAGTACCAGCAGAAAATAGACCGGATCATTTAAATACATCAGTTCAAGGCATCTTAGCGTATCGCGGTTTGTCCACCAAAGACATTTTTAAACTAAATTTTTTATTTTCTTAATGGAAATGACGACTTTTATTTATAGGATTTATTGCATAATTTTGGAGACGCTCTTGATACCCATATGGTCAATGTTGCTCTGAGGCAATTGCTTGTACAAATACAGCCATAGCCCGTGACTTAAGGGTCCGATGGTGAATCTAAAAACGCAGTTCGGTCTATTTTGATGTCTAGTTTATGACCTATATTGCCTCGATGATAGGTGCTGTCAAATGTGGTACCCACCATCGCGGTTTTTCGATGCATGCTACCATCTCTTAAGTACACATTTTATTAGTCCGTATCTCAATATAGTCAAAATCTTATACAATTCTATCGAGTGGTTTTCCATTAAATCCATATTCTAAGTTAGACCTCTATGGGCATGGTACTAACCGTTTATCCGTTGAAGGCGGGAATTTTATATTAGAATACTGGTGATTCCTTTCAGCTTTGGTGAATTTTTCAAAATTTTAGCTTTCATCTTCTTTTAACCAGCAACAGAGGTTGTAGCTTTGTGTTGCTAGTATAAAAGTGCCCATTAAACGCAAACTTGACGTGCTCCAGAAAAACTGGGTATGAGGTGTTGCTACCTTATGCCTCTAGTTTCACAATTTATTGGTCCCAGTCCCAGGCAAAAAAAAAAGTTGAATTTTGTTCCTCTGTGTTATAGTTTAACTTTAGCTTTCTGTCACTTTCCTGCGACTTACAAGTTTTCGTTCTTCAATTGACAAGCCACTGTGCTGCCCAAATTGCAGTAAAATGTGCTCTGCACTCTCATCGAGTAGGGAGAGCGTGTGAAAAGAAAAGGGTAAATTCAAACAACCGTACGGTATGTGCGTATATTTTGTTTGTGTTAGTGGGCAATGTAATTAAAAAGAGTTGAGCAAATATTTGACGAACGTGCAGAAAGCAATTAAAGCCAAAGAAGGAAGTTGGAGGAGGAAAAGGAGTCGCCGGATTGTCGTGTCGACTCAGCAGCCAGCCATGCGGGTGACTGCCTGCCTGCCTGGCTGCCTGCGGGTGCAAACTAAGAGAGGATGAGGATGATGAGGGTGGTATAGTATGACGCACAACATATGACTGGAAAAAAAACCGGCAAGAGCATGGACAAGAAGCTGAATGAAGCAACTACGCATTTTATAGTAGACAGAGATGGCAACGCTTAGAAAGAGACAGCGAGAGACTTCTTGTAAACAATAATAAAAGCATCGCCTGCCATCAAATTGAAAGACAAAAGCGAAAACGCATTAACATTAACTGCCAAAAACAAAAACAAACAAAACACAACTCCTGCTTTTCAAAACAGGAGGGTGGGTGGGTGTGTGTTGTGTCCCTCTTACCACGTCGACGTTTACGTCAATTTTATTTCGATTGCCGCCCGCTGTTGCTGTTGTTGCTCCACACTGTGTTGTTTATTCTTCTTCTTCACTTCTCTCAATTAAAAAAGGCACTTTTAATTATTGCTTCATTTGCCGCAGTATTTCACATGCGTAGCTTTTTGCTGGAAGGAACTTAATAAACGACGCGCAGGCACTTAACAAAAAAAAAACGCACACAGAAACAACCGTTTTTAATATATATAGGAAAGAAAAAAATGTTCGCTTTATTTTTTTCTTCTTTCAGTTGTTTGCTGCGCCTCCCGTTCGTATTCCGTCTTGTGCGCGCGTCGGTCGAAATGGAAATGCGAGCGAGCCGGGCCATTGCTCAAATTGAGCGACACAACCGTTAGCGATAACAATTGCAGCCGATAGCACGATAGGCGATAGTTGTCACGCACCGCACGCACACAACCCGGAATCGGGATGTCCTGCTGGCTTATCCTTGAGTTAAGGTGGTGACTGCGCTGCTCACAGCGGCTTACTGATGCTGCAACGTTTTGTTGACACGTAATTGCAGTTAAATTTTATTATTGCCGTCACGTAGCCAAGGCAAAAAAAAAAAAAAAAAACCAAAACACAAAGCCACTTAAAGAAAGGCTCTCATTTTATTACAGGGTCACAACGAATTCTAAATACACTGAGGGAAAAAACATTTTGGATATTCGTTCAAAAGTTTTTGAACAACAAAATCACTTTCCATAGAGGTGGGCGCGTGAGCAACTTTGGTCTGTATTATAAACTTTATTTGTTTACCCTTTTGCGGTGCTTTCTCAAAGCTAGTGGCTAACGTGAGCGGCGAAAGCCCTCCCTCTACACAGGGTATAATATGTGTATAATGTACACTGCCTGGGATACGGACTAGAATGTCCGCACACTCAACAGAGATAGTGCTGAACTCTAGTTGGTGAATGTCCTCGAGAAATATTCATCTGCCATTACCGCACTTCAGGAAATGCGATGGATTGTACAGGTATGCAAGTTTGGAACATCATCAACCAATGCACCCTGGGAGATATACTACAGCGGACATGCTTACATTCGAAAGGCTGATAAGCTGCCCTCTGAATTGTTCAAGGCTGGAGGCAAGGAATTGGTAAGGTCCAACTTCTATGCAGAATATGATCCCACGAAAGTAAGCCCGACGATTGGAATCTAAGGGTTCTTTGCCCAATTTTCCAACTACCGTGGCATCAGTTCCCTTCCCATTGCATAAAAGGTTCTATCCCGTATTATTTGTGAATGTCTAAAGTCACTTATAAGCACACTGATTGGATCTTATAACTGTGGGTTTAGACCTGGTAACTCCACCACAGACCAGATATTCACATTACGCCAAATCCAGGAGAACACTTCTGAGAGAGACATCGAAACGTACCATTTTTGTGTAGATTACAAATAAGCCTACGATATACCGATATGTTTAATGTTCTTCGAAGCCTTTTTTTTCTTTTGGTATATCACCCAAGTACATTCGACTTTGCAAGATGACGTTGAGAAGTACGCAAAGCTTCGTCAAAATAGGAAAGAACCTTTTCGAGCTTTTAGATACCAATAGAGTTTTTAGGCAGGGCGATACCTTATCGTACGACTTCTTTAATCTACTGATGGAGTATATTTATACTGCGCCAGTGACCAAATGCCAACGGATTGGGCACTATCCTTAATACTACTTGCATATGCCGATGATATTGACATTATCGGCCAAAACCTAAGGGGCGGTAAGCAGGGTGTTTTCAGAGATTAAAAATCAGTCTCAACTGATGGGCTTAGTAAAGTACATAGAGTCCACGGCAACGAGCATTTGCTCTGTCGAACCAAGTTTAGTTTCAGACTGCAAACGTCTGAACCTTGTCTCACTCCAACTCATCAGTCATGCTTTGGCGAAAACAGAACAAGACAGGGCGAGGATCGAACGTGAACGCTATAGCAGATATTGTCGGAATGAAAAATCCTCTGGGGTACTTTTTCCTAAAAGTGCATAGCATCGAAAAGTGATAAGGTCGACGGTTCTAGCGTTGTCACCTGTACTGTACAGACATCGTCGTGGTTGATATGGCGGCAACATCTTTAGCTCCAATAATTGTCATACTCTTTCAATAGGTTTCTCCTCACATTATCTAAGTCGGCATCAGCTGAAATATTTGGGACAAAACTACTTGAAATTGCACCTGGCCAGATTAAGTCTCTCCTCAAATATAATTTAACGCAAAATAAAACGGTCTGATTATGATCGAACTACGTGTTTGATTGCCTCACGCTCTGGCACACGTCGAAAGCTAAACGTCGAGAAGCTGCAATCACAAGGGACCTCTGAAGCCTACTCAGCTAAACTCGCCCAACTGCTCAGGGAAACCTCCCCATTCCCTTCCGATATATGCGAACAGTGGCAGCGTATATCGCACTCCATGAGTACGGCTGCCAAGGAGATACTCGGTTACTCCGAGCCCCCTCGAAAGCGGTCTTGGTACGACGAGGAGTGCCGACGCGCGACTGCAGAGAAAAACGCTGCCTACAGGAGAACTCTGCAGTCGAGAGTAACGCGGGCTGCTAAAGAGCGATACCTGGAGAAAAAGAAAGAGGAGAAACGCCTTTTAGAAGAAAAAAGTTGGAGCAGGAAAGGCGAATGCGCGAGGAAGTCGAGATGTTATTCGGCATGAGTGAGACTCGAAAATTTTACCAAAAGATTAAGCAATTAACAGAAGGTTTCAAGCCCAGAGTCGCACAATGCAAAGACGAACAGGGGAATCTGGTCACAGATCCGCAAGTGGCGCTTAAGAAATGGAGAAGTTACTTCTCCAACCTACTGGGAGGCGATGACGAACAGGATGCCGCCACTAGAGAAGTAACGATACCACCAATCGACAACATTGAGATAGACCCCCCGACCCAACAGGAAGTCTGTTTAGCCATACGAAGGCTAAAGAACAACAAATCACCAGGCGCTGATGAGCTGCCCGCTGAATTGTTCAAGGCTGGAGGCGAAGAATTGGTAAGGTGCATGCACCAACTTCTGTGCCGTATATGGGTTGACGAAAGCATGCCCGACGATTGGAATCTAAGTGTTCTCTGTCCAATCTTTAAAAAAAGGAGACCCTGCAGTTTGCGCCAACTACCGCGGGATCAGTCTCCTCCCCATCGCATATAAGGTTCTGTCCCGCATTATTTGTGAACGTCTAAAGCCGCTTGTTGATACACTGATTGGACCTTATCAGTGTGGCTTTAGACCTGGTAAATCCACCACAGACCAGATATTCACATTGCGCCAAATCCTGGAGAAGACCTATGAGAGAAACATCGAAAATCACCATCTTTTTATCGATTACAAAGCCGCTTTCGACACGCCGATAAGGTCAAGGTTTTTCGAAGCCCTGTCTACTTTAGGTATTCCAGCAAAGTACGTTCGACTTTGCATGATGACGTTGAGAAGCACTCAAAGCTCCGTCAAAATAGGAACGAACCTCTCCGAGCCTTTTGATACCAAAAGAGGTTTTAGGCAGGGTGACACCTTATCGTGTGACTTCTTTAATCTGCTGATGGAGTATATACTGCGCCAGTGCCCAAATGCCAACAGATCGGGCACCATCTTTAATAAAGATGTAATGCTACTCGCATATGCCGATGATATTGACATTATCGGCAAAACCGAACAGGCAGTAAGCAATGCGTTTTCAGAGATTGAGAAGCAGTCTGAGCTAATGGGTTTAGCGGTAAACGAGGACAAGACGAAGTACCTAGTGTCCTCGAAACAGAAGTACACACAAATTGGGCAATCTGTTGCAATGGGAGAGTACAACTTTAAAGTTGTAGAGGACTTTGTCTACCTTGGAACGATGATAACCGGCGACAACAACATCAGCCTGGAAATTCGAAGAAGAATCACGCTCGCAAACCGATGCTATTACGGGCTAAGTAGGGAGCTCAAGAGCAGAAACCTCAAGCGAAGAACAAAAATAGCGCTATATAAGTCGCTTATCATCCCAGTCCTGCAATACGGCGCAGAAGCATGGGCAATATCATCAGCGGATGAGGCGGCGATTGGCGTTTTCGAGCGAAAGATTCTTCGCAGGATTTATGGACCTTTGAAAGTTGGCGAGGACTTTCGCATCCGAAGGAATGACGAACTGTATAAGCTCTATGGGGATACTAGTCTGGTCAAGCGCATAAAGCAACAGCGGCTGCGCTGGCTGGGACATGTTACCCGTATGGATGATCAAGCTCCAGCAAAAATGGTCTACAAGAGGAATGCGAAAGAACTGGGACAAGGCAAGGTGGGACGACCACCTCTAAGGTGGGACGACCAGGTGCGGAAAGACATTTCTAAGCTTGGCGTGAAAAACTGGTGCCAGCTCGCACGGAGCAGAAGCGACTGGCGGACATTAGTTGCAGCGGCCGAGACCGTCAAACGGTTGTGATGCAATGCATCGGGCCAATAAAGAAGAAGACGTGTTTGATTCCTGGCTTACTTTCTTTGGCTCTGAACCAGTTTAAATGGCTTCCGGTGCTGTGATATCACTATGACATGGCAGAAAATTGTTTTAAATATAAAAAATGTCACCCGTAAAAACGATGAGAAAATTATCACTCAGCTGGGAAAGATTAAAGGAGGAATCTATTTATTTTTAAGCGGAATCAGTATTAATGAGCTTACACCCGCCTGATATGAAATACTAATGGACAAAATATATTTGAAGCAACACAATGGCCCAGAGAACGATAGTAAAACAAAACTATCGTAGACTACTATCCCAAATCTGCGAGCGTTGTTAAAAGTCTCTTCAAACTATCATAATCGGGCTTAAAAAAACGATTGAGGATATAATAAACCTTACCGACTTCGAAAGCTTGGAACTACGGTGATTAAAGATGTGGTACATATTTCTTCACATGATCTACAAGTAAGGACTGCAACTTAACCTATTTAAAATCGTACTCGTTCTTTTTTAACAGTTCAGAAGAACTTCTAATGTTTGGGGGAAAAAAGCTTACAAGTTTATTCTTGAGAAACACCCTAGCAATCCGTATTAAGTATTTTTCTAAGAATCATATACGAATTATAATGTACAAACAAAAATTCGCGCAAAAATTTAACAGGGTCAGCCAAAAAATTTTATCAATATGCCCAGGACCGAATTGGAAAGGCACAAAAAGTTCGTAAAGTGAACCAATATAATTCTTAACTTTTTTCCATCATTCTTGTGAAAATTTGTGGTATATCTGTGTGTGCGAGCTAGGCGAGTGCCGACCACACTAAGCAACTTTGTTGTTGCGTTCGAGTTTGTGAGCAGTGTTGCCGTTTTAGCAGTTTTCCTGACAGATCTGTCAGGTTTTTAACGGCTTCAGCAGGAAAAAATTGAAAACAGCAGCTATCAGGAAATCTGTCAGGTTTTTGTCAATCCCATCATTTTTTTGTCAGTTTTTTGAATACATGTTCAAATGGTTTAAGTATGCTTCAAATTTTCATCAAATTTAGTATTTCTTTTAGTATTAATGATACATGCAACCTTGGTGTTATCGCACTTAGAGGTTACAAACGCTATGCAGCAGAGATGGGCGCGTCGCGACGCTCACAATGCACACGAGGCAGCGCTGTCTCGTGCATTGTGAACGTCGCGACGCGCCCATCTCTGCTATACAGAGTTATCTGCGAAATTGGCGCACTTTTAATGTGTAACTTGTAGCAAAATGCCTAAAAAAGTATATAAGCAAAAATTTCGCGATATTTGGGTAAAGCAGCCAGATTTTGAAAAATGGCTGTGTCAGGATCGGAAGGACCCTGACAAGGCCTTTTGTAAATACTGCAAATGCAGTATTATATCCAAAACCGACCTCTTACGTGCTCATATGGTTACTAAGAAGCATGAAAACAACGCAAAACCCTATGCACTGACCAACAAAATTACTTTTAAGCCTGTGGAGTCTAATGAAGCTCGTCGGCAAGAAGCGGCATTAGCTATGTTTATTGCTCAACATGCCGAATTTTGGAGTGAGGTAAAAATATACAAAGATTCGGCAGGAAATAATCCTTTTAAGGAATTGGCAAAAAGTTGCGAAACCGTATTCAAATAAAAACTCTGAATGCAATTTTAAGTATCAGGTAAGTAATTATTAAAATAGAATTATAAATTATTTCTATTTCCTATTTGGTTTTTTAGGTTTGGTCTACGACGGCAAGATGCCTGTTGCCATAATTATCAGATACCGGAAAAGTATCTAAAATTGATTAAGTCAAACGAATCCTATGATTCAGAAAATGTCGATGAAAATGAAAAATTTATTGACAATATAATTAGAGATTAAGAATGTAATGAGTAATAAATTATTTTCATAAAATGAACTAAAACTTTTTTGTCATATTTTCTATCACTTTTTGGGAAGTTTTAGCATTTTTTTGTCATTTTTTTGGGAACAATCTGTCAGTTTTTTGCGCGCAGCTGCTGGCAACACTGTTTGTGAGAGACATTGAAGATAGAGAAAAGAGAGAAGAAAGAGAGCATATCAATTTTTTGTTGCTTTATGAAAACTTATGGCTCGCTTAAGACGCATACGCGCCCACTATTTTTATGCGTCGAACAACAAATGGGCCTGGGGGCCCCAGCTTTAAACAAACTACCAGTGTATTACAGATACTTATAAAATCGAGAGACATAATCATAAAAACATATAACATTTTTACTATAACTACAAACATGAATATTTAGATGCAACATCTCATATTTTTCTGAATTAAGTTTTGGTTGCGAATCGGGGGAAGAAATTAGAAGTGGGTTAGGCTCCATTATTATATTTTTAGAATGTGAATAGCTTAATGTCTGATTGTGCAGTCATCTAAATGCATTGTCTCATCTGCTTCACCACATTTTTATGAGAATTCATTTCCGAAACCGGGTCCCATCAGCAGGACCTGTCATTCAAAAGTGTTGTTATGGAATGTGGTTTCTAGGCATTGATGTTCTTTGATAAAACAATTTACAGCGTCATCGGGCAATATTTTTAGCTACCCTGATGACTAATAAACTGTGGGTTGTTGCTCACTCATATCTTTCGTAAATAATGGAATAAATAACTGGTCATTTGACCGAAATATATAATATAATCCAACCTTTCCAATAAATGTTCAGCCTTTGAAAAATATCGAACCTTTTTTTTATAGCAAAATTAAATTCCAATTTTAAAATGCACCACCCTGTATTTCAGAATATTTTAATTTTGTAAGAAAGCTGCCGACTTGCATTCCCTTTTCTCACGTTCCTCGCGTTGCGTGTGTCAAACTCGTTGAGCAAACTAAGGTGGCCGTTCAACTTTTTGGTTTTTCGTGTAGGGTATCACACAAAGTACGCAAAAGAAGGAAGGAAGAAAGGCAGAGCGACCGTTGCTTTGCGGCAAAAACAAAGAAGGAAGCAACAACTGTGCTGGAGTTGTAGTTGTTGTTGTTGTGTGCGTCTTGTATAAACAATTTAATTTTTGAACTACACTTGAGCTCTCTTTCTTTTTCTTTTTTAGAATTAATGCTTGGTGAAAGTAAAGAAGAAGAGAGCAAAAGTTAGTACACAAAACTTAATATGTCGGCGCTTTGTTGTTGTTGTTGTTGCAGCTGGTTGGGAGATTAATCATCAAGAGAAGAGAAGGTACCTTGACTCATTTTCTATTTTGCCAGATTTTCAATTAGATGTGCATACATATACAAAAAGCCACGCCCCCCCTCCTGCGGTCTCCCCCACACAAACACACACACACACACTGGGGAGCAAAAAAGGAGTAGGAGGAATCTAATAAGAAAACCAATAAACTGCAACGCAACGTACAACGTACATACATATTTTTCAGTTTCTTTTCATTTTTTTTTTTTTTGGTGTGTGGGGGCGAATTATGAAGTATAGAAGAAATAAAAGAGAGAAAATAAACTTACATATATACACATACAAACAGATGTATGCATTACATACTTACATTTGTTGTTGTTGCTGTTTCCTCAAGGCAATTTAAAGTAGTTTGTTGTTGTAGTAAACGCTGCTGCTGCTGCTGCTGTTGTTGTTGTAATAGTTGGGCAGCCAGACCACCACAATCCATATTATGTGTAGAGCGGGTAGAGGGGGGGCGGGGTTAGCAAACAGTAAACGTAGGAGTGGGATTGCAACTCTCTTTCTCTCTCTCTCTACTCCTCTCCCTTTTGATCGCTTTGTGGTTTCTGGTGTGGCGAGTGTATTATTGCACAGAAATGAAGTTTCAAATATTTCAAGAATTGAATTTCAAGACAATTCTCCCCCCGTTTCTTGTTAAGCTGATTTCTGTTTAATTTGCATTTTGGTGTGGCCTTTGTGCCTTTGCTTGCATTTTCGCCTTAAAAACCGCTTCCTGGGCGCTGCTCTTGTCGCTGCTGCTGCGTAGGCGAACAAACGAAACAATACACATGCAATTCGCTCTCTCTCTTTCACTCCAACTCCCTCGCGCTTACTGTATATGGCTTAATTCCAAATGCAAGTTTTAAATAATTGATATTGTTTAATTCATTTGTTGTGGTTGTTTTATTAAGTAAATTATGGTTTAGCTTTTAGCACTTTACACACACACACACACATTCATGGAGTATGAATTTAAAATGACACTTTTCAAACATAAAAAAAAAACAACGGAAATAAGTAAACAAATTGTACTACTGATTTGGGGGGAAACACTAGAACTACGACAAAAAAATTCGTGCGTAAACTCTTTCACGAAAACGCCCCGCCCGCGCCGCACACACAAGAAATTTTGCAGTGTGACCAGAGTTGGTAAGTTCAAAAAAAGCCAAGACGATTTTCCTTTTTTTTGACATAGGCGCCAAAATTTAATTTAAATTAAATTTCTTTTATTAATTGCCAAATTGCCGCTTATGAATTGACAATTGGCTACTTCAAATGATGAAATTCAGTTTGTGAAATTTTGATTTGATTTGATTCAACTTGGGTTTCGGTTTAGGTGTTTAGGCTAGAGCATTAAAAATTTCGACCCTCTAATCACAGGAACCATCCAACCAGCCATCACGCCATCTTTCGTTTACGGTGCTGCAATCGAACAGGGGTTTCCCCAGTTTGTAATTGACACGATTATGGAATTTACACAGCCACAAAGCCAAATCCTTTTGCGAATTAACATTAACGGGATTGACAACCAGGCTGAAAGTATTTAAAATTTAAGTTACAAAGGTCTTTGCCCCCCTCCCCCTCTCTGCGGACTATACTCACTCGGAACGAAAATCCTTGGCACAAAATTCGCAGGGATAGAGGCGTGATAGCACCTCAAAGAAGGTGGTCATATCACGCTTCTCCCTATCGGTGGGATTGTCCGAGTAAAATGCAGCCATGGTGTGTAGCAAACCCCAAGTGGAGACACCCAAACGTGCCTTGTCCAAGGGGCAATCATCACGCGGCACTTCCACTTCGGCTGCTTGAACCGTCAGCTTCTCAGCGGCAGCCAAGTGCTTCTCCTGGCCAAAGATAAGATAATGAAATTTGCAAGAGTTTCACGTTTAGGGCCTTACCTTGGCATTTTGTGCATTGGCAATTAAACGCTGTTGCTTCGACCAGGACTTGAAATCGTTGCAGCTGCGACAATTGCTATCCGGCTTATTATTGTTACGTTGTTGTGCCGCAAATTGTGCCTCATTCATCGGAGGCTCTGGAGCCGCCGCCTTATTATTGTTATTCGCCTTGTTGCCGTGCTGTGACATTATGAAATGGGGATCTTGCATTTGGCGGAAAACGCAACGCTGCAATCGCCGTATGGCCTCGTTGGCTACCTCCGGTGTAACCTTATATGTGGTCCTCCTGTACAGCGGCTGTATTTGTGGGCAATAATGTCGTCCGAATATCTTGAAACTTCGGCCAGCTGTTGTGAAAATCATAAAAAGTGGTCGCATCGTTGCCATTTTGATAAAATATACAAGTCTGGTAGCACTGCCAACACCGATAACTAACAATCGCTATTTGAAATTTGGAACCGCAAACGGGTACTTACATACTATGTATTTAGGCCAACTCCAACCCGAAAATTTTAAAAATTACTTTAAAATTATTTTGACTATTTTATTTGATGTGGTGCGATGTACCCTAAACCGAAAATTTTCTAATATAAACACAAACAACAAAATGTGCTGCTACCCGAGACTTCAAGTGTGACAACAAACGGCCAGAGGGCTGAGTTGTAAAAAAAATTTCCATTTTTTATTATTAATAAATACATTTACATACATACAAAAAATAAAAGTTGTATAAATTCATTTAGTAACAACCACTTAACAAGGTTTGGGCAATGGGAGACAAGGCGGTTAGACATTTATATTTATATATATATAAATGGTTAAGACACTTTATATTAATTATTAATGGTAAACAATTAAAAAAAAAACAATAAACTTTATTAATTAAAAGTGAATCGTGGAGAATGGATTTTCACAAGTTCCAACACGGTGGCAACGCTGCAGCTAATTACAGTCTGGGACAGGCAAATGGCACCAAATTAACCCTCGAGTGACCAAATTTGTTTACTCAATAGAAAGTTACATTTTGGGCTATATTTATTTAGGAAAAAGTATTTAGAGAAGAAATTAAAATCAAAAATTGTTTTTAGCAGAAAAGAAAATGAGAAATAACAACAGCTTTCAGAGCCCAAAAAAGATCAACCTCGGTCTTGAAGATAATAAGCTGGTAACTAGAGGTGCACGCGTGGGCGAATTTTTACTCAAATCACGAAATAATCATTTCTGTGCGCACGATTTAAGAAGGTATTACGAATGACTACACACGATTGAAATGATTTTATGGGCAAATTCCGACAACACTTACAAAATCAACGGTTAAAATTATCTTTCATTCCATATTTGTATTTAAAGCTTAATAGCTGTGTTCGCATCCGTTCTAAAATATGGAAAACACGATATAATTTACACTTTCTTCAGAGGAAACTTTATCGGGTCTGTTCCCCTTTCAAGTGGATTTAAAAAAGTAAAACGATTGATATACCGCAAAGTTTTCATCGAGTGAAATAGAAAACGATTTTCTTTTCGAATCGTTTTCGATCTATAATTCAGCCGAATGGTAACCGAACAGCTCGGTTTCATTTCATTTTGGAATTAATTAATTTTAAATCCAATTGTAAGCTCAATATATTTATGAGTACTTCAAAATCGTTTCTTTGTCTTTGATAGACTAGAAGTACATACACAGGTTAGCACACCCTATATCCAGAGGTCGCATAAAACGGTCGCCCGTTTGCCTGTGTCAGAAAACAACCGCTTTCGTGCGAGCACATTCAATAAAGGTCTTTAACCAACCATCAACTACGCTCTCTGCCTCTTTTTGGTTGTGAGAGGAGAGAAACACATTTTTTTTTATTTTTTCTGTTAGGTCTGGCTCGCGCATTCAAAAGGTCTTTTTCGAATGTATGCATCGGTGTGTATGCTTACAGCTGAGGCTCGGCTAACAATATAAGTGTATCTCGTTCTCTCTCACGCTGACTCGCTCTCTGCTTATGTTTAAGTCTGTCGCTCTCCTGAGTCTGCAACCTTTTGAACTGAGATTTTTAAAGTTCGATGATGAGCGAGTGACTGTCTTGGGCCCGGTATGGGGTTGCTCTCAGAGCAATCAGTGCTGTGTGTTCAACAACAGCCACCGAGCAGTGAGCGAGGTTGGGGAAGACCAAGTCCGTTTTGTTTTTGTTGTTTGGTCAGTGACGTGAGCAGAGCGAACTAAACATTGGGTTGAGAGTTATTTACGAGCTATGCCTATATCAGCTTAATATAACTGCTCATTTGGTTTTTGTGTTTAAAATACAGTTACTTTTTTACTTTTATTTTGCTCATCCTCGTATTCTCTCTCTCTGGCAAAGAGAACATGTGACATAAATTTACCGTTATATGTGTGTGTTTTGCCCTTGTCTTTCGTTTCCAATAGAAAAAGTCTTCTTATTTTGCGTCATCAAGCTAGCACATGCAATTTTGTTTTGGGTTTAACTCGGACATTTGAACGCGTAAGACAACGAAATTGATTTATAATTAATCTAATGGGTAAAGGAAAATCTTTATCTGTTGAAAATCTTAAGACGCAAGCTAATTGTGCTCTAAGAGAGAGCGCCTCACCTTCTTAATTGCATCATGCGATATAGAGTAAATATTTACTTAGAGCAGCGTTGGCCCTCGGTTCCATCCCGGGGGCGACAACATTTCGCTTTTCACACATACATGACCCAAACGCTTGCCGAAGCTGAGAATTAAAGAGCGAATAATCGTCATTCGCTTGACAGAGTTCGAACACAGATGAGGTAAACCTAGATAAAATGTTTGCTCGGTGCCTCTTCGCTGCTAGCTGCGCTGCTATGGCGCTCAGGTTAGGGTTGATGGGTTAGAGCAGTGGTGCACAAACTCACATTATCATGATTTGCGCTGGTGTGCGTAGTAGAGCAACACGAAGTAAACGTTGTTATGTCAAATATAGGCTACCAACAAACACACATATGTGTGTGCGTGCATTTTATAGAGCACACGTATTCTCTCTCTCTATGCGTGTGTCGGCTGCGACGCTGGCAGAAATATGACTTCGTATCCCACGGGGTACGAAAAATGAAATATGTGCACCACTGGGTTAGAGTGAGACAGGGCTCTGACGGCTCGAGTGCGTGACGAAAACGGTTCGAGTGCGTGACGAAGGCGGTTGCAGTCTGAAACAAAGCTCCTTTCGACCGAGCAAACATTCAGTCTAGGTTTAGATCGTCGTTGGCTCGACAGAGTTCGAAGCGATTAGGTCGAAGCATATTCACGGAGCTTTGTTTTCTCATACTAACACACTCTCATTTTGGCCTCGCTCTCACTGGCCATCGCTGATATAGAGTACATATTTAGAAATATTTAAAAATAAATAAATATTTAAATATTTAGAGCTAAGGCCTATACTCAAAAGATATAGCTACGGTATGGCGGGCTACCTAGCATTGTAAGCTTCGCAACACAACGAAAACTTGCGAGCAGAAACAGAGAGCGAGCTAAGAGCTCTCTTTCAGTGTTGCCAAATCAGCTTTTTTTCCCGTCATTTCTGGCTTTTTTCAAAGCCGAATTGCGGGAAAAAATTACAAAATGCGGGAAGCGGGAATTCGGCTTCTTTTTAGATTTATTTTCTGTTTTGGAGCAAATCAATAGTTTTTCACCTTTGTCAGTCTATTATCGACAATAATTAACAATTGGCATATGCCACGATAAATGGCTTCGAAAGGCTTGGCTTCGGAAGTATAAATCTGATACCTCTCGAAAAATCTCGAGCAGTTCTTGAAAAGGAACAATAGGATTCAATTATATTGAAAATGCACAAATCAACAAGATATTTTAAATCAGGGGCGCCCATGCCCATTGCGCAAGACACGCATGTCTTGTTGTTCTACGCAAAGGAATAGCCTGCGCGTATACGATTTGCGCATGCCGTAAGCCAGCAAAAAACAAAAACAATTCTTATGCCTGCTCTGTGTTTTGTTGTTGTCGCGCTCTGACCTGCAACAACAACATCATATGTGTCTCTCTTCTCTCTCTCCTATGTCTCTCGAGTATGATTTGCGTAGCAACGACCACACATACACACAAACAAAAATCGGTTCTCTCTCTATCTCATTTTGTTGTTATTGCTTGAAATATATTTGGCGTATGTGTATGGTTTTTGACGCGCTGGTAAGCTCGTTCTGGACACCCCTGTTTTAAATCAATGACACTGACGCATCCGGCCTGCTGAAAGATCTAATGATTGCTATCAATTCTCTACAAATTATTCCATACCAATATTAATATTTGGAGAAATTTGCTGTCAAATATTTATATTAAAGATATGAGTTTGAGAAGCAGATTTAAATGTTTCAGTAGGATAGAGTTTTTGGAGAAATCTAGTTGAGCATGAGTTGCACAAATTTCATAGTTGATCTTATAAAACAACAGAAGCTGAAATTTATTTTTTTTAATTTATTTAAGTTGTCTTCTGCTGATCTGATTTTCATAAAATTCATTGTATTCAGACATTTAAATTATTTCAGGCAGCATTGACAAATGACATATTTTCAGTTCACTACATTTTTTCCCATTTTGGAAGAATTTTCCGATACTAGGAAAATAAAGGGTTAATAATTTTATTTATATTTAGAGAGAATAACGAAGAAACTATAAAGTTTTTGAGTGAAGTAATCGCTTTCAATGACTGAAGGAAATGAAAGCATTTTTGAGTTGGCCTCGTTTGCGATTCAGAGTTTGTCCTTGCCATGGTTCAATGCTAAAGTTGAGCGTGCCTACAGATTACTACGTGTTATACGGTCCCCTCAAGTTACCTCAAGCTAACAGGTACAACTGAGGCCTACGGCAAGGACGGGGACGAGCAACTTCTCTTTACTCTGATGAATTATTAAAAATATTTTGTATATTTAATAACATTAAAGACAAGAAAACGATGCGCTTTTTTTATGCTTTTTTGTCGAAAAATACAGCTTTTTTTCCTCTCCCACCCGCTAAGTTGGCAACACTGCTCTCTTTACCTTCGTTGTTGTATCACGCGTGAAACTGAGCAAACTACGTCAAAGCAGAACTGAAGAAAAGCAAAGTCCATAGTAATGAAATACGCCCGTTTCTATTCTAGGGTCCTTGCCTTAAAACTATCCCTTCTTTGTAGCCCATAAAGGATATTAAAAATGTGTGGAGAATCATTCATTAACCTTTGGGATCAAGTTTCGAGTATGATTTGCGATTATTTATACTAGTTCGAGAATTATCAATAAGATAGAATAGTGTTTAGTCTACCTCAGCCGTTGCACACTTTTGCAGATTAACATCTGTCTTATGCTTTGTTGAGCTGGCAAAGCCAAATCGCTCTCTCTCTCAAATATTATCCGATTGAGAACAACTTTAAGACCCGTACGAAGAAAGACACAAATAGAAACGCTTTTTAACAGGACATGAGCATCAAAGCAAAGTCAAGGTGTTTCTAATTATATGAAATACTGCGACGGAAGGAATTTTCTGTCGTTCTTCGTACGGGACTTTATTTGTCATTTTTCTAGAAGAAAAGAAAGACCACAAACCACAAGTTTTAAGGACAGTTTTAGACATCTATATGATAGTCTGGGCTGTGCGTGAGTTAACAGTGAGTCTATTAGGCAGTTTAAACACTTTTTTAACGAAAATGCGGTTCGTTTTTGATGAGTTCGAAATGAAATTGAAGTGTTTAAGCTTAGTAAGCGGAATTTTTAGAAGAGATTCGAACCACAAGTTTTCTTTTAACCCTAAAAGATTATTCTTAGTTTGAGAGACCTGATGTTCCAGGCTTAAGGACACGTTTCTAAATTTGTTGTGCTATTTGTATGCCCCAGACTGTATTTAGAGGGAACTTGATTCACTTTTTCTTTCATTTTTCGTTGCTGTTGACTTAGGCATAGTCCCTGAACATGGTAAACAGACTGTAAAGCACACGCAGCGTGGACTTCAAATCCATATTGACTATATCCTCGGGACGTGCCTTGGGTTTGGGCAAGCCCACATCTTGCATTAGATCAAAGGCGAATGCCACATTATTCACCATTTGATCCACATCCTGGGGCGTTAAATGGAACTCATGCAGGGGTACAAAGAATCCCCCCAGCAATCCCATCAGCAGACACAAATAGACCCCATCCCGAAAGTCGGTGTTCAAATCGTTAATCTCGAAATTGAGTTTGGCCAAATGTTTGTTGACAAATGTGATCAGAGATTTCTTTACCACCGCCAGCTTATCAGGAGCACAATCGATGAGTGTATCGAAGGCATCCTTCTCGCAACGCATACCCAAGTCATCATATTCGGAGGTGATTTGCTCTTGATATTTCTGGGCATTCAGACGGCCGTCATTCTTCTCCGCAATCACCACGGTGACGAATACATTCTCGGGCAGACGCACCGGGGCCCGGAAGTGACGCACCAAAGCCACCAGCAAATGTAAAATGGCCACAATATTCTTGGAGTGAACACTGGCCACCGACCATTTGGGGATTTTCTGATGAAATCCCAAAGTCTAAGGAAATAATCATGAGTCTTGTGGCTTGATTAAGTTGCGGTTTTCGACTCACATGATTCACCGCCTTCAGCACAATGTTCAGCTTCTCGTGCTGACCCTGTTCGGATTGTGTAACCTCTGGAACATCCAACTTTTTGCCTGTAAGCTTCTCCCACAGTTTGTGCAACACCTGACCATCGTACATATCCTCCTCGAGATGCTGGACTATGATACGCTGCTCGGCCAGCTCATCGTTAATCCAGTCGACCAAAATACGTTGCAATTTAACCACCTCCGGATCACTAATGGACAAAGGATCAATGACAGCGCGTTGCTCGTGTTCACCTGGCAAAGATGGCATAAATCAAAAGGGTCCTTAATCTTAATAAAGGAGTTTAACTTACGCAAAGCATAATCCTCTGGCGGTATGTCATATTGATTGGGTGATCCAGGTGAATCGATGGCATATTTGCCCTCCTCTTGGATTTTCTTAACTGTAAAATAAACGAGAGAGTAACTGTAGAGTAAAAGGTAAACAATGCACAAATGACGTCACCAAAACAAATGGCCACCCTTTCTGTCTTACACACACACACACACTCATCACAATGACGCAATGTTCTGCCCATCTGTTCTATAAATTGCTTGGCATTAGCTTTATGTGTAATTTTATTTCTGATTTACTCAATTTATTTGTTAACCAGGCCTTTGAACTTTAGTTTGTAATCATCTCCTGGTCTTAAGTTCCTCAATTTGTCGGTAAAAACAATTGTTGCTTACCTTCCCGTGTGCCGCGTTTACGTCCCAATGTACTAAATTTATCCCAGAAACTGTCCTCCTTTTCACCCTTTTTGATGGTGGTGGGCGTGTGTGGGGATTTGGGTCTATTTAGTGTAGACATGATGTTGGTACAAATAATAACAAGAAATTTGTATAAAAATTATAATTAATTCGCCACTTAAACAAACACACAAATATTTAGTGTGACCGTTAGAGTTAAAGCCAAAAAATGCCAACGGCAGGCAGTCAGTGTTTGCCAGTTTAGCTATTTTTCTCATATTGATAAAAGATTTAATGAAAATTTTTAAACATTCTGGCCTGTTTTCGTTTCTGAATTCGATTGATCAGAAATGGAAAAAGTTGTAATTTCTAAGAATCAAGCAATGAATTCACCGGAAACGTTCGACCATGGCAAGGGCCGCAGTTTAAAGCTAGAAGCCAAAAGACTCGGCTTTTAAAAGCTAGAACCTTAGAAAATTCCGCATGATTTGAACGAAATTAAAAACGGACAGTATGTTAAATAACTAGCTAGAATGGCAGGCTGAATAGCTTCCAGATATTGATCATTCAAAATAGCTATACCTGGTCAGAAAAATAGCTGAACAGTTTAGCCAAAATAGCTATAACTGGTGGGAATAATAAGTTCAGCAAACAAAAACAGCTAAAGGTAAATAAAATTATTAACTCAGTGTTGCCAGTTTAGCTATTTTTTTCAGCAAATGCTAAAAATTGATGAAAAATTTAATGAAAATATTCAAATAATGTTAAATAATTAGTTAAAAGTGCAGGCTTCCGGATTTTGAGCTAACAAAATAGCTATATCTGGGGGGGGAAAACAGCTAAGTAGTTTTGCCAAAATAGCTATAACTGGTGGGAAAAAAAGCTAAGCAGTTCTGCCAAAACAGCTATAGCTGGTGGGAAAAATAGCTACGCACTTCACCTAAAACAGCTATATTTGGTGGGAGAAATAGCTAAAAAGAAGTTCAGCCAAAATAGCTAAATCTTATTGGTAAAACAGCTATATCCCGTGGGTCCAATCAGCTTAGCTAAAAATAGCTATATTTTAGCTATATAGCTAACAGCTGTAGGAAAATAATTTGACTAAGTTTGAAGCTAAGTTCACACAGGCAAATAATTTGACAAATTTTTAGGAAATTTTGATAAATATTTGGCTTAATAGCCATGATTGCAGATTTTGCAGGACGTAAATCATTAACTATGGGTTTATTCACTAATAATTTGATCAAATATGGCCGAAAAGTTCGCCAATTTGGATAATTTAACCAAATTTTCATAAAAATTTGTCAAATTTTTTGCCTGTGTGAACTTAGCCTTAGGAAACATTCATGTAAATTTTGCTAATTGGCCAAATTGGTAAACTTCTTGACCATATTTGAAAATGTAATTAGTGAATGAATTTCTGCATTTTTTTTAAAAATTTGTCATGTGATACAAATTAGATAACGAAAATTGTTTGTTATTATATACGACATTTAATTAAAACTAATTAGTACACCTGTTTTCCTTGGTGTTGTTGCAGCAGCGTATTTCTTTCCGTTTGCCGGTTCCGGGACTGAGACCCGATTGCCGTTGGAACCGATGTAGCTTTAACACTCGAATAGAGACTAGTTTTGGCTAAAAAACATAAAGATCCTACAGAAAAGTTTCAAATTCTTTGTATGAATTCTTTTTTATTAATTTTGGCTTCTCTTTATTCCAGCTTGAAAAATCTGATATATTAGCCAATCGTCAGCGTTGCCACCAGACTTAAATATTGCCTCATTTACGGTCACACTGCCTGGCCTCTATGTAATAACACAATTTGGAAACGATTATTTTATTTTATATTTTTAAAACAAAAAACATGGCAGCCAGTACAAAACTTATGCTGGGCAGCAACCTCTGTCATAAACTCGCCCAGGTAAGTTTCATAGAAACATTTTATTTCTGCTCTTTTATTTATAAATTCGCTTTTGATGCAGTTCACCCTGGCACGTTGCTCCCTGCACACACAACCCTCACTGTGGTCTAGCTACCGCTCATCCCGTGAGGTTTTAAGCATTGAGCAATATCCCGAGGTGGAGGTGGTTCAAAATCCACCAGAATGGAAATTTGTGGAACGTTTGTTACCGCCCGCCACTGTGCCACAGCCGGTGGCCAAGGCCACTTACCCCTCAGGCTGGCAGCCGCAACAGAACGATGGCTCAGAGAGTGGCTATTATGTGGCACGTACCAAAAATCACATGGTTCCCGTCTATTTGCATACACGTTTTCGTGGTCAGCGTCGCTTGACAGTGGTGCGCCGCATCCAGGGTGATATCTGGGCTTTGGAGCGGGATCTGCGTGCAGTTGTGGAACAATCACGTAATGGCAAACTGTGCGCCACTCGCATCAATGAGCTGAGCGGACAAATTCAATTCCATGGCGATTATGTGGATGTTTTAAGGGAACATCTCAAGGCGAAAGGATTCTAAATGTTAAAAAAAAAAAAAAACCCCAAAAAATGTTGAACAAATACAGTAAAAACTTGTTATAAAGAATGTAGAAAGAATCATTAGAGGCCTAGGCCGAGTAAGTGAAAAGAATTGAATTGGCGGAAAAGCAAATCCTGGGCATAAGACCCTCATCGTGATATGGTTGCCTGCCATTGTAGCTCTTTTTAGTGGAAAGACGTAATATAGATCTGGGTTATCCAGTGAGCAAAAACAATTACAGGAAATAGAAAGAGAAACCCGACAACCAGGTATGGCGCTCAGCCAACATTCTGAACTAATTAAACCAAAGCCGCAACCCAAAAGAAATAAAAACTGGGGACAGGGAGCACACAAAACGAGGGTACACCTGCCGGGAGGTGAAAAATCACACCACAAACACAAACGGAATAACAGAAGCAGAGGCAAGCCATTCATCAGAGTACCGTGGCGAGGAAGATCTCCTCCTATCAGCGATGCCGAAAAATCCAACTTCGCTCAGTGTACTCTGCGTCACTCAACAAGCTATCTGAAGAGAATCAACCAGGCAGTTTGTATCTGATCATATTCTTCTTATGGTTAAGGTTTTTGAAGTACCCACAGGCACAGATTATTGGGTCCCTTGTCTATCAAAATTTAAAGCAGATCTTGATTCTTCTCTTGACTTAAACATTGAGTTAAATCAAGCTAAGAATATTGAAAATGCTGTTGGGATATTCATTAATAAGATTCACTCTGCTGCCATGGATGCCTCCTCGTCTACAATCAACTCAGAGTTTCAGCACAGGACAAGAAATAACAGATTTAATAAGTATTAAGAGACGACTACATCGTGAATATCTGCGGACTCGAGACCAGAAGGTGAAGGATATGAGAATACAGGATTGGATGGCAGGACCATCAAAGCATTTCCTATTAAGGCTATGTTGGGCATGGCACATGGGTGCTCTTTACAAACTCAAAAAATTGGATCGGCAAAACTAGCCAGCATCCAGTGTAATATCACATATGTATAAAGAAAGATGAGGAGGGTAAAGGTTTTAGTTAGCTGCACTCGCTCGTTCTAGTTCGCTCTCTTTTCTTTGTGACCGTCAGCAAATAGTTCGGCGTAATGTATGCAAGTAAAAGGTTCATCGTGCAAACATCAAATAAATTTACGAGTGTAAGAGAGAGAAGTGCATATTTTTCTGTTCTCTCCATTTGGCTTGTCCTGTTCTAGACCAATGCCGGCTAACCTTAGCTACCAGGGGCCGAAGTCACCGAGCCGAAATTATGGTAGGGGAGAGTCTCCGGTTGTGGACACCCCAGTCTATTTTTTGACAGGTAACACATACCGCCAAACTGAGTAATGTCAAACTTGTAGTTTGACAGTGCACATAATCTGAGCCAATACCGAAGTGTAAACACGCAATTGGTTTCTTGCTGTGAGCAAATAAAAAAAAATCGTGCAAATTTTTCCGAGTTTCTATTTTTTTCAATTTCCACATTGCGTTAAATCGAAGCAAAACATTGAAAAGAGTTGAGTACTATACTTTTTTATTTAGTGCATTAAGTGTACTTTGTGATGTGATATCAAGTTTCAGTGAAATGTTTGTGTCGTCAAAATTTGCTGAACAAAATAAAAATGGCTACCATTTCCAAGAATGGACACACTTTTGCATCGGTTGTGGACACCCTCGTTTTTTGTGTTTAAAGCTTGAGTTTGGCCATAAAACTGTCAAATATCGTTGTTTATGCTAGTGTAACATATTTTTTTACAGCATTTTTGTGGATTTTTGTGCATTTTTAGCCATGTCAACACCAAAAAAATCGTCCGATTCAATAAATATCAATTTTAATGGGGTGGTCGGTGCCAATAAGCAATGCCTTATCGATAAGAAGGTTGTCAAAGCTACAGCCAAGGAATATGGGCTTCCTCAAACCAATTTGATCCGGTATTTGGAGAAATTCAGAGCAAATTTTGCAGATGTTTCGTCCGTTGTCGATTCGGTTTTGTTGAAATTCGTTTGAGATTGCAACTAGAGCCCTGCACGAGCTCACACTAAATCATTGTTAACAGTAGGCAATCACACTGTGAACACTATCAAACCGATTCATATGTCGAAACGAAACAGCTCTTATTGAATTATTAAATTTCATTTTAATTCAAAGATTCATTGAGTCAAAGTTAACCTGCCATGTGATTCTTGTCATCTCGTATGTCTCGGTCTCACACTAGTTTCAGTTCGTGTTAACAGTGTTAACAGTTTGTTAGTTAAAAAAAACAAAATGGAGAACAATTCTCGCAATGTAAGTATATAGGTTTAAAATTGTACGCGATAATAATAAACAAGCACATTTATTAAATTTTTGGTTTTATAAATATGTTCCATAGAGTCCGCCACCATCTGGAACAATAGCTGAAATAAGGGCCAATATAAGTAGTGGCCTCTATAGGATTAGCGGAAAACACGGTAGAAGCAAGTGTGGAACGTGTTTGGCCATGTACTTGGGGAGACAAGAAATGAAATTCCAAATGTGGTTGCGTGCCGAACATGCTTAAGTGTTTTTAAATATAATGGCTCTATGCCGAATTTAGTTCGACATAAATGCTACAGGATCTGCAAAATAATCGTGCTTGGAAAAGAGAATGAACCTACTATACACGTAGATGCGGAAACAAAATCATCGGTCACAAGGACTGTGACGAAGTGGGTCGTTCAAAATTGTCGGCCATTCAGTGTTATAAGCGATTCTGGGATTAAAGACCTTATATCACTTGCCCTTGAAATAGGAAGTCGAATTGTACCTAATGTTAACGTCAGACCGCTATAAAAAGGAACTCGCTTTAATAATGAAGGAAATATCATTAATAAAAGGTAATGGATATGCAATCACGTCAACCGCGTGGACGGATAGTTCTCAAAAATCCTATATATGCGTAACTTTATAATATATTTGTGAAGGTACAATGAAGAACCGGCTGTTAGCAATGATAGGCATGAATGGAGAATCTGCAACAGATACGCCTTAACATTACTTAAATTTTCATTTTTGGTCTTGTTAATCATGTTTATTCGCAGGACTTTTTAATATGCGAAAAAAGAATCTCTATATCCGGAAATGATGACATGGTGAACGAAATTATGTTTTTAAATATAAATATGGAAAATAAAAAAAAAGAATAATAGCTAAAACGGACAAATAAATAAAAATTGCAATATTACTATTTTTTATCCCTCTTGTTTTTTTTTCGGGATTTACTAAAGAGTCAGACTCGAAAAGTGATTCAAAACATTCTTTACGATCTCGACTATATTCTTTGACATTGGTTATCCATGGTATTTATCGCGGTTCAGTATTGTCATATACATGATTTTTAAGATATCTGTGGTCATTTGTCGCCTTGCAGGTCTGTTTCTTAAGCACTTAGCGGTTTTATTACCACGGAGTTCTTTCAGCTTTTAATTCCGCTCTGCATTTATCATTTTAATTTCCTCTTGGTTGGGTTTGAAGTTTGTTTGGCATTATTATTATTTTTGAACCTCTTTGGTAATTTTCCGCGATTTAACGATTTGTCAGTCACGGAAAGTGGTTTGAAACATTCTTTAAAACCTTCACTATATTGGATAACCATTGGTTATCCATGCTATTTATTGCAATTCATTATTTTCTTAATCATGGTTTTGTAGTTATGTGCGGTCGATTTTGGTCTTAAAAAACAGTTTCTTAAGCACTTAGCGGTTTTGATACCATGGTCAGTGCACGTAATACTTTCGTGTTGTATACGAACCCTGTTTGCTAGTTCTAATAATGTTCATAGTGTTAACAGTTTTAACAGTGTTCTCAGTGTGATTTTCCTATCATATACATAGATTAAGTTCCTTTGTTAATGCTAGCACTCACACTGTCTTTGTTAACGAATCGAAGTAGATCATCAACTCCCAATCAGATACTAGATAGTTTAGTAAAATGTCTCGCTTTGACAGTGTGAGCATTGATACTGTTGCCTGTAACACACAATTCATTTCAACGAGATTGAATCATTTTTTGTTTAGTGTGCCCTCGTGCAGGGCTCTAATTGCAACCAACAAACTCCATCAAACATGGTGTGTTTTTTTACCTTTCTCACATGAAGCGTAAAATATTTTTTCCGGTATTGGTCCGTTTGACCCTGTCGAACGAAGAGCAGTAAACCAAAAAAAAATAATTTTTATTAAAAAAAACAATATTATAATCCCCCCCGAGCCATCACACAACAAGAGCGTTTGCGTCTCCGTTTTTACGATTTTTATTAAAATTGGGCAAGGGAACACTGGGCAACAAGACCGAGATTTTGGGCAAAAGAGTCAAAAGTATAAATTTTGGTGAAGACAATCTTGGAAATCAAAACGAAGATCGGCAATGATTTAAAATAGATATAGCTATTTTATGGCAAAATTTGGAACCTTTTCTCGAAATGGTTTTTGCGAGACAGCCGTTCAAAGTTAATTTTTCTCAAAATCGATGCAAAAAATAATTAATTATTATTGGAAAAATGGAATGCAACAGCTGAAGCAGTTTGATTTTTTATTTTCGACTACGGACCAGATATCAATTAAAAAATATACAGAAGCTTTCATTCGTAAGCGTTTACATAATAACTGGAAAAAAATCCTAAATATATTGGGGTTTTTTACTTTTGGCTACTTCAGTTGAGAGTACCCCTTAGTACCCTTCGCGATTCTCTTGCAACATGGCAAAATATTTTCTTTGAATATTGCACTATAGCTGTAGGTATGCGCTTTTGCGCGGTTTTGCTTTGAATTTTTATAAAATTGCATTTAAAATTATATTCCTATTTGAAATCAATCTTGTTCTGTTATACAGCCACCCTAGATGTATGCTTTTTTTTTTTCAACTTCAGAATATAACAGATGAATTCTGTAATAAAACACTCATAAACTGAGCCAATTTGAATGTGTCAAAATGTGTAGCATACTCTTAGACGTACTCAAGGCAAAGTGTAATATATTAAATAAATTAGATTTTTAATTAATTAAATTTTTATTTTAATTTAGTTGTTTTAAGTATTGAATTTAAAGAGGGGGTAAAATAGATAGAAAAAACGGTTACAGTAGTCATATTGACTGAAAATCCTCGACAGGGTGGGCAGTCAAAGTCAAAAACTTCTTGGGTCAATATCTCACAAATCATTAAAGATATCAAGACACATTAATTTTTTTAGTTATGTGGTACTTATATATACTTCTATGCAAGAATTGGGTCAAATCCAATTACAATTTTTTTTTCTATAATTATTTAACGAAAAAGTTGAAATATTTTCCGATTTTGGTTTGGATTATGAATATCATATAAAATTTTTTTGTTACTTTTTAAATTATGTGACTTAAGTTCAATCTTTTAAGATCATTTTGCCGAAAATCGCAGCTTTCTAGCTAGCCTGGTATAGAAATGCCAGAGTTTTGGCCAAAAAATGAGATTTCTGGCCCACAGTGCAGTGCAAGGAACTTCTCCGAAAAAGCCATCGAAATGCGGTCGCAAGCCAATGCAATCCACTAAGCTAACTTCTCCGGAAAGCGTCGAGGTTTTGCGCGAAAAGGCAAAAAAAAATCAGCTGAGCGCGCAGCCAAGCGTGATTCTGTATCGCACTAGAAGAAGACCCCCCAGAAACGTAGCCGGCCAGGAAAACGACAGGCAACACCACCAGCCAAGCCGTCGGCCAAACGAGGTGCCAAGAAGAAGGCGTCTTCGTCATCGGAAGAAGACAAAGATGTCGACTTCTGTTTGATTTGTTTGGCGCTCTTCTGACCGCTGCAAATTCGATCCATTGCATTTCGGAATCATTTTTTTCATTTTGCCACTGAAGGCTTCTTAACCAAATAAACTTTCTTTTTTCATCAATTCATGGCCATTTTACTTCATATTTTTCCATTTCTAGCGATTTTACAAGGGTGTCCACAACCGGGTACAAAAAAAATTTTGGCCAAAAATCATCACTTCATATACATGGCTGTAAATTTTTTCCATTTGTCTAAAACAATAGGTTACTTCAGAGGAAAGTTAGCTAGAGTCTCTAGCTTTACAATGATGTTCATATCACCGCATAATGTTGACTTGGAAAAAAGTTATAAGTGGAAAACGCAACTATGTCCACAATCGGAGACTATGTAAATGTTGGCTATACAGCTCCTACAAAGGGGCCAAGCCTATCTTCTCCCAATCTCTTGGCGTGTGTGCTTTGAATTTTTCGCACAAGAGAAAGGGACCTACAGTTTAACGCCGGATCCGAACGGCCGTGGTAGTGTGAATCGGTGAAAACTGAATTGCATGTAAAACGGTTGTAGTCTGGAAAGAGAGAGATCTGTTGCTCACTAACACAAGCACATGTTTCTGTCCTCTACAGTGCTGCCACTTTAGCAATTTAGTTGCTAGATCTAGCAACTTTTAAAAAAATTTGCAACTTTTTTTTAACAAATGCTATTAGCCACTAATCTGGCAATTTTTAATTTTTCTTTAGCAATTTTAGCAACTTTATTCTAAAACTAGCAATATTTTATTTTTCTTTAGCATTTTTGCCGTTTTTTATCCCTTTTTCCAATCGACCTCACAAATCATTCCCAAGGATATTGGATCTGGTAGTGATTCGATTATATGAACAACTTATAACGGTTTGCTCACTCTTATGCTGTTTTTTGTGATTGGGTTAAGAAGCCAAAAGTTTGTAAGCTAGATTTTCATGATGCCTGGCAGCAAGATGAGGAGTTAAGGCAGTGTATTCTTAGGGATTGCACTAGTCCAACGAGAGCATCGTGTGCGTATTAAAATCCGCCACCACTTTTTTGTATCCTTTCATGATAACCTTTCGTTCGAAAGTCAACAAAAACAGAGGAACAAGAAGCGGCACTATGCCTTGGCATTGTCAAACACACGGCGATAGCGACAAGTGATCATTTGCCTAAGTTGTGTGTAAAGCAGATTTCAGCTTACAAAGCTGCTGTAAATATTGAATTAGGCAGAACGAAGTGAACCTACATCAATTTAAATAAATGTAAAAATGTACTTGCAATGCATTTCATGGACGACTTAAGCACCAATATCGGAAACGTCGCGTTTAGTCTTCTGTTGGACAAGTCCACTGACATTAGTTTTACAAAAAGTCTAAATAAGCTTTTTGTAAAGGGTGATTTTTTAGCTATTATCTTTTGGCAACACTGGTTTAAACAGCTCACGCACGTTTCGTGTTTTGTTTCACTGTCAAACATCGTCTATAATTTAACCATGAATCGTCTTACGTTAAACGAACAACGCTTGCAAATTGAATTTTATTATCAAAATGCTTGCTCTGTTAACAACGTTCATCGCGCGCTTCTTCCATTTTATGGTCAGTTTAATCGACCCACTGAATCGGCTGTTCGGGCTATTGTGACTAATTTTCGCACCAAATTTACATTGTTGGACATTTAACCACCAACACGTTTACGTAGAGTGCGAACTAAAGAAAATATCGCAGCTACATCGGCCTGTGTTAATGATAACCATCAATTATTGATTCGTCGCCGTTCGCAGCAATTGGGCCTCTGTTACTCAACAACGTGGAAAATTTTGCGGAAGGATTTAGGTGTGAAGCCTTTCAAAATACAGCTGGTGCAAGAATTGAAGCCAAACGACCTACCGCAACGTAGAGTTTTTGGTGAATGGGCTCTTGGAAAGTTGGCCGAAGATCTTTCCTATAGCTTTAAAAAAATCACCCTTTAGATAATAATATAAAATTCTTAAAATACATACAAATGATATAATTGTTAAAAAACAAACCAAATATTTCCCTTTTAATTTGAGTGTTTTTAATTTTATTCTTAAAATGCATAAATATGTATATTTGTTGAAAACGAAAATTTTATTGTTTTAGCAATTTTTTTTGGCATTTTTTACATAATTTTTAGCAATTTTTAGCAACTTGTTTTCCCAAATCTAGCAATTTTTGCTACGGAAAATCTGGCAGCACTGGTCCTCTACATTAACCCTACATTGATTTACGCCTATCGAAATTTTTACTAGTAGAGGAAAACCGAAATAAACCGTTTTATTTGTTTCGGTACTCATAACCGGTTATGGTAATACGGTTACGGTTACTGTTTCGGTTACAAGTTTTAAAGTGTTTTTAGCGGTTAAGGGTTACGGTTTCGGTTACGGTTTTAAACTCTGATATCAAGGTAAGCTCGGCTAAGTCTAGCTCTGTTACTTTCCACCAATGGAAGGCATGTATGTTCTGGGATTTTCCTCAACGGAGAGTTCATTCCCCATACTGTGTAAGTACCGTGGACCTCATATTACTAGGATCTGTGGATGCTTGGGTGGATACTATGCTTATGCTTAAAACACAAGGTCAGGAAAGTCCATATAGGCTACAACAATCAAATATTTTGGAGAAATTTGGCAGGAGTCGGGCTTGGATAGATTCTTGTCCTTCTTGGGAATTATTACGATTACCGCAGACTTCCAAGTGGTCGGGAAGTATTGGAGTTGTATCATAGCGTTAAACAGCATGAGGAGGAACAAAACTTCCACATCCATGTTTTGCCTTCAACAACATCAAAGTCCGATTCCCAAGTGAATTTTAGCTGTCGGATTTGTGGGTCTGATGGGAGAAAGTGGGCCAGTTTCGGTTAAGAGACCTGCTTGGGTGATGGCGGCAACCTCCGCAGAAGCTGGACTGATAGGGTCAATCGACCCTATACATTGTTGGGAAACTCCTCGATTATCTCTAGATCAGACCGAACCCATGACACGTCTTCCATCTGGAGTACTACGAACCTTTGTAAAAGGTCGGTTGCATTTCCAAAGGGAGAACGCTCGGTATTGTGATGGACCAACGTTGCATAGTTTTTCCTCTAGGTATTCAGCCTTATTGTCAAATAGAAGTATTCTAAGAGCGTCTGTAGTTCTACGGTAGTCAGCCTCATCTAATCTCTCTCTCTCACGAAGCGCTCTGTTGCGTCTTACAACGGCGATTAAAGGAGACCACGGTAGCTTGCTCAGCGGCTGTGGTATTTGGTAGAAAAAAGTTCAGCTAGACCGTCAACGTCCGCCTGTGAAGTTTTAGTTGACTCTGGAATCGAGTAATGTTTGCAAGTCTGGGTAATAGTCTTGGCTGGACCCTGATATATATGATCTTAAGATAGTTCCAGTAATCCGTTGATAGGTTATTAGAGAAGTCCAGAGTAAATAGCGAAATCTAAGGCTTATAAATAAGAGATAGGCCAAACAACAATTGTAACTTTCTCGGTTGGATACCCTGGGTTGTATGTATATTTTCATATAAATTTACTAATAGTTGATTATCATTTAAGGTTTTGTTTTTTTATGGTTTACTTTAAGCTTAAATCTCTAACACCTAACAAATTATATAAAAAAAAAAGGGTAGAAGCACAGCAGAAAGTCAAGGAATAGCATAGGAGAAACGTACAAATCTCAAGTTCAGCAACAAAATTGGGAGGAAAGATATATATATGGAGGAGCTTAAGCAATCTCAAAGCAGGAAGAGGGTTCATCGTATCGTTGCCAGCACCAAAAAGTTGCTTCTGTTTCTTGTGCGTGTATTACGAGCCAAAGTGCTCCTTGTCCTGATCAATGCTGGCAAACTCATAACTGCCACGTCCATCGAATTGCAAATAGTAATCATGATGCACCCAGAGGGATTTACGATGCGACACGGTGAATAGCGTGATGCCAACTTCACGGCAATAGCTATACATTTTGCCCTCAACATCCACAGACACCGCACTGGTGCACTCATCCAGGATGGCAAACTGCGGCCGATGATAGAATAGACGGGCCATGGCAATGCGTTGCTTCTCTCCACCCGACAAAACATCAATCCAATCCTCAATGGCATCCAAGCCATTCTCGCGTTGCTCCAAATACGTAAGCTGTACAATATCCAAATAATGCATGAGATCCTCATCAGATTTACCCAAACGACGCATATCGTCACGTGTATGGGGGTAGATGATCTGAAAGAAGAAGCAGTAAGAGTAAGAGAGGGACACAGTAAAGCCTTGGCTTCCGTCCACCCACCTGATCCCTTAAAGTGCCCAAAGTCATGTATGGTCTCTGGGGTATGTAAAACAGTTTGCCTCGTGAAGGTTTGGTCACTTTGCCACCCCAGGTGGGCCATAGTTCGCCTAGAATGCGGAACAATGAAGATTTACCACAGCCATTTGGACCACAGATCAATACATTTTCTCCAGATCTGTAATTATAGAGGAAGGATTAGGTGAAGAATGATGGGAGGAGGGAAGAAACCATCTTCTACTCACTTCACTTCAAAGCTCAACTCCTTAAGTAACACATCGCCATTGGGCGTCACCAGTGGCACCTGCTCGAAACGTATAATATTATCCTCAAAGCACATGATACCCTTATTGGGTCCAAAGCTGTTGGCCGAAGTGCCACTGCCATTCTGTGTGATGCTATTCCCATTGACCATGGTGCGTTCGTAGGTGCCCTTATTGAGATCACTGAGGACTTTAATCAATTCGGTCATGCGTGCAGTGAAGCCAGCCAAACGGGACATTTCACGTCCGGCCAAAACCAAACGACCAATTGCTTCCGCCAACTTGACCAACATACGTCCATACGTATAATAGGCCTGCAAACGTTGTCCACTCTGTTCACCCGACAGCAAGGGATGGTTTTCGGAAAAGAAGGGTATGGAGACGGCATAGAAACCCACAATTGAAGCGAAATCTGTAAAGGATAGAAGAGAAAAGAGAAGAGAGAAGCAAATTATCTTAGACGGATTAGACTTTTTGAGGGAGATAACCTAAGTTAAATTGAGACAGCCCTCGGTCTTTTTAAGGCCTTCCACATGGTCAGCCATTCTACTCTTCTTCAGAACCTCTACCTGAACAGCCTGCCCAACCACCTTAAGATATAAATGACCATCATCTACCTTACCGATAGGCAACCTTATGTTGACCTCCGTAAAAACAGTTCAAAACACGCATAATAAAGCAGAGGAGTACAACTCTCCCTGCTCTTCTATACCTATGTAGCCGGGCTACCACAAGCTCCTCCAATCCCCCTCCAGGCGGAGACGTTAATGCTCTAGAACAGAGGATCAAAGCCTATGATTTCCGACAACATGTTGACGACTGCCTACAACATGTTGATGACTGCCGACAATATGTTGAGGACTGCCGACAACATGTTGAATACTGCAGACAACATGTTGACGACTGCAGACAACATGTTGATGACTGCCGACAGCAGACTGCCGAATCTACAGATTTTGCCGACAACACCGTCAGACTACAGTTGCCGACTGCCGAATCGACAGAATCTGCCGACAACATGCCGACAACAACATGTTGCCGACTGCCGACAACAGGTTGACCGATAGCAGACTGCCGAATCTACAGAATCTTCCAACAACATGTTGACGACTGCCGAATCTGCCGATAGCAGACTGCCGAATCTACAGAATCTGCCGACAACATGTTGACGACTGCCGACAACAGGTTGACGACTGCCGACAACAGACTGCCGAATCTGCAGAATCTGCCGACAATAGGTTGCCGACTGCCGACAACATGTTGCCGACTGCCGAATCTGCCGATAGCAGACTGCCGAATCTACAAAATCTGCCGACAACATGTTGACGACTGCAGACAACATGTTGATGACTGCCGACAGCAGACTGCCGAATCTGCCAACATGTTGAGGACTGCCGACAACAGATTACCGACTGCAGACAACATGTTGACGACTGCCGAATCTACAGAATCTGCCGACAACATGTTGACGACTGCCGACAACAGGTTGCCGACTGCCGACAACAGACTGCCGAATCTGCAGAATCTGCCGACAATAGATTGCCGACTGCCGACTGCAGGAGAAGAATTTAAGCAGGCCCTTCGAGCCGTATATTGTGAAAATAATGTTTTGTAAGGTGAGGCAAGGAATCCTAAAAGAAAAATGTATTCTTCAGTTAGGAACAGGTGTTGGAGTCCTTGAAGCTAATACAGAGCTCTTTTGATTGACGTTTTACAGCGGAGGGACATTTTCATTCATTGTCTTTTAGTATATTCGCCTTTGGGATTCCCAAGCGGTTATAGCAATTCTGTCATGAGGTAACTTCTGCTAAAACACTAAGGACAGGCAGAGACAGCTGAAGATTGAATTGGTATTCATGAAATAGCGCTATACTGTCAACCAGCCTCCTTTGTGGTGTTGTGCGTGTCTTAATTTAGACAAGTTTTTGGACAATATTCTAAACTTAAATGACCTAGAGCCTGCTTAAAAAAGTTCTATGCAGATTCATCTATACATTCATAATCTATACCACAAATTGGAAGGGGCAAACTTCCAAATAATTGTGAAAAGGGAAAATACACATCAAAGATCTAATTAAAAGGATTCCAATAAATTGTAAAACAATATTCCTAGATCTACATAATTTGATAGCCCATCTAACTGAAGTTTTAATGTACTTACATTTGCCAATAATATTATCAATGATGCCCATGCTGACGCGGAATTCCAAAAATTTGCGCAAATGTGAACGCAACTTGGAATAGCTGGCCAGCAGTGTCAGTTTCTCGCGTACATTGCCCTGATAGAAGGCCACCTCCTCGGAGTTCGTGATCAATCGGCTGTTCACATAACGGAATTCACCCTCTAGTTTCTGCTCCTCGACAGTTAAACGTCCAGTGGGTCGTCTTAGACGTGTCAGGAATACGCCCGCGAATAGCAAGTAAAGCATCAATATGGACGGTGTCTTGCCACCCAAATTGACCGTCAAACGGTAAACATAGATGAATATATCGAGCACCGGTTTGCTAATGTTCGAATACAGATCCGTGGCACTTTCACAGAACTTGTCAATGTCCGTGGTTAGCAGCTGATCGGCATTGGCTATTCTATTGTCCAGATTGGACATTTTGTAGTAGGTATAACCACTGCAAAAGGGGGAACAGGAATGATTATTTGGCGTCAATTAATTGGGGGGTATTGGTGGAATTCCAACTCACTTGAGGTACTGACTGTACAAATGATGCGTCAGATTTGTACGGAAACGTAGCTTCAGCTCACCCAGACTCCATTTAAGCACATTGGTCACCACCGATATCTGCAATGTGGAAATGTTAATCCTTTCTAAATCAGAAGAGGATTAAACTTACCGCTGGCAGGGCGGTTAGATATTTGAGTAGAGCTGTCTTAAACTTGGAACGGTTCATATGTATAATGGTGCTCTCCACCACGGTGGCATTTTGTATCATCCAAATGTCGCTGACCGAACGGCCAATCAGCGAAACGGCCACCAGTAAGAGCAGACCCGTCTCCATGCTCCAGAATTTTGGTATAAGAATGGCTAAAAAAACAGGAATATTATATTAATGTTGGATAGGAGAAAAGGAGGGGGGGTAAGAGAACTTACGTAAAAGCTGCCGCAATTGTTTAAAAAATACTGAATTGACGTGCGCTTTGTTCGACTTTTTCTCCTTCTTTTCGGCAATTGTGTATTGCACTTTGTCCTCATAGCCAGATTTTCTGCAAAGGAAGAAGATGGTAAAACATGGGTTAAAGAGCGTTTTATTTGGTTTCATTGGTTTCGGGTTGGACTTGGCCCACATAATCAGGGCTCAGTTATAGGGCCGTGGATGCAAAGGTACGAACAGAAAATGTGTTCTTCGAGTGACAAATGTGTCAGAGGACTCGCTGGAATGGTCTGCCTCGATTCTTACATATTAAAAAGAAAAAAAAACATTTCGAAAAAATAAAAGTAAAGGATATTATAAAAGATTAGAAAATATTGTGATTTTTATTTACCCAACCAACCAATTAAAAAAAAATATTTTTTTTCTTTCCACCAAAAAAAACCCGGTTTTGTTTAAAAAACATTGAATATTTTGTTTTTTTTTATTAATTTTATTTTCAGAAGAAAAAAAAAACAAAAGATAGGTATGGGGAGTTTTATACTTCTACCCAAAAAAAAATAAAAGATGAAAAACAACAAAATTTATAAAAGATTTATTTTTCGCGATATTATTTGCAAGGAAGTAACATGGTGAAAAAAAAAAACAATTGCAGTCAAATGACACTGAAGTGAAATTTTCCATGAGGGGTGGATTAGGGATATTTTTTAATGAGGGGACGGAAAGAAAAAGTAAACGGGTTGGTTCATCCACCAACATTCCAGTTTCAAGAACTCGCTTGACGAATTGATCCACAAATTGAGTTTTTTTTTTTTAATTCTTTTTAAATTTCGCACATTTTGAGTCGAGGACTCACCACTTTGGAAAAATGTTTTTTTTTTAATATTTTCCAACTGTTTTCAAGCGAATAGCGACACATTTCGTAAATGTCAAAGTTTTTACTAAATATTAGTCGCTTTTCGAATGACATTTGACATTTAAATAGTTCTAAAATTTAAACACTAGATGGACCACCAAGTACAAATCCTAGACAAATCCTAGACATGTGAAGCGATGAGTACCGCAGGAGGGAATCAGAGAATAAGTGATGGTTCTAGTGGGTGAGGAACTCCAAGTCTCACACTTTGAGGCTTTCAATGATTTACCCCTATAACAGAAAAAAAACTTTTATAGATATAATTTGGAACTACCTCACTTGGACTAAATATAAAGGGACAGCAAGTGTGTCATTTTAGAAGTAAAGGAAACGTTGCGTAAGTTTTACAAAGAGCTTGATCGGCAAATTGTTGCAAACATGAATTTGATTCAGTTTCATATATGTAAAATTGGGTATACAGCTTCTCAAACGGGGCCAGGCCAAGCTTCTCTCAATCTCTTGGCGTGTGTGCTTTAAATATTTCGCACAAGAGAAAGGGACCTACAGTTTAACGCCGGATCCGAACGGAAAAATTTGATAAATTGCGTTTTCATGGCTAGTGACTTCACAGCTGGCGCAAATAACTGCTGAAGGTGACCGTATGTGTAAAAGCTATTTTTCTAAAGAAAGAAAAAAACTTTTCTTATTAGATGTTCAGAGGCGGGATCGAACCCACGACCTCCCGCCCAACAGTCCAGCACACTAATCGCTGGCCCTGTCTCTTGAAATGCCTCGATACTAGAGGATCCGAGGTAATGAACATTCTATTCAGAACATCGAGGTTGCTTTTTTCTTAACTGCATTTTCTTAAAACTTTAAATCTTTGTTTCGAGCTTCCTGGGTCTCCTCGGTTAATTGACCAATTGGGAGCAATGCATAATAAATTATTTCCGGCCCATGAATGAAAAATTTGTGCAAAGTTGGCATCATATTGTAACAAGGGTACAAATTTACGAAATGAATAGCAGTCTCCAAGGCATAATTTTTGAATTTGTCTATATTAATATCATAGTTGCATGAAACAACTATTAATATAGTGTGCATTCTTTAAAGCAAATCGATGTCTATCTTAGTTATCTCTGCAGTCGATACTGCGTTTTAAAAAAATACCCTAACGGGGTTACCATCGTTACTATTTCCAAATCCAGGATTCGGGAGATCAATAAGTAAGCCTACTTCTTCCTTGAATACGTTCTGGAATCGTTTTTTTTTCTTTGGCAACAATTTCTTTGTCCTCTACCGATCTGGCTTGCCACCTGTTTATAGGCTTTTCAGGTCAGGCAATAACACTACTTAATTAAACACTACCTGTTTCATTTTCCATGGTCGCAAATAGGTAAATAAACAAAACAGATGTTAGAACAGCTGATTAATGACATTCAACATGCGTGCGAATGTTCCAGGGCTTGCGATACCTGAGTTTTGAAAACGACTTCACTTACTAAATTTCAATTTTCTCAGAAAAGGCAAAAAAGGGAACGCTAATTTGTTCAGGACATTAATTTCATTTCATAGAGCGATCGCCCGGGGGTAACTACTTTATGTCCAAAAAAAAAAAAAAAAAAAAAATGTGAGTGACGTTAACACTCACGGGGCTTTGATGTAAAAGATGATGCTACATTAATGGCCTAAAATACAAGGTCTCTCAATGGTATATAAATCAGCATCATCTTTATAAAGGGAAATCTAACAGGAAGTAGAAATACCAACAACAATATCACAAGCTGCTGAGTGCTTTTTCTTTTCACTCTCACAGTTACTGTCAAGTCACTGGCAAGTCTATTTCAAGTCACTTCTTGGTCACTATTTAGTCACTATCAAGTCACTGCTTAGTCACTGTTTGATCACTGCCATGTCAAGTCACTTCTTGGTCAATATTTATCAAGTCACTGTTAAGCCACTGCAAAGTCACTATTTAGTCTCTGTTTAGGTACATTCAAGTTACTGTCAAGTCACCATCAAGTCACTTCTTCGTCACTATTTAGGCACTGTTTAGACACTGTGTAGGTAATGTCAAGTCATTATCAAGTCACTGTTCAGTCACTCTTTAATCACTGTCAAGTCCCTGTTTAATCACTATTAAGTCACAGCTTAGTCACTATTCACTATAAAATCACTGTTAAGTCACTGTTTGGCCACTACTAAGTCTCTGTTTAGTGTCAAGTCACAGTTTAGACATTGTCAATTCACTGTTAAATCACTTATACCCCCTCCTTCAATGTACCCCATTAACATCACTTCCCTCACATTTCTTCCTCTTTTCCCCCGCCCATCCTATGCAAACCCTCTGATGTGTGCGAGTGTTCCGAGACAGCGTCAAGTGACGCCCAAATCGAACTTTACTCCTACTAAAATCTTTTGTACCGAAATTAAGTATGTTTCACATCAAAAGGTAGTTTTTTAGACCTTTTTCCAAATATTAAAATAATATATTAAATTTTTTTTTATGAAAATTTTATTTATACTAATGAACTAAGAATAGTCAAAACTAATACTTCCAATCACCACATATCCGCATAAAAGTTTCATATTCATGAAAAACGATTGCGAACATACAATAAAATGCCATATTTAATGAACTCCTTAAAATCGAGTTCAAAAGTGAACTTTAAATGCGACTAGACTTTTTTTCTTTTTTGATTATTACGCAAAATTTAATCATCTTTCAAGTTGCATTTAAACTTTCTTTAATATCTAAAAAAAAAATCAATTTTGGCGCGGAATTTGCTCTAGTCGCCTCAATGTGCGCCGGTTATGTTTGCGTTTCGGTTTATCAGCATCAACTTCGATTCAGAACCGATTCCTTTTTTGCTTTTTTGCGTAGTATCATAGTCGGGTCTTGGAGTGAGCAGTGAATATCTTTAGGATCATATAAGCTTCACCTTCATAACCACATTCCCGTCCCGAAGAGTGTCAGGCCTCTAGTTATGAGGCATTTACATCACGAGGGCAGAATAACTGACCTCTGAGAACCTCTGTGACTCTCTGTCTGTCTATCTTTAACGCACATTAAATAATGACTTCAGCAATCATTCGTTGTGAATTGACGAGTCTGTTCATCCCTCGAGGGGCAGTAACTTAATTTTTGCGATAAAACTGGGTTTAAAAATTCATTTATAGTTTTGCTTAGAGATTTGAATGCAATTAGCTATGGGCAAAACGGGGCACCTTCACATAAATATTTATAGCCAATCGCCCTTGGATTTATTGACTTGGTACCTAAACTTGCCCGTTCTCTCTCTCTCGCTCTGTCTTTCCCAGCTTACTGACGCATACAAAGGTTAAATGTGGTGTCTAGTTCAGTGTTTGGGTTTGGTTCATCCAAATTGTAGGTGGCAAAGTACAAAGCTCAGAACTCTTCGCTTATCTGTAGATGTCGCGCCTTCAATACAATGCAAACATACAAACACATAGATGTTAAGTCATCATGACTTGCGAATCTCTTTTCTAGCCTCTTCACTAATTTATTTATAATGCTTTTTTTCTTGTATCTTTTCTATTTGGTATCTTCTAACGTATTAATAAATTTATATATAGAAAACTAGACATGTGTTTCAGTCCATAGGTCAAGTTTGGAATAAAAGCTGTGTCCAATCTAATCGAAAAGGTAAAGGGGGGAGGGACATTGAACCTCAACCCACAGATGTGTGTGATTGAAAGTAAAACTCTAATCGAAAGCCATAAACTAATAAAGGTTGGCGAAGGTGTAAAGTTCATTGATTTTTTTGTTGTTGTCAGTCTGTACACTATAATTCACGCTATTATCAGTTTGATAACACACTAACACACACTCATACCTCTACGCTGTATACCTTTTTGGCACTGAACAAACTGCATTAAACATTTAAATTAAAACAATTTCAGGCTTGACTTTTGAATTATACAAATGTTGAACTTAACATTTCAACCCTGGAAACAGGTAGACGGAAATTAACATCTATGCCCACCAATCACCTACCCCCTCTCCCCTCCCTCCCTTTGACGCAGTCATTTAGAGGTGTGATAGACTCAAATGTCATCAAAACAACAAAAGTTCCAAGCAACCATCCGCCTCTCCAGATGATGCAATTTTTAAGGTAAACAACTCGAAGCATTCCCTTCAATCAACATTTGCCTTTACGTGGGTTGGCTCTCAAGTCTTTGGGGCTAAGTTTTTGTCCATCAGCTGATTTGTTGACCAAATATATTTTTCACCTAGCTCTGCACACATCAAAGACACTTTATACTACTTTACTAACTTTATAATAAAATCATCTTAGTCAAGCGCTCATAAAAATTGATGGCTTTTCTCAATGACAAAATGATTGTACGAAAAGGCATATGTGTTAATTTTTTATTGTTGTGCTACAGCGTGAGCGAAAGAGAGTGAAAACAAATACTTTTCTTCTCTCTTCTCATTTCTTACAGAAAATCACCTTGATGAGTCTTTTTTGAACAATTTTGATGATTAAAAAAGGTTTTAATTTCAAATGCGAATTAAAAAAGACTTGAAAATGCTCAAAATGTGATTTAGAGAAAGTAAAATATCCAAACGTAAAGCAATCGCAAATTGATTCAAAAAAAGACTCACAAATGAACCGAAATTTATCAGAGAAAAGGGTTACAAACCAATTTTCAAGAGCCCACCATAAATTTGGAAGATCATTTTAACAAAAGTCACCTTGAAGAGTCGTTTTCGAGCCCTTTTAAAGTAAAAACAGAGATAGATAGATAAGATTTGATTCGTATTTTTGTTGTAAGACGGGATTTACACGATGAAGCAAACTTCATTAAGTTATATTAATAGGCGATTTTTACATACACATGTGGTTCTATACATTTTGATCAACAAATCTTATAGAACTCCTTTGATTTTCAAGCTTCATCGTGTAAATCCCGACTTAGGTATTATAAATATTTGTATCACATTTTTTTGTATAAATACCGACATGGTTTTAAAACCTTCAATTGGCAGTTTGTCCACTCAAAGTGCTGCCTTGGACTACTACACCTGGCTGCCCGGCTCGTGGCCGAATACCAAATCGTTCGTCCTTATCAAACCAGTTGGCTGGACTCCCTTTACAATTGGGAGCTAACGTTAATTCATCTATTAAATACAAATAATTTAGTGGCATTTATTATTCTTTATTTTATGGCCTTCTCTATATTCAATTCAAGGGATCTTCACCGCTTAATGCTCTTATTATCTTCTGATCCTTAAGCTGAGTTTTTTTCCAGGGATCTGCCTACGAAGTGTATTATATCCTCGACTTCCCTAAGGTTGCACAGCGTAAACTCATTGTTTCCCATATATGCTTCCGCTTAACCTCGGAGTGTCTCTCCCGTAGAAGTAGATGATGTTGCACTCTGGATGAGGAATATGTGGTCTTTTCTTCTTAGCGACCTAAGAAGTTCAATATAAAATTATTTCACCAATGTTCTTTTGTAATATACGTCATATTTATAATTTCTTGAGATAGTTCGCAGCTTTGCTATAGCTTTTTTACTTCGTGAAACTAAAAAAAACTTGTTTTGCGTATTACGTATTTGGTTAATATCGTCGTAATAATATTCAAACATTACCCTTTAAATGTACTAAAGGTGCAAAGTTATACCGTACATATATCTTTCTTCTGCTACCGTTTCTAAACAATTGGAGATTTAGTTCATGTGTTACTAAGGAAAGATTCGAAAATGACTTATGATTTTGCTCTAAACATCTTTTACCATTAAAAACGATTCGCAAAATGTCTTGAAAATTTTTCAAAACTGATCAGAACAACGAGGTATAAACGAATATTTGTGAAAAGTTGCGTATATGGTACCATTTTCTCCCGACAAAAGTATCATTTATGATCAGTAGACCAGCGCACATTTGACTATTTTCATCAGACTGAGGAGTCGAAAAAGGCTCTAATGTGATCAAAAGTCGCGGCTGGGTTATCTTTTTTACCAGACAAAAGTTTAATTAATGATCAGATCAGATCAGCGTTAATCTGTTAATCAGAAAAAGAACTCAAATAAGATCAGGAAATTCAAACTGTCCACCGGCTTTTAATTACTTGTGTACAGCATTTGGAAGATCATTTTAACTACAATTACCTAGTTGTGTTTTTTTTCGAGTCTTCTTGATGATAATTTTCATGTGAGATTTTCTTCTAACAAATGTATCATTAACGATCGGAAAAAATGCGTATTTATGACTTTTAAGTATGGTACTTGAAACTCGACACTTAGAAGTCGATTCTCGTTATACACTGCACTTGACACTAAGTACAAGATACTTAGGTGTCTTGCATTGACACTTAGAACTCGATACTCAGTATTTGGCACTCTATTAGATACTCAGAACTCTTTATTCGACACTTTGAAATCGGTGCTCGTTACTCTGTACTTGATAATCGTTACTCAGTATTTGATGCTCAGTGCTCAGTATTCGACACACTATTCAATACTCAGCACTCTTTATTTGTCGCTTTGAACTCGATTCTTAGTACTTAATAATCATTACGCTTTACTCAACACTTATAACTTGATACACGTTATTCACCCGATACTCGACAGTATTCAATCTATATTCGAATTATTAATAAGATATGAATTTAAACTTCTTTTGAACCGGGCTTACGAACCGGCTCGTAGATTTGGGACATATGACTTTACTCCTTTTTGAATGACTTGAATATACTGTAAGAATATAGACACCCATTAGTTAAAACGAGAGCGCAAGTTAAAGTCGGCTCTAACCGACTTCGATATACCCGTTACTCATGAAAAAACATGTTTGACAGTATTTCTGCGTTCCTTAGGTGTGAACATCTGAAAAGTATGCAACACTTTTTAACTCGGCTATTTTTCACATTTTTGTTCATAACTTGAGAAATGCTCATCCGATCTTTATCATTTCTTCGGCGAATCGACTCATTTTGCTAATTACCAACTAGAATATAAGGTACAAATCGTCTATCTCCAAAACTGCGGGAGATATAACGTTTTTTCCAAATTGCGGGGGCGGGAGGGGGCGTGGCCAAAATATGAAACAAACTTGATCTGCGTGCAGATAAAAGAAGCATTTGTCCCATACATGTCAAACCTCTATCTCGTACCATCTCTGAGATCTAGGTGTTCATACAGACAGACGGACAGACGGACATGTCTATATCGACTCGGCTGTTGATGCTGATCAAGAATATATATACTTTATATGGTCGGAAATGATTCCTTCTGCCTGTTACATACGTTTACACGACTTTAGTATACCCTTTTTACTCTACGAGTAGCGGGTATAAAAATTTGTTTGAGATGCGGTATCTATATATGTAGTGTCTTTGCTTCTAAATAACTCTAAAAATTGCAAAAGTTACAAAAGTTAAACAGGGCTGCAAATTGGCTTTAAACCAAACTGATTCGAGTACAGAATTTCCAAATATTAAATTTCATTTCGATTTTTCTATTTGGACCCGTAGCTCATTAGCCAACCCACGTAGTCAAGTGTGTGATGGTTTTATTTGCCGGCTGTTAAACTTGTTGGACTATTGGACACAAGCCGCTAAATTTACATATGTACATAAATGCATACATGCCGGTTGCCCCATCACACTAGACAAATATACAAAAGGCAATATTCAGGCAAAAGACATGGGGGAAAAGGAGCAGCACCGAAGCTTAGATACCCTATGCAATAGAAAGTAAATGCTTGGCATTAATATCTTAAAGAAGAACACATTTGTCATACCAGAAGAGCGGGAGAGTAAAATAGTTATCAAATTTCCATATTCAATGGTTTAAATGTTGACATTTATGAATGCAATTAGATTGTTAAAGGAATAAGAAAATGTTTTGTTAATAGCATAAGACAGGGAATGGCAGGGAATGGATTTCGAAGTGCTAAAACAACATCAATTGAGGCATGACCTTGCACACTGCTCTAGTTATGTTGTTGGTATGTTTGTTGTACAGACACTCACTTCGAAGCGAGGCAATTGCTCTATCTGCTGGTGCGACTGAGAGACTCCAGTTGCCCAAAAGTAAATCTAAGCTTTAACCTTAATTTACATGGAATACAAAATACTAATACCGCCTCAAGCCTCTGCTCAAACCCAATTTCATAGCCCATATGCCTCAAAAACCGATCAATTAGTGTGTTGCATGCACAAATATGCAATATTGTTGCGCATAAATTAGTCGTCCGCTAACCCATTAAAATCATACACATTTGACTTTTTGAAGCTTTCCAAAGTGCAACCAACTCTCGATGCCGAAGCGTTACACAAAAAACTAAACCAATTCTACTTTTTTCTCCGGATGTTGAGTAAGTAAAATGTGGCCCAAACACGAGTATATCGCAACATTTATCACTAATCCAAAACTTAGTTGGGAATGGGTTATGCAAACAGTTATGAACCAGATAAGATACATGGAAGGTAGACATGGTCAATTCATTGTTTATCAAAAAAGTGGACACGCGTGCAGGTTGTTTTAAGTAATTACACACGTAATTGAAGTATTCGCCCCTCTCTCCCCCCCTCTTATCGTTTGCCAACTTATCGTTGAAGCACTTAAAAAAAAAAGGGTGCAATTTTTCTTTAGAACTGAAAGTTGGGCTGTGTACAATAAATGTGCGTCAGCAGCATTTCGGGTTAAATGTGTGTGTGCCGAATTGATAAGGTATTAGTAACTTTTTTATAATTTTTTGGACAGATTGAAGTTTGATATAAATAAATAACTCACAAATAACCAGCAATTTAAAGACCCTAACTTTTTCATTAGAACGTAACAAAGTACTTAAATTATTATTTTGAAACAGGTTGTCTGTATAGCTTAAAGACCTGGGATGTTCTTTGAAAAGTTTTTTAACAAAGACGAACAAAGCTGAAACGACTCTGTTCGTCGATGATTCCTTCTAATGTCAGGGCAAAATTATAATACACTTTTTAAGTACCGGACTGTGGATTAGAGACATCGCAGTATAACAGAGTTTAACGTCCATCTGACTTGGTTCATTTTAGCCCCACAGAAAACAAACTAAAAACATATAATATTTCGGACTTGACTGGGAATCGAACCATGGAACTTCCGCTCTTAACGAACAATGTATAGCATAGCGTGCTAGCACATTTCGCTATTATCTACTTATGAAGCTAGACTTCTAAACTGCTACTTATACTTTTCTCTTTTTTCACTTATTTCAAAAAACATTTAGAACAAAAATTTGTATTTAAAAATCTTGACATCTTTTTCTCTATTTGAAGTTGAAGGCAACTTATTTTCTAAACAGGCATTTCCCTCTGTGCAGAGTTGTTCGTTATGAAACAGATTTGTTCTTATCGCGATTTTTAGTTCCAAGGAATATAAAGTATTCGGTCTAACAGGCTGGCTCAAATTAATATCAGTTGAAATAGGTGAAAGATAATATCAACGAAAGATAAAATCGGTTCGACAGAGATAACGATTTGCATTGATAAAGGGTGTTTTTTTAGCAAATTTCTTGTTGGCTACACTGTTTATGGCAGCTCAAGTATTTTTGTGTCACATATTACTGTCAAACATGTTCAGTTTGAATGAGTGTCATACCTGTTATAGTTGTTACAATAATGTCTGGACATTCCTACGCCAGGGCATTTCGCGCACACACTAAAATCTGCGTTGCTTTAGGAAAACCCCAGCAAGCAAAGTTCGGAGCGCTTCAAATTATGTGTCGATTTTTGAGTAAACACATAAACTTGAGGGTTTTCGGAGCACATTTAGTGCCCTCTAAGCACATGCTCATAAAAAGCATTTTCGGAATCGAAAATTTTGTTTTTGTTGAATCTATTGTTGAAAATAACGGGATGCCGAAATCAGACAGACAACTCACACATTCACTCAGTTAGGAAATAAAAGGAAAGGGCGTGCTTGCGAAATAATATTTTAAATAAAAAAGTGGTTCGTAAAATTTTCTAAATTTATACAAAAAAAAGAAAAACAAAATGAGTGTCGAATGATAAAGCCGCAACGAGTCTTTAAAAATAATGAATGCACTGGTAGACCATAGAAATGAACAAATATCTTTGCATTCCGGGATTCAGTTGGAGTGAAATTTTATGGATAATGATGGATACTTTACAGACAACTATGACGATTCCGAGAGAGATATGAAATCTCTACGCGAGAAATTAGCTAACTGGGCAGTTCTAAACAATATTTCTTGAAGATATTTTTTACTTGTTCAACTTTTCTGTGTTTTCCCATATTGGTAATTTTTAAAATAAAAAATATAAACATATCATAAAAAATATAAAATTGTTTATTTTTTTTCTCTTTTTTTGCGCATTTTAGATGCCCCCAGATTAGTGCACTTTTTTAAATTAAATGGACAGTTCAATATGCGTTTAAAAAGAGCCTTTTTAGGAGTCCTAAAATGATGACTTCTATGTGTCTTTTATAAGATTTTAATATGCTTTATTGGGAGGGTGAGAGCACTTTTATCTGGGACAGAAATGAGTCAGATCAGACTCAGAAAACTTCAACCTTAACCCATTTTACGCCATACGACTAGTCGAACAGCAAAGTTGCTTTCTTTTAAAAAATTTTCTCTAGGATCTAGTAAAACCAATTGCTTACGTAATTACATTATACTATAGTAAATTTCATTGGCTTTCAGATAAAAATTATTGCGTAAAAATTATTGCGGACATCCCCCACCTTGCAGGTGGGGTCCAGGTGGTGTTTTTTTTTTACTTTGGATTCGTGTTTACTGGGTCCTAATTACCCAAGAAAAGTTGCTTTCACCTCTCAATAAAAAACTTCGTATAGAGCGGCGTAAAATGGGTTAAGTGCGACCGTTTTCATAGAAAAAAAGGTCATTCTGGACTCCTTTTTGTGCACATTATGGCTATGAATGCTCTTAGAAAAGTGTCCGAAAAGTGTCAGAAAGCGCACATATTGCTCGCTGGGACTATTGTTGGATTACCTTGTGGGTAAAGTATCAGACGACTGTAACACTGCTCGATTGGACCAAACCAACTTTTTCTAAATAATATGGACCGCTGATCACAAAAATCGCCATAAAAATAAATTCTTTATTCAAGTTCAAAACAAAAAAAAAATAACAGACCCAACGTTTTGTTTTCGGACAAAAATTAGCTGGGGTATGCTATATGCTCAAAACTTGAAGTAAGAGGTTTTAAATAAGCTCAAGCGTATAATAGTTCTATTATAACAATTTTTTTTTAAATTAATCAAATTTTATTTAAAACACTTTCAAAATATTGTCCACCACTTTTTGTATGCTCTCAAAGAAACTTTGAGACTGTCGATTAAGATCATGACAATAATCAATCAAGCCCAAATAGTTTTGGGACCTGTGCTTAATTTATTTCATTTTCTGGTTAATATTTTCTCTTTGCTCATCGCTTTCGACACTCAAATTTTAAGGCACTCTTCTGGTGTAGAACATTTTGTTTTAAACATTTTTTTTATATTTTTATTTGTAAGCTTAGATATTCAAAAATATTATCCCAAAATGATTTTTCAAAATTCGAAAAACTTTAGAAGATAAAACAAATGTCTTCGATAAAACAAACAATTTTCACATTACTTCAAACTTTGAACTCGTTTTTCTCGAAACCACGTTTTCCAAAATGGTGCCCCTGTTTTCTCAAGCTCTAACGACTGCAAAAAAAATGGTCAAAAATCAATTTTACGTTTTTAAAAGGCAGCCATTTTTTCAAATTCAATTTTATTTTCACAATTCTGCTACGGACAATAAAAGCATTAATACAAACTAGCTTCCCATCTTCCGTTTTGCTTTCTGATAATTGTAACTCCCGGAAACGTGGGTAACATTGACACAGAACTTTTTGAACAGCCCTCGCATTCACAAATTTTTAATTTTGTATCTTTTAATGATGAATTGTACAACCAAATACAAAAAAACAGAATTACAAAATCTTTTCCCGATTTCTTTTCACGAATTTTAAAAAAACATGTAAAATTTAGCCCTCTAGACCAGAAGAGAGCCTTAATAGAAGGCGTTAGCGTGTCAATTCCAAAAGTGAATTTTCAGAGACATTGCAAAAACTGATGATAAGCAACCTATTTGAACTCATCTGAATTAAAGCTGCTGAACACACCAATTATGCGAAGTTAGCGCACCTTTACTTCCAAAATGTTTTGTTTTTGGAAGAATAAAATGACAAAGTCTGAATTCTGATCCCACAAAAGGGGTCGAGCAACACAAACGCCCAAAAAATAGTAATCAGAGATGAGAATGCTAAGGAAGCTTCGTCTCCTAATACAATGAAATGATACTACAATAATTAAGACCTAGAAGATTTCGAAAAAACGGAGCGTAAGACACATTGTCAATACACCCACATAAAAAAATATCAAACAAAAATGTTTTCCCATCATATTTATAAACAAACTTCTCATTTGTTATGTTAATAACTATAACTTTGTCTTTGAAAATGTTTGTCTAAAGCCAGTTGGTTTCAAAATACAGATCAACTTGCGTTTTAAAGCAGCGATGGCCTCTGGTTCCCCTCAGGGCGTGAAAACATTATGCTATTCATACGTACACAACCCGAACGCATGCCGAAGCTGAGACAAAGATTCGCTCGCGAGATATCAAAGCGATTAGGCCGAAGCTTTATTTTCGCACACTAATACACTCTCACTTTTTGGCCTCGCTCACGTTGAGCATCGCTGTTTTAAAGTGACGGACGTTTCCAATGACACAAATTGGAACTAAAGCATTTTAAGCAATCCCCTAACACATATCGTAAATCTGGCTGGTCAATAATTCATGCCTTCTAATTTGACTGAACTATGTATATGTATGTGCCATTTCAGGTTATGAAATATTTGAATCTGTTCAGCTATTTTCCTAGGTGATTGAGGTAAAAAACATTCAAACTTTCACCTTTATAATAATTAGTAAGATAAAATAAGGGTCTTTATAGATTTGATAGATTACTTTCATCTGAGCTAAGCTTAATTGGTTTTAATTTTTCCTGTTGGTTTGAAAAGCTTTTGACATGTAATGAAATCGTGTATCCCCATTTACATCAAACGGGGCAATTTTGTATGCATTCATTTAAATGGTAAATGTGCTTCAGGTCTATATATCATGTATATATTCAAATTAAATTCTTGATAACTTTTCTATTATCCAGAAGAGGAGCAGCCAAACACTTGCCACTTAACGCACAGATGCATTTGCACACTGAGAGAAAACCCGGAAAAGCTTGGCTTGCAAACACAATGAGAGAAGCTTTGATTGCAAATCACCGTTATTATTAATACAACTATTTTTTAACCACAGTAAAAGGGCAATTTGTAGGAAAACAAAAAACGGGTTTTGATTTTAGTGCAATTGCAGTTTCATAGTCTAATTAACATACCCGCTTCTGGATGCCCTTTGGCTACTTTCAAGCTAGGAGAGATTAAAAATTTTCTCTTTAGAAACTGGAAACTGCTGCGCTCGTAATCATAATGATCAGCTGTGTGTATGGCTTGCAGTTCCCAGTTATCAGCTGGCTGTCCTTGAGTGAGGGGGGAATGGGAATGGGTAGGGAGAGGGGGCCATAAAAACCAGTTTCAAAACAACTGCGTTGAGTCTCCCCTAGCTTCAAAGCTGACCCAGTACAATATATCGTACGATCCTCACACACACACACACACACACACAGGGGGAACTGCCAACTGCGTGCAGAAATGAATCAAAATTCAATGTCAAACAAATTTTTTCTGAAGACATCCAAGATCAAGACCTTTAATAAATGGAGTGTTAGGGGGGGGAGGTCAACACTTACCTCTTTTTGTTGGACAATTTGCCATAAGCAATTATCCAGAGAGCCGCCGTCATGCCCGCCACACCAACGATGGCGCTTTGATTATGGGCCAATTTACTCAGAGCTGGAGCCATTTTTTTTTTTATATTGAAATTCGTTGAACTATATTTAATTAATAGTTGTAAATTATTAAGGCACTCTCTCACACACACACACACACGCACTCACGTACGCACGCACGCAGCACTCTCAGATGTAAACACCCGCTTTTTTATGTTTTTTTTTTTGGTCGAACCACCCTGGCTTCCGCCTCTCTCTTTTTATCTATTTTTTTGTGTTTGCGTCCTAGCTGGTGGTGTTAACAATTTGATTTATTTGTTTGGTAAATTGCACGCTTTGGCTTTCCTTTTTCTGCTTTTCCACGCACGAAAAAAAAATGTGCGGCCACCTCTCTGGCGTAGAGAAAACAAGGTACTAGAGAAACAAATTGCTGCGTTGACTTTGCTGGCTGCTTCATACAGTCAGCTGTTTAATGTTTTACTGCCGCTCGCTCTCTCTTGAAGTAGTTTTGCTGTTTGGAAATTAATTATGGAATAAAATTAGGGAATTAAAGAGCTAGTTAAAATTATTCATTATATTAGGTGCAATAGCCTGTGCCAAAAAGTCACTAAAGATTAAAAGAAAAATAGTTGCATTTTGATTTTGGGGGAACATAATAAATGCCCTAACGCGTAGCTAATTAAAGCCAAGCAGTCCTTAGCACCAGTTCGGAACTAGTAGTTCACACACAGGAACATTCCACTTCCACAAACATTTTAAATTAAAAAAAAACCGGTTTTGGACTCTGTAAAATTTAACTAATTAGCTACGACCTAAAACTTAAACTATGGTTCCATACACAAATAATTTGATTAAATATGCCAGAAATGTTAACCAATTCGGCCTAATAGGACCAGTTTTCATCTTAATAAACTAATATTTAGTCACACATTTTCACTTAAAACCAGCATAAGAAACACTACCATAAAAAATCGCGGCTAGAACTTTACTTTCAAAGGGTGGAGTAGAAAATAGTTAAACTATGACATACTTCTCGAAGCAGTTAATTAAATATGAATGTTTTATTAAGTAAAGCATTAAAATTTAAAAATTCGTTTAAAAAGAAACCAAGGATCATCATAATTCAGTATCTATCGAAGGGATTTTTTTTTTAATTTTCTCAGGTAAGGGTCTCTCTACTACTTCGGGATCGCAAATTTTTTTATTTAATATTTTGCAAACTTTTTAAATTTATGCTACCCATTCAAGGGTTAAATAGACAGCTTAGATTGCCTGCACCCCCGTAGGGTTAATTGAGGTATTTTAAACCACACAAAATTTGGTCACACTTTCAAAGAAGCCGGCGCAAAGTTGCCGCGTTTTGTTACATTTGTGGGTTTTTGTTTATTGTTTTTATTGGTGAATTGCCACACAAAACGTAAAAATGGAAGGCAAGTGTTTAAATACTTAACCCCACAGGCTGCCTAATTAAAACAACTTACACTTACTCTTTGATATGCTTCTTTTCCCCCCTCGCCCCTGCCACAGGTGTGGCTGAGGACATGTGGACGCCATACAAGCATTTGTATAGCATCTTTCAAATGGCCTTGTCAAATCCAGAAACCGTCAACTCTGACTTGGAATTGTGCCTCAAGAAGTACAAACAGAACTTTACGAATTTTTTGAGAAATCCGGTAAGTCAATGGAGCTCCATTATAGAGACACATAACCTTATAAACAAAAATCCTTTAGCCCAAGAATGGCAAGAGTCGCTTGCAGTTGAGGAATTCGTTAACCGAGGGCATCACCCTGACGGGACAAACGCGCAAGGTACAAACCTCACAGGAGTTGATTGATGAGGCCATCGTTTTGTCGGATATGTTTGATTTGGATGAGATCTTTGCGGTGGAATTGTTATGTACGGCACAGCGTCAACAGATGCATCATCCGGGCTTGCCGCGTGGTCTGGTGGCTGTTTTGCTATACTATGATGGACGCAAGGCCATTAGTTGTGCTATACGTGATATGTTTCAGACAGTCAGCGGTGTGGCCTGGAGTACAGAGCTGCCCAGAGAGGTGAGTGGTAGAGCAGCGGGAAAGAAAGACCAGGCTAAACCAAAATTAATTACAGATTACCTGCCTGATCACAAATTATGCTCAAAATCTGGTGGAGGACTCCAATATATTGGGAAGAATATTGGAATTGCTGAATGAAATGGATGTGGACAAGGAGGTAGAACCTTACCTAAATGATTTTAAGACTTAAATTTGATTTTGGTTTTTGATTTGTAGACTATTTTGCTGACCAAGAATCGCGCCTTTGGCTCTAAGAAACATCAGAATCAGGTCTTGGAGTTATATGAGGACATACGCAAGGCCTTGGCCATGTCTTTGTTTCATTGGTCTGCACAGCGTGGCCTACCCAAGGCTATAGCCATACGTCTGATGCAGCAGCTGGCCCAGTGTAAAACTGTGGACGCCTCGGGCTATATAGATGATGTGACTCTGATAATGCTCATGGCTTTGATGTATTCCTATGACACCTCGGTGCTGTTTGTGACCGAATGTAATAATCCGCAAACGGCACGTCTGCCCATACTATGTGATGCAGACTTTGCCAAAGGTTTCCATGAGGCTCTGTATGCACAAATGAACTGGCAAGCTCCACGCCTGGATGCCATTATCAAGTATAGCTTTGGTCTAACCATGGCCAGTCTAAGACATGCTCCTAGCAATCTACAGGCAGCCGCCGGGGCCATTATTAATCGGGATGAGCAGCTGATTGATGAGGCTTTGGCGGCCAATGTGTTTGGCTTTCTGTATCGTCAGCTGCTCGAAAAGGATTTGGTTTATACGTGAGTCCTTTAACTATTTCTAATTAATTAATAATTACCTATAATAATTCTTACAGCCACGAGTTCATGTATCGTCGTCTCCATTTGCTCATCACCGACTTCATAGACTTTATGCATGCCAAAGTGTCTGAGCTGCGTGGACGTGCGGATGAAACGGCACGCACTGTCATAAGTTTCCTTAATGAGGGTTTGGAACCGCCTCCCAATCTGGATTCCAACTTTGAGCTACTCATGCTGTGTGTGGCCAAATTGTATGGCAATCCTCGTTCCGTTATAAATCTGTGTAATGAATATTGGGGTCCTGCTGATGTGGCTGCAGGCGGTGGCAATGCGTCTACTAGTGGAGGAGCCGCCTCAGGCAATGCCAACTATTTGAAGAACACCTCACGCGGCGTCTCCCTGTTCAAGTTTATCAGTTTGGCCAGCGAACTGTTGCCACAGACCCTGTTCAAGTCCTATTTAAAGATGATCACCGGTTTGACCAGAACTGAACTGTCAGCACGTTGTGCGTTTAATCTGCTGAAGCAATCACAGAACATTTCCTCCAGCTATGCAGTCAGTTGGGATCATTTCTTTATGGCCCTGAACAACTATTACAAGTGAGTAGACTTTTTTATAGTTTAACAATGTTTTGTCTTACTTAGAAACGACCAAAAATGTATTTTTTATTACAAACATGGAGGATTGAGATGAAAAAATTTGATAATGCAATTTAAAGTTTAAGCAAAGGAAAAGGAAGGGTTAGACAAGGCTGTAGATAAATAGGATACAAGTTTCTAGTAACGCCTTGTGGAACAGCAAGACTTATATTAGATAACAAAGCGACAGAGTCGATATGTCCTGACAGGAGTTCGACGGTTCTTAAGAGAAGGCAGGTTTATTAGGTTAGGTTAAAAATGGTGGGATCCCAGTTTAAGCCTGGAAGTGCGAAAATTATTAACTGTTTTTGAACCTATCATTCTAAGAAATTTGAGAGTTTATGTTCCAAAAAATGTTTTTGAACATACCTTTGCTAGTCTATATATAACTGGTACAAAGAAGACCAGATACCAGTTCCATTTTCTTACCAAGAAGACGTACAACTGTTTTGTAACATAAGGATCATCAAATTCTTTTCACTATCTTTTAATGAAAGCAAGTACAGCTCTTACTTTGTTGTATTTAATCGAAATGTGGCTATTAAAACAAAAATGTTGCTCAAGCTGAGTGTCATCTATCGAGTCACAGTGTGACCTAATTGCAGTGTGGTAACGCGAAAGTTTGCAGTTCACACAACACAAACTGGGCCACATCTCGGCCTCTTACTCAGAGCTACGGCTCCCACATTGCTTGCTTTGTATACTTGCTTTTGATATTTTTTGTACATTCTATTTCGTTTTCATTGTTTTTTCATTTTGCATTTCACTTGCTGGGATAGCAACTATAATATTTAATGCTTCTTTATTCATTTTACTTTTGCTTTTATGTATACAAAGCAACGTCGCTCTATTCATATCAACCAGATAATTTCGATGAAACAATGTTTCTGTAACTGGCTCGTCTGAACTTCTCAGGCATTTGTGAAAGCGGAACTAAGTTGATCAGATGAATTTAGGTATGACAGGTCGTGTAATATGAGCTTAAATAAGTATGTATTTATATTCAAAACTTACATATTAGAATGAGCATCATTTTACATTGCACGTATGTAAGTGTTAATATTTTGTAAAGTAAAGTACACACCTTAATATTTTCTCCATACTCTTTAATTAAGCAATTGGTTACATTTTTTTCAATGCCAAAAACGAAATACTGCCGACTCACATTTGATTTTGTCCTTGACATTTTAAGCGATCATTCAGATTAAAAATCTAAACTTAAAAAAAAAATTGCAGAAGGCTACGACTTCGCAGAAAGCGAACATGCAAAAGCAGAACTTAAGTGGATGAGCGCTAAATTTATATATAATCCATACAATCCATTCATTAATGTGCTCAATTGCACCGCACAGCAAATCCCATCTGCTTCAACTTTAAATTTATGTATATGCCTGACAATGGTGACAACGTTTGTTCATTAAACCAATTATAATACATATGCCTATGAGAATTGTAATCGGTGAAACTATTGTACGTGAACGCAACTCCTTGTAAATTTTGTATTTCACAACGTTCATTTGCAGTTGTAGTTGCATCATTGGTCCGTTGAACTTAGCGGGTCCTTGCTGGGTATAAAAACAAAATCTATCATAAAATGTTCCGTTCTACAGAATGACACAAAATGAAATGAAATAGGCGTTCAATCACACATTTTTGGCCTAAACTTGAGAATTTTTTGACTAGTTTTAAATTTTTGAGGAACCTATTTATAGAAAAGTAAACATTTGTTTTATAAAAACCATCATTAAAAAAAAAAGCATGCAATTTAATGTACTCGTTGCGGAAATAGCCCCTTACACACTAATTTTTTTCTACAACTTTAAAGTACCTATAGATAATATTAACATCTTCAAGAATGATGAATGTTAGAGAATTCTCAGAGAATATTTTTATTATAATAAATTACGAAATTTTCAAAATATTTCATTTGAATTTAGATCAGGTAACCAAACCGAATCTAATTTCGGTTCCGGTACCAGTTCTGATAAGTAAAGAAACTTATGTTTTGGTAAAAGGTTCTGTTTCGGTATTCGGTTTCGTATCGGTATACCGGTGCGTTCCAAAATTTTTGCTCATAACTTGAGAACCGTTCATTCGATCTTTATCATTTCTTCGACAAATCGACATACAGGGTGGACCAGAGTGGAATTGTAATTTAATTTTGCTATAAAAAAGGGCTCAATTTATTTATAAAAAAACAATTGCGGTCAAATGGCCACCACGGCTTGCTTGGCAATGTTTTCGGCCGAGCGCACCGGATGAGTACGTACACGGTTTTAATTATCTATTAATATTCCAGTTTCACGAACTCGCTTTACGAATTGATCCACAAATTGAGTTTGTTGTTAAATGTTTTTTTTTTATTTTCAAATTTCACACAGTTTGAGTCGAGGACTCATTACTTTGGAAATATGTGTTTAATATTTCCTAATATTTAGTAGTCCATCTAGTGTTTGAAATTTAAACTATTCATAATTTGACAAATGTCATTCGGCAAGCGACTAATCCACTCAGCACATTAGCATTTCATTTTAAAGCAAGCGTTCGACTAGTTAAAATGGAAGCATCTGTGTAGTGCTCTTTGTATTTTCTATTCAAATTTCATATTGGGAGTTTTTTATGGCACAATGAGCCTTTTCACCAAACTAACACGAAAATTTCCGAAAACCAATATTTTAATAACACACATTAGCGTTTTGCGCCAAAATTTATAAGATATATGAGTCGCTTAAGTCCTGGTAGAGAAATAATAAATGATTACTGTAATCAATGAGGTAAGTTGGGGTATTGATTAACCTTTTTAGTACCTTCGTTAACTGAAAACTTCCTCACTTATGTTTTATTTTTAACCAAAAAATATCTCAACAATCTTTGAATTATTGAACCAAGCTTCAAACCAAAACCTCAGGTTCGATAAGTACCGGTTGGAGAAGCGAACCTAACACTTTTCCAGACATTTGAATCCCCGGACCGTACCTTGTTTAGAATTTCAGAGGTTTGTAGCCTTGTTCGGAACTGTTTTTTTTTTCATTAGGTTTTACTTGAAAAGAAATGGATAATACAAGTATTTTTTTGTTATATTATATAAGGATCTAAAGGGAAGGTCCCACACGCAAATAATTTGCGCAAATATTTGCCCATTTTGTTTGCCCTAAGTGGGAATACCAAATAGTTTGCGCGCAAACATTTGCTAAGTAGCCTTGGCTTATGTTTGTGCACCAATAATCTTAAGCAAATAGATAGTGGGAACACGTGGAAAAACCCTTGGCCAATTTTATTTGCGAAGATGCTCTTGCAAATATATATTTTTTGTTTAACAAGACAAATTAAAATAGACGACAGACAAGCCCAGGAAAAAAAGTAGTTGCCCTAGCCCAACAGCTAATATCGTCAGTCACAACATATATTGTATTGTTGCTGTGATGCTAGCTGCATCCATAGTAGTTAGAGACCAGGTCCCCATACAAGGAAGTTTGACGGAAGGCTCCTCCATCAGAAATCCGGCCTTTTATCCCAGCGTCAACATACTGAAAGAAGATTCTATTCTTATTAAGATCTGGAAATATATATATTCAGCAATTTTTTGCCATTTTTTTTAGACATGTGTGTGCTTTAACGACCTTTATGATAATAAAACCATCAATATTAAGCTGGCTCAAGGTCTCGTTATCCTTGCGCATAACTCCAAAAAGGAGGAACACATCACACCACAAGTGAAGCTAGTTGGTCATACATTTTGGAGTTATGCGAAGCATAACGACTTGAGCCAGCAATATTGATGGTTTGATTATCAAGGTCGTTAAACATGTGTAATAAACGCCAGGCACGGCGTTGTTGCTGAAACTAAACAAAAATAGTTTCAATTAAAAGCAACAAAAAACCCCGGTTTTGAATGCTATTCTGTACTCAAACTATTGGCTACTGGGTTAGAAGCGGGGAATAAATCTCTCTCACTAACACAACAAAAAGCCAAGCTGGGGTACACACACACAAGGTATTGGCAACCAACGCAGTTCTCATGAGTGCCGGTTTTTTGCGGTCAAGTCGTTTAGGAATTCCCAAACGATTATGGCAGCGCTGGCATGGAGTGGGAGTCGATGGGGGCCAGTACAAGCAAGCGAAGGTCACTGATGATATGGTAGAGATACCATTGAAACAGCTGTATGACCAACTAGCTTCACTTGTGGTGTGATGTGTTCCTCCTTTTTGGAGTTATGCGCAAGCATAACGAGACCTTGAGCCAGCTTAATATTGATGATTTTTTTTAGATTTAAAGAAAATTGATAAACAGCATTAAAAACATGGGTTTATTTTCTACAATCTTGCTAATGGATGCAGTGCATTTTTCACGGTACATTGGCGGTTTGTTGAGAGAGGTTAATTAGAGATTATGGAAGTTGAATTAGTAGATCCATATACCCTTTATATCGAAATTTAATAATCTTTTCCCTTCTCCCTTTTAGCAACATGCGGAATGACTTTAATACCAGCGTGGGAGCCAGCGGTGATACCATCTATCGCAGTCGTTCCTTACCTCGAAATATGACGCAACGCGAAACGGAACACATGTTGGCTGTCATGGGTATTATTCGTGCTGTGGCCGAACATGATGACATTTCCCGGATTATGATTTGTGAGCATGCCAATTGGCAGCCACCACAGGTTCTCTTGGGTCTGGTGGCCTGCTCCACTCCCTTAATCTTAAAAGGCGAAATACTGTTCACCTTGGCCGCCTTGTCCATGTCCAAGGAAACGGCTCGAGCTGTTTGGTTCCATTTGGAGGAATCACAGATTATACCCACGATACCCGTGGCCAGCACCTTCAGTCAGTGCAGTCTGGCCGAGGAGATTGAACAGAATGAGAGTCGCTTGGAGACGTACAAGCTAACCCGTGGCATTCTACAGCTGCTGCACACTCTCATGACCACACATATGCCACGTAGTCTGGGTGCTGGTCCACGTAGACCTGGCTATGATTCCTATTTGAATTTTGTCATCGAATCCATTCTTTTAAAGTTCTATAATCGTGCCTACAAAGATTCAGCCGAGAAATGGGAGGTGGGTGCGAAATGTTTGAAACTTTTGTACTTTCTGCTGGCCACCTATCGCCCCAAGGCCTCGGATTTCCTAGAGCAACGCGATGAACATCCCTATCCGGGCTATCATATCATGCTGCAGCTTCAGGTCAAATCGGATGTGTTGCGTCTGTTGTTGAGAATTATTGAGGATGTACGCGAGCGTCTGGATGAGTATAACAAATTCCGGGGCAAGGAACTGATGGAGGAATGCGCTCTGTATGCTCTACTTTTACTCGAGGTGGCGGTGGCCAAGCAGAATGCCTTCTTTGAGGCACATTCGGCGGCCAATTGTCCCATTCTACTGTCTGGACTCAATCGCATGCTGTTGGACCTAAATCCACGTAGTCGTAAGCCAGATTATGTTTTGAACATTATCAAATTTGTGACCTACAACACTTGGCTGCCCAGGCACACATTGGCGGCCATTAAAATCCTAAGCGCTGTGTCTGTGCTACCCAATGTGTCTGCCCAAATCCTCAATATGTATGGCCAGGGTACGAATGAGAAGTTGGAGGTACGTCAGGGCTTTGTGGAATGTTTGGAAATGGATTTACGCTTGGCCCTGCAACAGGAGGAACTATTGGAACAATTGGCTCTCGATGATTTGGTAAAGAGCGCCGAGACTGAGGATGTTAATGATGACTCGGATGGTCTGGGCTTACGTGTCATTGAATTGGAGAGTTTAGATCCACGTAAACCACCACGCATTGAGTTGCAAATCAAGGAGGCAATTGTTCAGCTATTTGAGATGAATCTCAGTCAACCATTGCCCAATTTTGTGTATTTCCTGTTGGGTGTGGATGTTCTACGCGATTTTATGGCCAATGAGAAACAACATTTGGGCATTGAGATGCATTGTTCCTGTGTAAATTCGTTGCTCCTGTTGCTGGAGAAACATTTGGAGGTGAGTAGATAAGATGATAGGACACGACTTATGTAGCCGCTGGGTGAGAACTCGTTGTCAAGAGCCTAGTTAAAAGAGCGGAGCCAAAAATTCAGAGTGTATTGGTTAGCGAAATGAAAAAGAAGCATATCAGCTCTGATTTACTTCATAGACAGCTGGCCAGCGACTAAAATGCTGTTTGCTCTCTTGACACAAGCCAATTGACTAGCGAAATGTGTTCGGCCCCCGAGGAAAAGGAGCTGATCTGTTAGATTTGGATCCTTTTAATAGAGTCTAAAGGGTTTTCTATTGGGTCTGGTTCGTTAGATTTTCTGTAAATGGAAAGATTCTTACGTATAGAAAGAGATGGGAGAAAGAGGTCAGATTAGGTTCATAGGTCTTAGAGAGTGAGAACAGTGGAACGACTTAGATTTTCAGTTATTGAGGCTGCTGGTATAAGAAGTAACTCGTCCTTTCTCACTTCTCTTACATTGAAGCGCACTGTTTAACATCTTTTGGACATGTTTTTTTTGGTGCAATCTGTTAGATGAGAAGACTCTGTGTGAGCCGCACGAGGGCTGAACACATTCTGAGTAGGTTGCCTTACAAACTTGGGAATACACCCAAATTTGTATGGCAGAGCTCACTGTTTATTCAAACAATGTTTACATTTTAAATTGAATTAGTTTAGTGCCAACTACGACAGAAAAAATAAACAATAAGAAATTACATTATGTAGATACAGGAAAGGTGTGTACTGTTGCACAGCTAACCAGGCTCGTACACCAAGGAGCGAATCGCAGCATGTATCTCGACTCTTCCTCTTGATTAATGATAGCCACTTGTGTTGCCTCATTGAAGCCCAGATCATTTGGCAAAATTGATTGAAAGGGATCCATCTGTCTTCGCGGTAGAACAATACGTCTTACTGGGCGTGGCACAGGGTCTTGCTGGATGACATCTCGCTCTCTGCTATCATTTCGAAAGTGTTGTGTCTGCCTTAGGCCTTGTTGACGATTAGAGGAGCCAATCTTGTCTTGTACAGTGCACTCCGCTCGCTGTCACATGCTAATTTTGTTAAATAAAATTTTTGCATTAAAGCTATATTAAGTCAAGTTGTGTAAAATGGATATTGTTCATAAAGGTATTGACTTAACTTCTACAATTCAACTTAAAGAAAGTTCGTATTTAATTTTGTGTAAATCGTTGTTTTAGATTAGTCTATTTTTGTGATTGTTTTTGGTTCGAGTGTCAAATGTTTAGATAAAGTTTTAAGTGTGTCGCCCTCCTCAGCCCTCACAATCCTTTATGACATATTTTTTCTTAATACTTTAAGATTTTAAAAATATAAAGTGTTTTTGCTACCATCCGCTCATGCGCGTGTACTAATTTGTAACGTAACGCATGTTTTTTTTTTCAATTTTGTATTTGCGTGACGGACAACGGCGTTGCCAGGAAAAAGAAAAGATTTTCATATAAAAACTGAATATCAGACCGATTGTTCATATGGCAGCTATATGATAGTCCGATCTGGCTGATTTTTACATATTACTTTAGGATAAATATACAAAAAATTTGCGCCAAGTTTCAAGTCCCTACCTCTACTAGAAGTATTTTTGGCCGCTCTCCCCATACAAACCGGACCACTGTGCGTTGTTGGCTTGATTGTGTTGGCCCATGCCATTGTATAACTGCCACTCTTCTTCTGCTATCGTACTCCCTATAATTTAAAAGGCCTCTGTATAGGCGAAGAGCCAAGATAAGTTGCTTGTTGCGTTGCGGGTTCTTGTTCTGGTTGCGTTAGCTGAGCTGGATGCTGAACTTGGTGCTGGACTTCTAGAGCAAGAGGGATGCAATTTTGGAGCATTTCTTTATATTTCCTCCTATGTCCACTATGTCTAATGGGCACAACGGGTTTCAGTGCTATTTGCCGAGCTTCCTCATTAGGGTGGCGACGTAATCGTTCCCAGTATCTAATGCAGGCCTCCTTATAGATACTTTCCGTTGTTTTTACTTTCAGATCTGTCTAAATATGAAAGTTAAAAACTGGAACGAAAACATTTTTGATTGCTTTTTAATATCGTAAACTCAGAATTATAAGAATTATTTGTCGGACAGAATAACTCTGTACCAGAGTCCGGCCCGTCGCTTCTAATGTATAGCGCTCTGCGGCAGTGACGTCGACAGTATGCTTAGAATCCGAGACCACGAGCTTTGACACCTTTCTTTAGCAAAAATGTGCTAAACCCTTACACGCAACGCCAAATTAAGCATGTGTGTTTGGTGGGCCCCTGCTCTGTGTCTGTACCAAAGGTAAACTAAACCGCACTTTTCTGCGATGTTTTTAACATGCAAAGTTCTTTGCAAAACATGATTCAAAAATTCTAAATATTTCATAGAAAACTACAAAAATCGGAATTTGATGAATGATGTACGCGCGGGATTTCAAAGCATCCTATTGAGCCTTTACTTATCATTGAACTGTCTGAGGCAGAGACCTTTTACGAAAGTGTTGAAGAAATAACTCAAAAAACGGTTCTATGTATATTGTAATGGTTAGCACTCTGGACTTTGAATCTAAAAAGTCCATGCCTGAAATGTGCCAGCCAATATTTTAATATACAATTAGTTTCAGTTTTCAACTTGATTACCTGTTTTTTACATCTTTATTATTTAATAATTTATTTTGTCCCTATTCAAGTGCATGTAAGTGTATTATTTATATATTCCAGCCGCTAATTCAGATATTGAAAGTGATACAGATACAGGTGTCCAGATGCTTCTGGGTTAAGATTTGTGTGGCCTTCCTCCCAAGAAAACATTCACAGTTAGCTACTAAGAAGGTGTTTCATCTAGGTAGAAGGATAGATTTCTTTCAGCCAGATATGCTAAGACTTTTGGGAGGTATTTTAGACCAAAAAATGTTTGTGAAAGAACAAGGAACGCAAGAAATATGCGCGGGGTGCGCATAGGGCCTGAGCACTATTACTTAGACATGAACCAAAACACTTACTTGTGGAGCCTAGGTAACCCTGCTTTAGACATTCAAATACCTTAATATAATCCATGTCCGATATGAGAATGGTGCTGTTCTCTTCTTAGCTGACTAGCTTAAGTTCTGGAGATAAAGGTTTTTAGCTTAGGATTCCCAACAAGTTAATGTTGTTGAGGAACCACAACTTTGAAATCCCATACTAAAAAGCAAGGCTTGATGTTAAGTTAAAGTGCGGTCTTCCAGTCAATTAAGAAGATACAGCCTTCTCTCCCTCTAATTGATGTAAACTTAAACTAAAACTCATGTCTTCTCTTTCGTTTCTCTCTCTCTCTCTCTCTCTCCCTCGAACAGCAACAACGTTACAGCGAGGATTATTGCGAACATTCGGCCCACATTGTGGAACGTATTTATCATCTATTTTATGGCCTGTGTGCCAATCGTCGCACTTCCGAGTCCATTCTACGTTATTTCCGTTTAACCTGCAATGACTTCCTACTGCGCCATCTCAGCTCTTTGCCTTTTCGTCAGCATCGCGAGGATCATGTCCTGCGTGCCATGAGTCACTTGCTCAATTGTGTGTCCATTGAAATCAAACTGGCTGCCACCCATGGTCAGACCACACGCTATCATCTACTTTGCGATATCCTTTTGGGTGGCAATTCGGATCAGCGTCATGGCAGTTTGCCTTTGGACATCACCTCGAGTTTGTTAACCCCGCCTGTCAGCAATTTATATGGTGTGGACATGCTACCCGGTGTGGGTTCACTTAAGCCCTCCCAATTGCAGGAGAGTCCATTGGGTTTGCATGCCAATCGTCTGTTGGATTGCCTTGTCCTGGACTCGCAGGCCTTGAGCCAGCCACGTTTGGAGTTCTTTGATGCCCAGTTGACCAGTCAGTTGCTAAAGGATTGCGAAGCAGCCGCCACCAATAATGCTGCAGCCAGTTTGATAAATGTGCGCAAATTGCATGACATCTTGCACGATGAATTGCGCATGGTACAGAGCACCATAGCGAGTGGACAGAGGAAGGCCATCAATGCCGAGATCACTGCACTGCTCCAGCATGCGGTCCAAATAAATCGCATGCGCACCCAACGTTTTGCCACTTTGAATTTCATGAATGCCTGGTGCCAGCTGGTTCAAGTGCTCTTCAGCAGCATGCCCGAAGCGGTGTTACCCATTGGATTGCGTCGCCAGCATATTATTGATATCATTGAGAAAATATTGATGAAAGTGGAACCGATGCAGCCGCTCATTGAAATTTCCATACAAGTGACCGAAACGGTGCTGTTACTTTTGGCGAATCTGCGCTTCTGTTGCTATCAACTGGACGATCAAACGGCCCTCGACGAGCAGGGCAATCTCATAAGCTCAACGCAGGCAGTGGTGGGTGCCGATGATACCCAAAACAAGATTAACCAAAAGATTTGCAGCAATGGCAGCAATTTACGTTTCATACTCAAACGTTTGGTCGAATGGATCATGCTGAGTGAGGTGAAGTCACAGAAGTTACGCATTAATTTGTATAGCGCCCTGCTGAACGCCCTGCGCATAGTCAAACGTCAACAGAAGGATGAGCAATTGAGCTGCTTTCAGGAAACGTAAGTTTTGATTAAGTTTTAAGACGAAATAAGGTAACGTCTTAGTGTAGGGATTTTCCGAACGAACCGTCCTATTCCAAGACTTAAATCTTCTTTCTAAAGTCCAAATACTTGTGCTAGAGTTGCTGTGTGTTGAGGTCCTTGGATAAGACTCTCTCCTTGGATTCTGTGTCTTCTTAGCAAGTTTTGGTTGGGGTGGTGTGATAGCTTGTCACGGTATATGGCAACCTGCTTACACATAGATAATATCTTCAACCAAAGGAACTCCAAGGTCTTTTTCAATATTCCTGGTTCTCAGTTACCATTCAGCTTCTAAATCTTTGTCAGGTGAAACTTCGACGCGATTCCCTAAATTTGTAGGCCGTAAATCCATATCGGAAACAGAATAGCCTTGTAAAGAACTTTATTCCTGAGTGACAGCTTGTTCTTGAAGTTCAGGACCCACACCATTCGGCGTGCTTTAACAGCTACTGCCTGATATATTTGCCTTGACTTGGTGTCAAGATACATGTCCGTATTTTTAGCAATGTTCCATCTTGTGGCCCAGAAAGGCATCTGTGGCTGAGTGTATGCATTTGTTGCGGGCATGTATGGTAGAGTCGTCAGCAAAGGCTGCGATAAGAAGGTCATCGAGGTTTTTGAGCGGTGCGCTATAAGCTCTGGGCATATTGTGAGTAAATGGGGTGTATAAGCTACCCTGCGGTACAGCAGCCTGAAAGGTTCTGGTTTGGGAAGTCGCTCCGTCCTGTGCTACCTCTAAGGTTGTGTCCGTCAAGAAGCTCTTGATTAGCAAATACTTTTGGGGCGGAAGGAATTTCCTTATATTCAAAAGCAGATCTTTCTGCCACTCTATAGAAGGCCTGCTGCATGTCAAAGTAAGCCGATTTAATTGTTCGGGAGTTCCATGGCTCAGTCGGAATCCAAACTTGCTATCTGATATACCTTTTAAAATAGATCGAACTTCGAGCAAGGCTAGTCGGCCGGTAGGAATCAAGGCAGGAGGTTCCTCTCTTGTAGAAGAGATTTATTCTGACTTTCTTCCAGGGTGATGGGGAAATGGCTTAGTCTCAATGTGGAACAATATGGATTTATCTGGCAGGATCTTTATAGTCCTCTTCTTGAGGTTGTCAATGCCTGGGCTGTCACGTAACACCAGATCCTTGATTTCTGCTTTCACCTCAGGGAAAGTGATTGGTGGAGCTGAACTGGGAGGGCCATTTGGAGGGAGCTATCAAGGGCATATGAAATTAGTTGGTTCTGTAGGGTCTAGACTCTAGAGGTTTCTTATGGCTGGAACTAAATTCAAGGCAAAAGCTTATACTCGGTCCTGTGGTGTTTTAACCCAGGAACCATCTGGGCGTTGAACTGGAATCTTTACCTCTACTTTCCGTTTAGTGAGCTTCCAAATTGCAAACTTGGAGCTCTCATCCGCAGTAGCATTCTCCAGCAGGCAGTCTTTCGCCTCTCGCTTGAGTTTAGCCAGGACTTTTCTTACTCTGTTCGAAACGACACTAAGGAAAAACAAGTGAGAAAGTCGGTCAAGCCTGACTATAACATACTCTGTACCTGGAGTAGGAGCTGAATGCAGTGCTGCTGCTGTGTCTCTCTCTATCTCAGTCTCTTTCTCTATCTCTCTCGCTCTCTAAGATTGTGCGGTGTTGGTTGTAAAAGGGTGGGAGGGGGGTGGCGGGGGGAGCTTGGTTCACTTTTTTGCTTATAACTTGAGAACCGCTCATCCGATCTTTATCATTTCTTCAGCAAATCGATATATTTTTAAAATTACTAACTATCTCTATCCTGCGAATTTATCATCCTTCTGACCAGTCCTCTCGGCGTGAAAGGCTCTCCCGCTAGTGCGTGCAGTAGGCGCCACCACATGTTTTGCAGACTCCACTTGGCTAGTGCAAAATAGGCACCAGGGTGTACCAACGTGTTTGAAGCGGTGTAGGTACTCCGTAAAACATCCATTGTTTGTAAGCCACTGGGTCAGGTGGTGGTTTACTTCTCCATGTTTTCGGTTAAACCACTCGTCCATATTAGGAACAAGTTGGTGGGTCCACCTTCCTGTATCCGCTCTGTCCCAGCTCTCTTGCCATGCTCGTAGACTCCTATATGGGCCTTGCGCAGGTATTCGCCAACCGTCGTGCTACTCGCCATTGCTTCCAGTTCGAGAGGCAAGCTGTTAAATATTACCGCTGCTGCAGCGTCCGAAATCTCTAGCAATGAGTCGAATCGACATACGCCGGTCTTTTTTGGCTTTCCAGTTGGTACGACGGAAACTTCGTTGCTCTGACCATACCGGAGCAGCGTATTGCAGTGTGGTTTTAGCCACTGTTGCTAGGAGCCGTCTTGTAGGGGGCTTGGGTCCACCGATGTTTGCACTTTACACTTTACACTTTTGTTGTATGGCATAGTATGGTACAGTTCATCTGATCTTTATCATTCCTTCGGCACATCGATAAATATTTTGACTACTTAATATCTCTAAAAGGTTTGAACCTTTTTTCTACGCTTATACAGACGGTCATGGCTATAACTGTCGGCAAACTTTCGGCAAACTCTGTCGGCAAACTGTGTTTTGTGGACAGTTTGTGGAAAGTTTGTGGACAGTTTGTGGAAAGTTTGCCGAAAGTTTGTCGAAAGTTTGCGGAAACTTTGCCGAAAGTTAGACAGTTTGTGGAAAGTTTGCCGAAAGTTTGCGGAAAGTTTGCCGAAAGTTTGACGAAAGTTTGTGGAAAGTTTGCCGAAAGTTTGACAGTTTGTGGAAAGTTTGCGGAAAGTTTGTCGAAAGTTTGCGGAAAGTTTGCCTAAAGTTTCCGTTTGCGGAAAGTTTGTTGAAACTTTGCGGAAGGTTGGCGAAAGTTTGCCGATTTCGGAAAGTTTGCGGAAGTTTGAAATACTTCTCGTTGGCTTCATTGTGATGTTTGTCTAGGTTTGTATGGTGCTGCATCTCTATAAGGGGAATTGGGAACAGACAGCAATATTCTAATAAAGATTTATAGATACCCTTCAGTTCTTGTAGCTAGCGCAGCGCTTTGCTAGCGATTCGGTAACCCCTTATTGACTACCCGCTGGATTACCGCTTAGATTACTTTTACATGGGCATGTCCGTTGCGGAAAGTTTGCAAAAGTTTGCGGATAGTTTGCGCAAAAAGTGTCGATTGCCAAAAGTTTGCGGAGGTTTGCAGAAGCTTGCGGAAAGTTTGCGGATAGTTTGCGGAGAGTTTGCCTATTGCCAGGGACAGTTTGTGGACATTAAGAAAGTTCAGACCAAACTATGCAGGCATTGCTAGGCCGTTGACAAAACATTAGAATCACGCAAACTCCGCAAACTTTCCGCAAACTTTCGGCAAACTTTCCGCAAACTTTTGGCAAACTTTCCAAAAACTTTTGGCAAATTTTCCGCAAACTTTTGGCAAACTTTCCAAAAACTTTTGGCAAACTTTCCGCAAAATTTTGGCAAATTTCCGAAAACTTTCGGCAACCTGTTGTCAAACTTTCTTCAAACTGTGTCGACAAACAGTCAACAAACAGTCGACAAACTCTGTCGGCAAACTTGCACGTTTTAGCACTGTCTTCTTGAGGAACCCTGGTGTATGTCAAATATGCAATGGCTCTCTGAGACAGATGACAGCTGCTTCAGGTGTTAGCATGAGGGGGGAGGGGAAAGAGTAAAGAGCGGTGGAAGATGGAAAGGAGAGTGAAGCCAATTTGAATTGAATTATAATTGAAGAGTGCTGATGCTGTTCTGAAATTCACATTCGTCATATAATATTGCTGGACCCGAAATTTATGATGTGGTCGTGCGGAAATGTATGCTCTTCGTATCCCCTGGCAGGGACCAACTAGAACGGGATGGACTTAAAATCTTCTAGTAATCTAAATCCATTTTATTTTTCCTTCATCTTTTTAGTTTCGTCTCCCGCCTGCACAACTCCATCCCATATTCCATGCAATTGCGTAGCGAGGACCCGCTCTATCAAAAGGAAATGGCTGCCGAGGTGATTGGTGCCTTTGGTGAGAAACTGATAGACACCATTTGTCATGATGCGGTCACAGGACACGATGTGTGTCGCATGTTGGCCCTGGCCTGCTTGGACATGATCTCGGAACTGCAGGCGGTGAGCACGTTGAGTGACTTTATAACCACACGTGGTTATTTGAAGCACATGCTGGACAGTTTGGGTAAATCGAATGAGGCTCTGTGCAGCATCCTGCAGCCTATGCCGGAGCACTTGCGTGCTTTGTATGTGTACGAGTCGCGTATGGCGTTCCTGACCCGGCTGGCGCATACGAATGTGGGTGCCAGCCTATTGCTGGGTGAACGTGCTCTAGGCGTACTCTCGAATATGCGTGTGTATGACCTGCAACCGGATCTTAAGGCCAGCGAACTAAAGCGCAACGATCCGCAAGGTTTTTTGCCTGGCATCGATGAACGTTTCCGTGCCATTCTACTGCCGGCTCTGGCCCTCTGCGATGGCATTGTCAACTCCTTGGGATCGCGTAACAATTCGGCTGCGTTGCAGGTTTTGAATTTCCTCTTCGCACACATTGAGATGATTGAGGCCATGCTGCGCACAGCCACACCGTTCATGGATTTGGGACATTTGCAGCAATTGGCGGCCATAACCAATCTGTTTGCACGCACCACCACACACGATGTGACCACACTGGAGGATAGCCTAGATGTGGAGCATGATTTGGAGTTGCGCAATCGTTTGGGCCGTCTGCAGCAGTTGATGATTGTGGTCTTTGGACGGTTCACGGTGAGTGAGCAGACCATACGAATGATTGTGCAGCAGGAGCATATACAGCAGGATCAGAGCGATAACCAAAGGAATTTGCATATCAAGTATTTTCTGGATATTGCGGCCAATTTATCACTTTACTGCCGCAATGCGGTGACCAGTCATGTCAAGGATAGCATGACCTCCAAGTATTTACTGACCACCATGATAAATGATGTGACGCCACTGTAAGTAGGATTTGTGTGGTAACTTTTGGTCAGAATTTAACTTATTTTGTTGTTTTAGAACGGGCAAATCGGACAGCAAGAAACTGACGGCTGTCATGCAAACCATTCTCAATCAATTGAAGGGTTCCATAGGCTATTATTTGTCACAAAAGTCCATAGCCGATAATTTGCTACAGCAAAGGGCTTCCTTGCCCAACATCACCTTTGGACCGAATGGTAAGTTTTTAACTCCTAACGCTTTCTCAGCTCATTCCCTTTCTTTTCTTAGGCAAGCAAAGCTATTTGGATTTGAGTCAGCGTCACAGCGACAAGCGCGGCGAACTGATGCAGGCCGTTTTCATAGCCGAACAAAATTTATATCTCTTGTGGATCCATTTGGATTTCTATTTACGTAATGCCGTCATCTATGCCCAGGAGAATCGCAATGCCATCAACGAAAGCAATTTGGGTAGGTCGAAACTATATTTGCCATCAATTCCCTTTCATTCATTATACCTTCCCCACACAGACTCCGCCAACATGTCGGTCTTAAACGCCTCCCAAGATGAGATTGTCCAGCTTAAACAAATGCTCATCTCCACCTTTAATGAAACCTTCTGTACGCAGCTAATCAATGCCAGCGAGGGTTATACCCTCAAATGCAAAGGCTTTAATGCCTCACTTTTGCGTCGGATCAAGGCTCTTGTGCAGTTTGCTCCCGTAAATACAACGCAATTGTAGTGAGCATGAACCAGAGGATGGATATGAGGATAATGATGTTACACACTCCATTTTGGTTTTTTCTTTTTTTCTGTTTAGTTTTGTAATTGATTTTTGGTAATAAAAGTAAAAGTTAAAAAAATGAAAACAAAGTTAATAATAAGAATTAAATACCATAAATATGTAGGAATTAGTTACTTTAGTTTGTTTGACTCTAAAACTTACAAAGTAGTGAGTAAAGGCCAATTGGTACTTCAATTTAACATATGTGTGACACAAACAAATTTCATCCTTCTGTTGTAAAGCCTTTCTTTATCTTTGTGAGTGTCAGGAGTCTATGCTTTTACCTTTACTTCATGTTACAGCAAGATGTTGTTCTACATTGTCTCGACAGTCTTAATGAAGGTGTCCCTGGCATTACCACAGAATCAGATACTTCAGTTGCAGATCGGCATGATAATTGACTTGATTGCACTAGTTTAGTCCAGTTCGACAAACTTTCCAAAAACTTCCGCAAGGGTATCTATAAATCTTTGCTTGCACTCATGGAGTGTAGGTCAAGCGCAAAATGAGCCCATCCTGAAGGAGAGCCAAATCAAGACAACGAGAAGTAACGTTAACCGAAATACGTAAGAACTAAACGAAGTACGAGCGAGACAACGGCGGGCAAACTGCCGCAAACTTTCAGCAAACCTCCGCAAACTTCCACAAACTTTCCGCAAAATTTTTGCAAACTTCGCAAACCTTCTCCAAACTCCGCAGACTTTCCGAAAACTCCACAAACTATCCGCAAACTTTGCCAATTTTCCGCAAACTTTCTACAAACTTCGCAAACTTTCCGCAAACTCCGCAAACTTTACGCAAGTCGGCAATCTGCAGTCCGCAGTCTGCTGTCGGTAATCTGCTGTCGTCAATCTGTTGTCTGCAATCTGCTGTCGGCAGTCTGCTTTCGCAGCAAATTGCTGTCTACTTTTGGTATACCAGCAATATACATTAGACTTTGCATGATGACGTTGAGAAGCAAGCAAAGCTCCATCCAAAATAGGAAAGAACGTCTCCGAACCATTTGATACCAAAAGAGGTTTTAGGCAGGGTGATACCTTATCGTGGAATGGATGGAATATATACTGCAATAGAACGGGCGCTACTCGCATATCCCGATAATATTTACATTATCGGCAAAACCGAACGGGCGGTAAGCAAGGCGTTATCAGTGATTGAGAGGCAGTCTGAACTAATGGGGGCGACGACCACCACTAAGATGGGACGAACAGGTACGGGAAGAAATTACCAAATGATGCCAAGTCGCACGGAGCAGAAGCAACTGGAGGGCATTAATTGCAGAGGCCGAGACCGTCAAACGGTTGTGATGGCCAATGAATAGAAGAGAGAAGAAGTAAGACTTTTACAAAGATTTTAAATAGTCGCAAATTTTTGTATGACACTATCATAAAGACAGGTAACTTAAAGTGAGAATGTCAAGCAGCCATGAAAATCAGGAAATATGCAAACATTTTATGATTAGTTTAGACTAAAATGAAGACCTAATAGTTGGCAATTGAAGCCGGGTAAATAGGAGATGTCAATCAATCGGTTTAAGGCAGCGTGTCTCAAAAGTGAGAGTGAATTGTTGCTTTGTTTATTGTGATTAGTGTAAAGTTTAGCCAGGGACTGAAAGGCTTTTTGCTCTCTTCTCCTCAGTCTTCGCCCTGTAGGGGAATCGGTGACCATCGCAGCCTTAAAGCAACCAAAAATTTGTGTAATACTTTTATGAACTTAGATAGACATGAAGATGGGTAAATTTTTAGGCTTCACTCACGTTGAGCATCGCTGGTGGCCAAAAAGTGAGTGTGCGAAAATAAAGCTTAGTAAATTTTGTTCATCCTAATCGCTTCGAACTCTGGCGATCGAATGACGGCTTTCTGCACTCTTGGTCCCGGCTTCGGCATGCGTTCGGGTTGTGTACATGTGAATAGCAGAATTTCTGGGGATCTGGAATTTCTGGGGATGTTATTTATTTATTTATTTATTTTAATTGCAGCTTCGTCTAAAAGACATAGCTACAATATAATAGAATAGAAAGAGATACAAAATAAGGGGGTAGGAAAAAAAAGCATTAAGTGCAAATAGAAGAAACTCCTTCCGATCCGGTGGGGGTAATTTATTGTGCTACGCCCTGCTCGCAGCGTTAATGATCGGAAGGAAAAAAAAAACAAGAATTCAAGTGCAAGAGTGTGGAGAATAAAAGACCTATAAAGCCTTCGTCGGAAAGGTAATCACTGAGAAGAGGAGAGATACCATTGTAATCCCTACACAGAATGCGAAATGGACAGTTGGAAGCATATAAAGAGGAAGCAAAAGGAAGCCTCAAGGGAATATAGTTTCGTGTTTGTCTAGAAGGGACATTGAAATTCACACGCCCGAGTAAGTACTCAGCGTCTATATTACCATTTATAAGTTTGTTTAGAAACATTATATCTAAAAGTCTAAAAGTTTAAGTCTGGAAATATAAGTAGGAAGTCTCAACTGTGGGTCCCAACCCAGGTTACGAAGAGCAAACAAAAGGAACTGTTTCTGGACAGATTCAATGCGTTTATCTGAGTGGGATCAAGGAAGGGATCTGGGCAATATCTAGGTGGGATGTGGGTGGTGTATGGGGTGGGAAGTGGATGTGATCAGGGTAGAATCTAGGTGGGATCTAGATAGTATCTGGGTGGGATCTGATCGGGGTGGGATCTGTGTGGGATCTGGAAGGGGTTTGTAGGAAATCTGGGTGGGATCTCGGTGGGATCCCGGTGGGTTCTGGGAGTGATCTGATCAGAGTGGTATCTGTGTGGAAACTTGGTAGTATATGGGAGGGATCTGGATGGGATATGGGTGGGATCTGAGATCTCATCTTAGTGGTATCTTGGTGGGTTAAACATCATCAATTATCTATGGAACACCACAATAAACAAGACTGCCTGAAAAATATAAAAAAAACACAGCAGCAAGAGATTCTGTTGGTGGTATTTCTATCCCTGTTATTCAACAGAAAGCGATAAAAAGAATCGCAGAATTCTTTGGAAAAGTGCCATTCCGTAAGGAGCGTTCCAGTTTACGGAACTATGCCCAACACAAAAGACTTCGCAAACTGAGTATTTCGGGAAAGAAGTTGTGGATTGTGACATAGCTAACTCTCCCTCTCCCTTTATTTCATACTCGATAAACCCTGAGTGCCATACCTGTTATAGTTGTATCATGGGAAGTTCCCTGAGGGAATGTTTTTTTAAGGTAAGACAATGTACTCTTCTTCTTGCTTTTATCATGAAGACAGGTAAAAAGCCAAATGGTGAAGATCAACAGGTTCAAAAAATCGCAAAAGTTTGTTAAATTTTATAATGAGTTTACATCAGGGGTGCCCAGAATGAGGCGTGAAATCAAATACCAATGCACAAAATATTATATATTTTAAGCAAGAACAACTACAAGAAATAGAAAGAGAATTCCGGATTTTTGATTGTGTGCCGACGTAAGTAGCGAATAGCTTTTGGACAATGCGAGCGAGGCGAGCGCTGACTACGCATAAGCAATATTGTTGTTGCGACGAACAAGGAATGCGTGGCTTGCGGAATGGGCTTAAGCACCCCGGGTTTGAATTATCATGAAAATTAATAAGATGCCAATAGTCAAGTAAAATTCACCCCTTTTAAAGAGAATGTACCCAAAGAAGACTTAACATAGAAGCAGAATTTTCTGTCGTCGACAACATTTCACTTGGATATTAGTCAGCTGCTCGCTTTTACTTTGAACCTGCGAGTTATTTTTTGGAATATGTTTGTTTCGCTCTAACCACCGTGTTTTCCTATGTCACAATCAGAGCGGGCAAACAAACGAAACGTTTCTTTCTTTGCACAGAGCGAAATACTAACAAAACCCGAGAAAATGTAACTGTAAAAAAAATTAGTTCTGTTCAGTTTGCGTTCGTGAGAGCAAACTAAACGTAAAGCGAAATGCGCTCATCTTATATCAACTCATCATATGCAACGAGCGCGAATAGTTCGGAAACGTTCGCTGCTCAATTTGTATACACTTAGTTGTTTTTTTTCTGTTGCTTACTTCTTTTTCTTTGTTTTTCCTTTTATTTTATTTCTTCAATTCAGCAGCTGAAGTAGAACTAAAAGCCGATCATTCCGCAAACGATTTCTTAGTATACGTTTCGTTACGAAACGTTCCAAGGCAGTGCAGCTGTCGGGAGATCAATATTCCAATCGTTTCGTTTGCGCTCTTCGGCAATATAAAGTTAGTGGTTACGTTTTCCCTGACTATAGTAACAGCTACAAAACATATGAATAGTTTCTTAGCTTTCGCTAACGGTTCGTTAAACGTTTCGTTTGTTTGCCCGCTCTGGTCACAATTATGTTTGTTTACATCAAGCTGAAGTCATAATTCAATGCGTGTTAGAGAGCGACGCAGTCATATTTCCGCGCTCTCTTGTTACATGTCACTAGAGCGGCGTTTCGAATTGTGCTTCTAATTTTAAATCCTCTTTGAAGCTGCTAGACATTAAGCAAATTCCACCTTCAAATTGTTGTATATGATCAATGGATACGTCAAATTAAAAGGTCTACGTATGTATGTAAAAACTTTTCATTCTGAATCTGACTTATTGTGTGTGTGAGTTAAATTCTGTTCATTTCATTGCTTTGCTAGAATTTGTCGTTTGTTTTGCAATCATGAACGAAATTGGCTTTCCCTCGGCCATAACTCCTTTGAATCGCTTGGAATTTGCCTACCATTTGCAGCTTTTGATGGGCGAATGTATTACAAAACATTTTATCCAAACGAACGTTAATAACGATGACATTTTTGATTTCCTGCTGGAGTTTGTAAGTAGCAAAAGAGTTTTACATACACATATGTATGTAAGTATGTGTGTATTGTGCCATTGCAGACCACCTATAAATTCCTGGAAGATGAGACAATACGTTGCAATAGATTTGGCCAGAAGCTACTCTTTGATGACATAACCAAACAGAGGGCCATGGAGTATGTGGATAAACTATTCGATGGTACGAGCTTGGAAACTCTGGTGCAGTGTCTACGGTATTCTGATTCGGATTAGAAACAGGAGAGAGGAAAGAATGCGGAATAATAACAAAGAACAAACAAAGTGTGACCAGTCGACCACAAGCAACAATGACTGCCGTTAATTTTCAAATAATTTTTTAAACACCAAAGAACTTGAAATCATTTATGTATGATTTATACCTTTTTATTGTTACGAAGAGACTAGTTAAAGTAGATTTACTTGTCTATAATTTTGTTTTACTTTTGCCTAGAGATGTGAGCTGATAAATTAGAAAAATTGCACTGTGAAAGTGAAATCGACTGCTTTAGTAAATATTCAATAATTTTAAATAAAACAAAAAATTTAATAAAATTTTGTTTGTTAATCAACCTGGATATACAAGAAAAGTTTTTTTTTATATTTCTGGTCCAGCAGCTAATTTTCGGATTTTGTTGGAAACTTGCATGAGATAAAATGCTCTTCTCTGGGAATAGCTGCGTTCCAAGAAGTACCAGTGCTTTTTTGCATATATAAATTAATTAATTTTTATAGACTGGCCAATTTTCAGTACAAACGGTTTTGTTTTAATAGTCCATTGTAAAAATTTTTCGATTTAAATTTAAAATTCACCCTCTTATTAGTGTGACCATTGTCAAAATATATCAATAGCATTTTGTTTTGCTTGTGTGAGTTCCCGTTATGTTTTTTGTACTTAAGTCAATATAGCGTCGTTGACTAAGTGTTGAATTGAAACAGTGGAGTGTGTGGAACAAAAATATATTTCCAGCACTAACTGTTAATTATAGCTAAAAATGACTTTACTTAAGGTTGCCTTCACACTGTTGCAAAGAAAATCTCACATAGAATCACACTCTGCTGCGTCGTTAACATTTTACTCAGATATTAGTCAGCTTTTCGCTGTCATTTTAGTTTTCTGAGTCATTCTAACACTCTTTGAGTTATGTTTTCCTAAAAGTTTTGAGTAAAATTTTGAATTATGAATTATCAGTATGAAGCTACCATGACAAAGTCTGCTTCTATGTTAGATTTTCTTCTTTCTAAGTTGGGTCAATTTTGGTTTCAGAATCTTCCAAATGAAATAATTTTTGTGAATTTGCGCACAAAATCATGGGAGTGTGACTTTTATGTCAAAAGAATGCGAAAATGGCAATAAGAAGAGTAGACCAATAACCGCTAAATTTGTCTCATGTTTTTATCAAAATTTTAAAAGTTTTATAAATTGTTCAGATATCTTAATAGAATTGGCAATTGAAGAGAAGGTGTCGGTCAATCGGTTTTAAAAAATTTGCGAAGGTTTCTATTTTCTGTGTATACAAAAGCAGCGACGTCGATGCACCTACAGTATACGAGCTTACAGTGCTCAGTGCTTTGCCAAAACAAACAAGTGTTAACTGAGAGCGCTCTCTCGTGGCTAATACTAGAAATTGGCGTAAAAGTATATGAGTTCTGATTGACATGGGAGGTGTAAAGCTTTTAGTTGTGAAGCTAATCGAAGCTAACAATAAAATTTATTTTAAAATAATCGTCAATATTTACAGATTATATGGTTTAAGTTTTTGCTGCGGATTTTTGCAGATTGCTGTAATATCTGTATCAAAACGGACTCGCTTTTTTAGGTTCTTGTCTTTTTTGTGCCATTTATTGTAATTGTCTAAAAAAATCTAAAAATAACATCAGCCAATCTTCTTTTTATGCTTGCTGCCTGCATCATGAAACTCGAAATTGAAATTGTAACTTTTTTAAGCTGACATGTTAATTTTATTGTTTCATCAAATCGCAGTCCACTTAAGCTATCGATATTGAAATAAATGGGACTAGAATAAGTTAAGAATAAGAATTTTCTAAGCAAAAATATGTATTTTCCTGCGTTTTAGAAACGCTACAGTTAGGTAAGCAAATTCAAATAAAAAACCACTATTTTGTGTTCACATGCCACCGTTCCATTTAACCCACCAACGCTAACCGACCGACGTTAGCTTGACGCACATGTTTTGTTTTGCGGTCTTTTTTTCTTTTGATGCGGTGGCTGCCGCTTGGAATTTGATTTTGTATTTTAAATATATTCACAATGAATGATTTAAATCTGCGTGTAGCCGCTCTGAAGCTACGCTCTCATCCCAAACGTCTGGCGGAGCTAAGGGATGCTATGGTGCGTCTACCTAGCAAATGGGAAAACTGTAAGTGAGGCAATTTCAACAAATTCTTAGATTTCTAACTAAAATTTTTAAATCTAAAGCCCCTGCAGGTTTTGTGGCCACCTTTCGCTTAGCCCAAACCAGTGCAGAGCAGGTGTCAGCTGTCAGGAACATTTTCCAAGAGGACTCGCCGCCACAGTCGTTGGAATTTTTGGCCGATTTGCTCTTTGCCAGCCCCCTGAAGCATGCCGTGCGCAATCAACTCACCAAGTAATAGCTACTTAAACATAAAACATTTACTAATTAGTGTCCCTTAACAGATTATACTCAGTGGAGGCCCTCAGCAAACATAGCAAGGAATCTTTGGTGGCGGCCTTGGCTCAGTCCTTGCGTGAAATGGCCCAGGCTAAGGCTAATAGCCTGACCACCGTTGATGACTTAAATGATATGTTTGTATCCATCAATGCCTGCCTGCAGAACTTTCCCTTGGGCCAGCTGGCTTTAAGCCAAGAGCTTAAAGGTTTTATACCGCTGCTGCCTTTGGCTTTGATACGTTACTGGACTCCACTTAGGTGAGTCCCCTTTGATTTTAATCAATGATTTTCAACTTACCTTTTTGTTTTTCTTCTCCAGCTCTTGCTCTACAGAGCTCTCGCCCACACGACGCAATGAATACTTTTTGTACATACAAAATGTTCTGCGCTTTCAAGTGGCCATTTTATCGGAATGGCGGGATCAGCTTATATTACCCGAATGCCAGGAATTTCTATTGGTCGAACGCCTTGCTCAAGAAGTGGCACGCTTTGAGGACACCCCTTGGGATGTGCGTTCTATAGCAGGTTTGGCCATTGGACACATGGCCAGATTTTTTGGAAAGTTCTCTGAATATCTCTGTGCCTGCAGTGAATCAGTTTCCGCCTGTAATCTGCCCATACAGGCAGCTGCTCTGCTCATACTCCAACCTGAGGATTATGTGGAGCAAGCGTATAAAGCCTTAAAAATACTGAAATGCTGCCTGGACATAGTCCAACGCGATTGCACTGTGACCAATCTGTTGGTGTACATGTCCAAGCACTTGTATCTCTACTCCAAATCTTTGGATCATATACAATTGACGGACAATGCCTTGATCATGTACAAACTAATTTTGTTTTCACTGGAACTGTTTGCCCTGCAGAATATCAGCAGCAACACGGACTCCATTAGGCATATGTCTAGTGCTCTGTTACGTCAGGTGTTGCAACATGCTCAGGCGGTGCAACAGGATAAAATGTTTAAGATTGTCTACGATCAATTTGGACGTCAACAGATGCCGCTTAATGCCCGCTGTCTGATGCTGGAACAGGTGGTTCAGGTGCTGGGTGCAGCAACTGTGATTGATAATTGTCCCAGCCTATTGGGATTGATATTTCCCAGCTATCTGGGAAGTGAGGAAGGTGTGGATGCATTGTTCAAGGGTGAGTTTTCAATTTTTTAAAAAACGGTATAGTTTTTCATTCCTTCTACTCTTGTATCGATTCAAAACGGTGTCCACGGAGCGGTCTTTTGAGTTTAGCGAATTGCTCTGTTATGTCAGTATTATCTGTCTAGAAGGTTTGTGCTTTCATGCCGACATGGCCCTTGTTGCAACCCCGCTCATGACTCCAAGCTGCAAGCCGAAATAGTCGCACTTTATATGGAATAAGCGGAATATGGTGACATCAAAAAACCCCCGCGGGAAAAAAAGGCCAATTTTAAAATAAACGTTGTTAGCATCGAAATTAAACTACAAATTGAATTTTGGGGGTTTATCCACATAAATTTCGGACATATTGCCCATATCTGGTCGGACTTTTCGCCCAGTTTCATAAGAACACGAAAACGAATTAGCTGTCTCTTGAATGTCAGCGGTCTAAAGTGGACAGAGGCAGAAATGCTTGGAATAGAAAAAGCAGCGAGAAGCTTGCACACAAAAAAAAACGTAACTCCTGGCCGCGAGACCCTCAAGTATAAAATAAAAAAAAAAAAAAAAAGGTTTAAAAAAAAAATGGTGTCCACACCCTATAACGTGAAGTCTAGTATCCAGCCTATTTGGCATGGCTGGAGTTAAATGTGACTGCCCCGGCGACCAGAGCAAGTTGAAACGGAATGTGCTTCCACCATCCGTGACGATCTATTGTTCACATCAGCTCTTCGTAACGAAGACGTACTCCTTGCTCAGATATCGGCAGTGGGAGGCGTTGAGGCCGTGGAGGTAATCAAACTAGAGACCACAATGGAGGCACCGAATCGCAACCTCATCTGCTCATTTTCGACCCTGACACTTCTGTGGGATATGTGGAGGCGATTGGAGTCAATTAATATTCAAATAAAGTTGCACTCTCATTCGTTTCCAAAAGACACCAATTTCGAATTTTGGACCCCGCCATTGATTGCATTTTTGGTCATACCCGTGGTCTCCTAGATACTTTGCTTTGTTTCCTTGTCAGTCAGATGTTCTTTCACACTAACCGCTGTTCACGAGTCTCAATCAAACCAATGTTTAGATTTGCTTAAAGTTTAAGCTATAAGCGAAGTCTAAATCAAATCACTTTCATGAATGCCACTAAAAAACGCCGTTCCATCCTACTATTAGTGCGTTTTCAGCTTTGCCGGCGTGACCGTGCCTCAAATGGCCAAATTGATAATCAACCTACATGAGACAACCAATTACACAAAAACCACCTGGTTGCCAAATCAAAGTGGATTTCGATCGCACAAGCGAAATGGGACAGAATTTCTAAACACTCTGTGGATAGCATAAATTTGTTATTTAATGTCACATAAATTTTAATACGGATATTACACCCATGGGCCTTATGTCCGGTCAAAAGGCCCACAAAAATTCTGAATTATATTTCAAAGTAGTGATTGAAATTTTTCATATGGGCCTTATGTCTGTGGGCGATTTGTTATGTCACCGCGGAATATATTTAATATCTGGCTCACCCTCGATTCCGATGCAATTCTTCTACCTGTGTTAACATTTGTCCGGCGCACTTGTCTCCTTTAAAAAGCTCATGCCTCTTGTGTCTGAGAAGTATGCAGTTGCGACATTCTGACTCGTGTAAATTCATTTATTTAATATAATTGTTGATCCTCTCTTGCTGCTCTAACTTTTGCCACGTGTCTTCCTGCATTCGTTCGACGGCCCAAAAATTCACCCCTACGTGTTACTGGCATTGTTTACTATAACACAAACACAGATGGGCCAAACGATTGATGAAAAACGTTATTCCGATAACAATAATGAAACACAGAGAGACACAAATGAGAGGAAGAAATGGAGAATCGTTATATGAATTAAAAACATTATCGCTTTTGGAATCTCCATGACTCACAGAAATTGAGCTGAATGTATTATTTTCTGGATTTTATTTCTTCATCTCAACCCTAACTGAATTTCTAAATAAAAACAGAACGGGACAGAGTTATTGATGCATCAATTGGTTAAATGATGGCAATAATAAAATTCAGATATGATAAATTCTCGAGGTCTCTTTATGCTTGCGCATAACTCCAAAAAGAAGGAACACAACAGACCACAAGGGAAGCTAGTTGGTTGTACAGCTGTTTCAATGGTATTTGTACCAAATCGTCAGCGACCTTCGCTTACTTGTACTAGTATTGTATTGTTACCGTAAAAACTACTATTTACATTAATACAATCACTTTGGAACAACATCATACAGAAAGTTTGACAGAAAAATATTAAACCTGCACGACGGCCGCAAGGCATTGCTTTGCAGATTCAATGACCCGCCTTTCCCCTAGTTTTCCTTCGACATCAGCATGTATGGGACAAAATTATCTTCGGCTATATCGCCACCCATCCGTTCTTTCAGTCTCAAAACCTGCTGATGTGCCTGGCCTTTTCCAGGCAGCAATTGCACTCCTCGCTAACATCATGGCCGTCTCTTTTCAGATAGTTTCTAAAACAGCCGTACCCACTAAGACGAGATTTACACGATGAAGCAAACTTCATGAAGTTATCTTAGTGTGCAAGACATACAAGTGTGATTCGATACATTTTGTTGAACAAATCTAGTAAATTTCCCTTGATTTTCAAACATACTATGAGAACTTCATGAAGTTTGCTTCATCGTGTAAGTCCCGACTAAGAAGCTGAGTTATGTAAAGTTCACCTCTCCATGATTTCTAGACAGCCATGGCCATAATTTCAGGATAAGGTCCATTCAGGTTCAGCGACCCTTAGTGGATAGGTCCCAACGGTGTTGCCACTTCTCAATGCTCCGCTGGCTCGCTTCCTGCTGAGGTAGTTTGGCGCCCGAGCAGGGACTTCTTAGAAAAGGTTCCATACTATCCGGCTGGAGCTTATTTAGAGTTAACTTTTAATTACCCTGAAGTACTGCTGGGTTGGAGCTCTTTTGAAGTTCACCTTTAATTCCCCTGAAGCACTACTGGCTTCGATCTTAACCCAGAGAATCGGCTGATCGGCAATTGTGGCTGTTAGATTCAATTACACTTCTCAATCGTACCTTTAATTTGCTTCTGTGGCCAGCTCGCTAAAAGGAATCATACCGGCAATGACCAAAGCCGCATCTTCTGATCCCGTACGGTACGCAGAAGAGATTCTGAGCGCACTTCTGGCGTACATACGCCTCTTATATAGCTAGAGAACACCATGGAACGATGCCAGATTTAGTTGTATGTTTTGGTCTGTTCAGTACGTGCTTTTATTCCCTTGGAAAGGGTATATTGAAATTGTCCGGATGTTTGTAACGCAGAGAAGGAACCATCTCCAACTACATAAAGTATATATATTCTTGATCAGCATGACGAGCTGAGTTGATATAGCCATGTCCGTCTATCCGTCTGTCCGTCCGTCTGTTTCTATGCTATCTCTTCCGTCAGTTTTAAAGCTATCTTAACCAAACTTTGCACGGAGTCTTTTGGTACAAATACGCTGCACATTTGTCGGAACCGGCCGGATCGGATGACTATAGCATATAGAAATGTTTCAATGTTATCGCTCCCAACGCTCGTATTTATAAGTTTTCAATGATTTCACATAATTTCACCAAGCCTTGTCAAAATCGGACTACTATATAGTATAGCTGCCATACAAAAGTTAGGTCTGAAAAAAAGTCTTAGTGAGAAAAACTTGTTTGTTTTCAATGTTATAGCTCCCAACGCCCGTATTTATAAGATTTCAATAATTTTACATCATTTCAAATCGGACCACTGCCATACAAACTGTCAGGCATATATCAAGCTCCAAGGGTATATAAACTTCGGTCGAGCCGAAGTTAGCTTGCCTCTATTTTTTTAAATTTCAATTGTATCCGGTTTATCTTAAGAACTGTTGAGGGTAGGTAAAAAATTTTGGGGTATTTTCATCTATGTATAGTACTTCAAAATAATAGCCATTAATAATTTTTTGGAAATAAAAAAATTGAGGTGGCCGAGTTGATATGGAATGTCCCATATACAAGTCGACACTACGAGTCATTCCTCAAAAGTTGTTTGCTGGCAAAAAAATGGCCGGCCAAAAAAACTAAAAATAAATGAAAAAAGTATAACTTTACAGTGTTTATTCAGTTTTATTCATAAGATTAGTTTTTTTGCTATTTGGATGGGTTTATCTGTGTTCTTAGATGCATTGAAGAAGGTGCAGCATCGAGTTTTGTTAAGCCCACCCACCCATTGAGGGCTGCATCTAGTTTCAGCCGGTTTTCTGCGACATCATTTACAACGTTGAGGCTTTTCAGTAAATAAATAGTCCAAAAAGTTCCTTTCTCTCGCAACCACCATTCTTTCTGAAAGCCACATATTGATCATAAAGTTTCCTTAAGCTTCTGCACACATTACTTCCTTGTTTCCTGGTAAACCCAAAGACATCTTTCCTAGATGGTAGCTTTGCTGAATTCATCTTGAATCTTGTTTATCCCGCATATGGCTTTGCATAAAATTCCTTACCAAACTTGAAATATTTTTATTTTCTGTTATGCAAAAGTTTAATGCTTCCAGAACAGTGGTGCCCAAATGTCA